>KV751348.1:10434763-10460639 GCA_001698575.1 Mola mola | reverse complement strand
TAGCCCCTGAGTGTGTATTACTAATACATGATGGATACTCACACATGTGACATCATGGCTTTGCTATGAATCTGCTCCTCTTCCTCCTCATCGGAGCTGCTGCTGGCCGTGGCCTCGGAGTCCAAAGCTTCCTGCAGGCTTCTCAGCACCACCTGACTCGAGTGGCAAAACTCTCTGAGCTCTGCGGAGGACGATGAGTCCAGCTGAGAGTAAGGGTCTTTAGGCCCTGCTTGTGGAGGTGATTTGCTTCCTCCACACTGCTTCTTCAGCCCCTTCAGCTGCTGGTTGCAATGCTGCAAAGCGAGGTCTCCAAGAACGGCTTGCAGTCTCCTCTGTAGCCTCTGAGCTCGGCTCTGAAGCTCTGCCTGCCTGGAGAGTCGCTTGCTCATGGCCACCTGCAGCACAAATCTAGAGGTTGGCTCGTTCAACCTGCCACTGCAAGAAGAAAAAGAAGAAGCGGGAGGCTGAGGGCGGCAGCCTGTTCCGGCCGCTTTCTCCTGTGTCCATGTAGTAGGTGGGGGTGCAAAAACAGGAGCATCACCATGACACTTTGATTCCTCATGGGAATTTAAAAGTGGAGCAATGCTAAGTGTCAGATGGTGGTGATGCACATCACCACCATCTGGCACGCATTCAGGAGCAGTGCTGTGTCCGCGCAGCAGACAAACATCTTGGATGTTGTGTTCAGGGACTGAAAACATGTCTGCTCCACCTGGGAAGACAGAGGCCACCTGTTGAGACTCTCTCAGGCCTTTAGAGAGGGAAAGCAGGCTGAGGGAGAAAGTGGGGCTGTTGGGCAGCACCGCCTGGCTGGCGAACGCCTGTGGATATGGAGAGAGCTCAGGGTTGGCAGGGATGCGCGAGGGGCACTCCTGTCTCCTCGCTGGGAAACAGGAGTGCTGAGGGGGGAGTGGGAAAAGGCTCAGCCAAATCTTCCGAAGGTCACCACCATCTGGCGACTTCATTTGAGACTCTAGCTCAGTGCTGCGTATGGCTGAGTCCATTCTGACAGAGGCGGGATGTGAGGAAAAGTGGATCCCATGGCCATCCTTGTGGACCTTCGTCAGGGCTGGAGCCATGCCACTTCCTGAGCTGCTGGGGTTCTAATTGCCTGACAGAAACAAACAAACAAGACAAAAACATTTGTTAAATTTGTCCTATAGAGGACAAATAAGTTTGGGGACACTTTGAATCTCGCATGCAAAGGAATAAGACTGGAGATGCAGTGCTCTAATGTTGGCACATCAGCTGCCGACAAACAAAGTGCAGCATAAAGTTAAGTTTTTACAGGTCTACCTGAACGCCTCCGTGTGAAAATGCTGAACAAACAGTCCTCTCTTTGCGCTGCGCCCTTTATCGGACATGTGGTTTTTGATGGCATACGCATTTGGGAACATAAAGTCCTCACGTTGTTCCAGCTGCACAGCTTAAGTTTGGTCTGTTCTCTTCTGTTTGAACCTCAAAGCTACCCATTTATCGCATTAACTGACTGGAGGCAACGCTGTCTTAACGCGCGCTGTCTTGCTAACAGTGCGTCAAATAAACAAGCTTTGAAGCCACGGCAGCGCTGTGAAAGGTACTAAAGCAACGCCGTAGGAGCCAGGAAACTGGCAGTAGTCGTTCACCGCGGAATGATTTAACATTAACAACAAGAGAGTCACTTAGCGAGGAGCTAACGTAAGATAAACCATGTCCAGTGCCAGGCGTTAACACTCTATGAAGTGTTACAACGCTGCTTACCTTACCTGAGGAAAATCTTTGAGTTGACATCTTCTTTCCGACGGCGTAATATGTCCTTAAATCTCCTTTTCTCCTCTTTGCTAATCTTTTCAGGACGTTTAGTGTGATATGACCGTCTGTCTGACTCGACACTGATTTAGTCCGCTATAAGTCTCCTCTCCTCTCCTCTTCTCCTCCCTGCCACTGCGCCTCCTACCCCTTCAATCATCAACTGGCGGAGGGAGGAAGAACACAGTCCGAGCGGGGAGGAGGGGGGAGGAGGGAGGAGGGAGGAGGGGCTGGACCAGCCTCGTGATGCGTTCACTGCACCCTCAGAAACGCAGAGGAGCTTTTAAATTACATAGCGTTGCACTGCGTTGAGAAAAACAAGTTTTGTGGACTCTCAAAATTTCTAACCTCCCTATCGTGAATTTCATATTAGTTTGTAACACATTCCAGGCCTTGATTTTAAATGATTCTTATGATAAGGGCCAAAGCACCAGACAGTTAAGACAAAATGGGTTGTTAGTACCCCTGAAGCTGACCACTAACTGGACTTGCATCATTCAGTACACACATAGACCTACAAACACATCAATTGGTGCGACGACCTCAACCCATCATGAAGTCAGATATTTTGAAGGAAAACCTATTTTTTTGCGATTTGCTCATCTCATACATTAAATATCAAATTGTTTCCATGGGTATGACGGGTATGACACCATGATTGGACTGTGAATGACGTTGTCAGTCCTTTAATGTCTTTGATATTCCTGAGGAGACTTTCTTTAAGCGTTATGAAGTACATGTTGTACATGAATTGACATCTTAACTCATCATCAAAGAAATTCACAGGTCACAGTAGCACCATGGAGGAAACTAAAAGCAACTTGCTCTTTTCCTGTTTACGTCTTCATTAACAGGAGTGTTAGTAGATGACATGGTTCCTCAAATAGTGCGCCAAAGATGCCTGTGTGTTTTGTAATGAAGGACTCGAAAAGAGGCATTCACAAAGACATTTATGTATCCTCTTCCCCTTTTTAACATCTGCTATGGCTGCAACAACCATACAGGCAATTCAGCTAAAAGTCACTAGTTAACTGGGTCAGCATCACTCAGGGCATCTATTGACGACGAAAACGAAATGAAAATGAAACAAAATAAAAAATCTTTACACTCAACATACCTCGCTTACCCATTAATCTAGGTCCAGCCTGCACTTAGTGGAACAGAAGCCAACTGAAATGAGCCAGAAGCATGGGATTATCATTCAGGAGCGTTTAATTAGAGTCAATACTTGAAATATTAAAAGTATGACTTGATTTCCGGCTCATGTGTCTGGCGTATGAAGTCTATTTTATATCTGCACAGTCATAGTTTTGGTCATAAAGAGCACACAGTTGGAATCAGTGAAGTCTTTCCAACGATGGGGGCCATTGTCACATCATGGCGTGACAGGCACATTCAACATTGCTTGCAGTACCAAGGAAAGGAGGTTGTGTCATTGTGGGCATTTGATAGTTTAGAGAACAGTATAATGCAAAATTTTTCAGATGGATTGCATGAAAGTTTCCAGACAGGTAAGAAATATCCCTAAGGAAAAACCAATTAGCTTTAGGTGATCCAGATTGGGGTCTGAAGGAACAATCGACTGCTGCGGTGATGTGGGTCGTCGTCTGGATGCAGGATTTTTCACATCCTTCATTTTTTTCTGTCATTTTGTCTCCTATGGCCCTGCTATGACCTTTCTTCTTTAGCTATCTTTTATGTTACACAAAAGTTACTCAAGGAAAAAAACTTTTTTTTTTCATCCACTAATGGCTTTTTCAATGGCTTTTTATTAGGTTTCTAACTCCAAAACTAGTGGAGTTACGTGAAATCTGCTGCCTCAGTACTCAATCAGTAGAATGTCTGCTTCATAATAATATTTGCTTCATAATAATGTTATATAAATGCTGCAATCATCACTTAACTCTCAGTAGGAACTTAAAATTACACCTATCCTCTACCCCGTAATAAGAATAAAGAGGACAACAATAGTGTGCATGATGAAAACCAGCAGGTTGACACCATCATAATTATAACAGACACTGCACTGTGAATGTCAAATAATGCTATACAACTAAAGATTATCATTGATGATGGTAACAATTTGCAGCTGCAAAGCTGATTTCAAATTTCAAATTGTAAATCGAATTTTATATGTACTTTTTGCATGTTAAAATTTATGTATGTAAAGCAATTATTTGTAAATTATAGGAATGACTCAGTTTTTTTTTTGTTGTTTTGTTTTGTTTTTTTCTTTGACAATTAGTCCAGTATGGAGTCCAGTCACAAGGACCATTGAGATAGACTGGGTTTGATATTTTTATTTCTCCAGTTGGAGAGAACCGTCAGTGCTAGAACAGTTATGGTGCAGCAGGATAAGTTCGGCCATGCAGAGGAGGTCACAGGGGACAAGCTGCCGTCTTCTTCTTTTGTAGGGCTTAATGAAGCACTAATGTGACAAATCTGAGGTAATTACATCTCATGCAAATCAGGAAATAGGACACATTACTGAAATGGAATATGGACATTACCCTCTGTCAAACATGGGTATTTTCCATTGTGTTTGAAAATTAATTTTACTGGCTCAGTGGTTTAAGCTTGGAAATGCGACATTTTTAGAACAAGAATTAAGAACGTTGGAGCATCCACACAGTCTGAAAACTCACACAGTGAGAAGCTCATGTGAGGTTTAAGGGTCAACATGATTGTGATTCACGCAATGTCACACGAAAGCAAAAAATATTAACATAATCAGGCTTTTTGGTAATAAGTTTATTAAGTAATAAAATACACTTTTGGTCACAATTTTCTTGACAAACATGAACGTATTATAATTAAGCAGCCTTTAAGCAAGCCTCTTTCAGCATTAAAGAGTGCAATATTTGGCATGCGCCTTTTTCTTTAAACGTATTTTTTTATTAATAAAATCTGTTAAAAATTGTAATGTCAGGGTACAGCATTAGGATAAAATTATTCTTAACAATTATCATTATCTCAATGTCCCTATTGTCCAGTGTTGTTGTTTGTATCCTCTTCCCGCGTTCTGTAGTCAGTGTATTTTTCCCATTATTCCTCATTATTCGTGTCTCTTGTAATTTCAATTTATATGTGAGCTTTTCCATTACATATATCTCGTCCACAGTGCACAGCCACTGCTTCTCAGTCAAAGGTTCTGCCTTATGCCATAATTTTGTTATTGCTTTTTTATTTGCCAATAGCACTACTTTAACAAGATATTCATTTTCTTTTTGCATAGTGTCTTGTGTCAGATTTCCTAAGTATGTCCCATATTTTGGGTATCTCATATCCTATTATATAAACAAACCATATTTTGTCCCAATATCGTTTTGGTAAGTCCGAAATATATGTGTATGGCCTGCATCCATATGTCCACATAATCTCCAGCACTGTTATCGGTTAGCTACAAATGTCCCCCTAATCTTTGGAGCTATAAAAAATCTGACCATATTCTCTAACAAAATTCTCTCCAGATCCTTGAGCTAGTGGCCGTGCTCTGTGTTTTACAGATATTGTACCATTCCTCCTCAGTTATTTGTTCCTTCAGCTCTTTTTCCCATTTGTCTTTCTACATGACATCGGACCTTTATATAAGACTCTGAGATTACTCAGCATTCGTCCCCCCATAGGCATCTTAAATACCTCAATAACGTTGTGCGTTGTGTCAGTTTTTTATGACCTTCTCATAATAATCCCCTATTTGTAGGTACTGATATTGTTCATGTTCATCCAATCCAAATTCATCCCGTAACTTTTCAAAGCTCTGCATCTTCCCCTTTTCAACCATTGTACATATTGCCGTAATCTCTTGTGTTGGAGAGGAATTTTTTGATACAATCTCCGTTTTTGTGATTTTACAACCTGAATAGTGTCCGTAGTTTCATTGATACTTTCATTAGTTTTGGGAAGCATTCATTAGGTTGTTTTAAATAAATTAGAATATCATCCGCAAATAGCCTAATTTTATCGTCCTCCCCTCCTATCATCCCTTTAAGTTCTTCAGCCTGTGTACTCAGCTGGGCTAATGGCTCTATAAAAATTAGGAAGAGACTCAGAGAGAGGCAGTTTGAATTGTTTGGCCAAGTTACCATTTATTTTAATCCTTGCCATTGGTTCCTGATATAGTGTTCTGACACAGTTCACTGATTCCTCATACTACGCCTTTAAAACACTCAATAAATGGTTAATAACACAGTATAACAATATTTCATGTGTTCGATAATGTACAACAACATTTGTCACCTCTTTGTAACCTCTCATCCACATGACAAGCTGCTGGCCATTACTTTCTGTATGTGCATAAAATCATGCCTACTAAACAACTGAATACATGTCTCTTTATACAATACACTTTGTAAAGGTTAATAAGGAGAAGTTACCAGTATTTCAACTGCACTTAAACTGAGTCAGATTTCAGAAAGATCAGGACTAGCTTCTTTAAACACATTTATTAAATGAATTGGGAGGAGAGATATGTTTCCACATGAAAATACTGTTTACTACTTTAACTTTACTTTAACTGAAATAAGGAATAGTTTGAATACCAATATTTGCATGTTTGAATATACAGTATTAGCTAAGTATTTTGAGAGCTGAAAACATAACATACACTTAATAAGATATAATCATCCCATGAATGTATAACATAGCAACATAATGTATATAATAAACATATTTCACCTGTAGGCATGTGTAGGCCAAAAGTAGCCAAAAAATGTTGCGCACATTTGTATTGGAGGAATGTAAGTTAACATGAGCAATTATTTTGTCACTATGACGTTGAAAGGTCGGCCTTAAAAAAAAAAAAAAAAATCCCAAAACAAAACAAAAAAAAAAACATTTTCATGGTTTGATTTTATATAACAATTAAAAAAATGGATTGAAATCTATGTAAATAAGTTATACCAATTTCTCACATTCAGTTTTATTTTTTCTTATTATCAAATTCTGTTTTATTCAGTTGATTTTTTTTTTCAATATTCTATTTTATTTACTGTTATTTTTACATTTTGCTTATTTTCCAATATTTCATTTTTTATCTTATGGCATAAGTTTTGTGGATACAAATTAAATCTTAATCAAGAAAAACTTTGATTAAGATTTAAGCTTCTACAGCAATATTGCACAGCGCTGTGAGTGTCTTCCAGATGTCAACCGCCTTTTGCCTGAATATAATCTGACCAATACCCAAGTTGACCGTGGTAGCTGATATGTACAGCGAGGTGAGTGTGATAGAGGCCAAAGCTCCTATGGAAAAATGCCCAGAGAATGAGCTGATGATTGAATCAATGAAATAGAACATGCCATAGAGCAGGAAAAGCACTCCCTGAAAGAACCCAGAGACGGCGGCTCTCATCTGACCTTGAGTCCTCTGGGATGAGAAGTTCCCTTGTGCCACGTTTTTTATGTGTCTGTGCAGGTAGTGCACAATGGAAAAGTCAGAAAACAGCATCGTGCATAGACAGAACAGGACATGCAATTTGACGAGGTAGAAAGCAATGAGGCTTGTGACGTACAGATGACCCTCGCGGAGCTCAGTCCATGTACCATTGTTTCTGCCAACACACCTGGAGGTTTCAAGTATCACCTGTGTGGTGTCCAAGGCAGCACTGAAAAAAATCATAAACTCGTCAAGAAGAAAACCTGTGTAGATGAAAGATCGAATGTTCCTCTTTACCCATATCAGAAAAGTTCTCTGTGAGGGGACAATCTGGATGTAGAAGTAGAAGCTCAGCCAAGTTGAACCCGTCAGGCTGCTGTGTACAATGCACAGCATGACCGCCCAATACACACTTTGCTCCTCCAAGTTTTCAGGCTTCTTCAACATGGAAGACAACAGGACCAGAAAAGCAATTGAGCATGAGACGAGGGACCCCAGTAGCATCTTTAAAGGCTTCTTGAACTTCCCTTTGTTGAGGATCAGGCAGTAGGCGTAGAAGACATTTACTACGAGGCTGAGTATTTTTGTCGAAGGATGGGCGTTCCATTTGTAGTGAAGAAAAGTCCCCAAAAAATGACTAAATAAAATGAATTCAAGAGGGAGTTGTGTCCCTGTACGTGTGCTTCGGTCGTTTAAGGCATAGATTGTAGGAAACCCTGTTGGATACAGGACACCAGCATAAATGTACCACAACAGTCAGAAGAGAAAGCCATCATGTAAACAACTATAGCCACAAAGGAACAGCACACGTTCCTGTGATACACCTTACCAGTACGAGGAATATGTCAAAATCATACATGCCTGCTTTCTCTCGATTACATTTGAAAATGCAAATTTGAAAGAGAGCAACAGGTAAAGGAATAAATAGTCAAAATCTTCTTAAATGGACCTATTTGTTTTCCTGGCATAAGAAGATTTGCATGTCACACCTGCAGTAAAGAATTTTTTTTAATATACAAGTGAGTTCATTACATTGTAAGTCCTGCCGTAGGAGTTAAAAAAAGAGCTCTGTATTTCATTGTATTTGTTTTGTGTTTTTTTTAAAGCTGGAGTTTGTGACACCGGTGAAGATCAACTCTAACGACACAAGGGAGCAGAAGCAGTGATTTAAATAAAGATAGAGAATTTATTGCCGCTTCTTTCCATTGTACAAAAATGAAATCAAAATATCCGGGATAGATGTGCTTCCATCTTTTCTAAAGTTCTAACTTCATTCTTGCTTGTGAACTTTCAAGGAATCTTTAATACATATTTGCAAGTCAAAGTCGATGACCTAAAAGATCTTTGTACTGTCTTCAATTGAGCATCGGTCTATGTAAACAAGAATTACCAGTTGATTACAGTCTGTTTTATTTTGTTTTATACACTTTTACACTGCTAGAAAATGAGGTTGTTCTATTCTGCTCCTCCGTCTTGCGGAAGATAGGAAGAGGATCAAAATTATCATTAAACCTTGAAAACATGTCTCTTACTCTCATATTACCTGATATCATGTTCATTCTGCATCCCCCAGGTTTCCAACTCATACCAACTGTCGCAAACACAGGGATTTTGAGCACAGAGACGTTATGGGGTGTTTTCACACACAACAATAACATGTCAGCAGAACACCATAAGAGTATTCTTAGACACTAAAGTTCTTTGAAATCATGCGTTTCCAATCTAGTGTTCCTCAGTCCCTGTCTGTTTGTTCTAGATGTATCCCAGCTCCGGCACGATCCAGCACGCACAAGATCTGAAAATATGAGGGTTTTTGATAGATTTCATTTAATTGAGCTTCTTCCATAGTATCTGTCCGTCAAACCGACAAAGACCAACATGAGGAAGAAATCATACACAGTTCGTTTTTTTATTGTTTTATTTCAACGTAAACTTTTCCTGGGTAAGTGGAGCCTGGAGCTGACACTAATATGCAGCCACCACAGTATCCAAATGTAGTGGTGAGTGAGCCATCAATTGTATGTATGTCCCATACAGGAAAACAACTTAAATGGACCAGAGTACATGTAAAAAACTTTATCCATGAAGGAGAGAATACATAAAATATCTTTGTCTTACAAATTAGGGGTGCAGTTTTGCATCACTAACCTGAACTGACTGGCATCTTTTGTTCTGTTAAGGGCTCTGCGACTGTTTAAATGGTGGGGGCGGAGCTATGGAGCAAAGGGAGGGGAGGGGGAGTGGGGTTGCTACCTTAAGAATCTCATGACTGATTCGCAGAAGCTATAACAACCAGCTTGAAGATAAAATAAGACACCGGCCGAACTGAGATGTGACTGATATGATACATTTTGTCTCCTCTTACTGTAAAATTACACTGACTGGCTTCATCTATGCTGTACTTACACATCCCCATGTCCACTTATAAATCTCATGTCAGTGTGACATGAGATGAAGCTGCACGCTGTAAAAACAGACTAGTTGTTTTAATTTAAGTTGATGCATTCAAATTTTAAGGTCTATTAATGATATATTGAGGTTTTCTTTTTTCTTTTTCTTTTACTTCTTTACTTCTTCTTTACTTAAGTTATCCTTTCAAGTTCAGTGACCTTCACATTTTAAGGTAACTAACTTTTTAAGTTTAATCAACTAGTTTGTTGTTTGTTTTCATTTTTTTCATTTTCTTCAACCATATTGAGCTATGGAGCTATTTTGGCCCCTTTAAACCAAACCCTGCAGCACAGTTTAGTTATGTAAAGAGACAAATATAAAATATTTTGTTAATATTTAGTCAGTTTTATTCTAAAGCTTTTTCTTTAGTGTCCGTCTGCATCACCACATGGATATATTGTCACCATTACACACTTGATGACAACGGCTCTATCTCCATGACAACTAAGAAAACTCTGTCCGCTTATGAAAAACCTTGGGATGCGACTGAAAGCTGGAGAAAAGGCGGGTAAGTGGCTTTGAGCTAATTTTCCTGTTTTGAATTTGAACTCATTCAAACTCAATAGGACCCATAGAAATTTTCATTAGATTATTTTAGAGTATATTTTTGTATATTGAAGTGTACTGCACTTTTGGTACTAAATCCTAGTCTAAATATTAGCAATACTTTTAATGTTGAGTGAGGAATTTTAAACTACAGGCTCAATTCAAGGTCGAAGAGTTTAGTAACACATGTGTCGATTCCAGTACAAATATATAAGAGTCAGAGAAAGAGTGATGTTGTTCAAATATTTTACTTAAATAAGAACACCTGACTAAAACGCCAGAATCGACAGATAACATAAACACAAGGAAAGAAAACAGTCTCATAAAAAATAACACTCCGTGTCAGAAATAACAAACTAATTATGATACATCTTTACATTCTTTACCTTTAAACACTCAGCAATGATCCTTCTGGTATACAGATACTTATTCCTTGCACACATACACACGTCACAGAAACAGCACTTAAGACACTTTCTCTCTTTCACAGCCACATGCACACTTAAAGCCACTGGTTCATCCATCTGCTGTCAGTGTGTGTGCACGACATGTCCATGATGCTACACTTCATGGTCATGAGGGGAATAAATAAATTGTCATTGTAATCAATTTTTTTTGGCCTAAAGCCAATTTTATGCATTTAGTGGTTTGTTTCCTTCTTTGGATACTTGGTTCTTGGACTATTATCTAAGGAGAAACTTATTATTATCAAATAACACCACTGGAACACATTCATATAACCCCACTGCTAGAAAAAAAAAAACAGATGCAGAATGAAACAGAATTTGTTTGCAAATGATTGTTTACCTTGGCGTTCTAATACTTTTGGAATTGAGTTAGTTTCAGCACTTGAAGGAGCCTTTTCAGAGTTTTTGCATGTTATAGTCTATTTGCTATTGATTACATACGCTTTACATTACTGCCACTTTTAAAATGTGTTTTTCCAACACTCCTGGGGAGGAGATAATTTGCGTTGTTAGCACCGTATCTACTTTTATCTATTGCTGCGCATCAGACAGTGTAACATAACTGGCAGATACAATGTTTGCTGTCACAAGCATCTACAACTTGTTTTCCATCACACAGTGAAGTAAATGAGAATCAGTGGCTGCCTGCAAGGCAGGAAAAACACGCTTAACGCCACACCAGCCGTGTGATGTGAGCTGAAGTAAATGAGCTAAAACATTCAGGAACAGTCGTACAAGAAGGCCATCAGGAAACATTTCACTTGCAAAAATGTTCACTTTCATGACATGCACGCACACATTTACATAGTCTCCAGCCGTGAATGCAGATAGGCTCTCCAAAACTGTGTGGCTCACACATTAACATTGTCACTGTGACAAAAACCCCTGTCATGACAAATCCTAATTGTCAGTGTAAGAGATGGCAGATGTCTGTGTGTGTGTGTGTTTATCTGTTCCACATGGAGCAGTTAGAAATAGTCTCTTCTTCGTGAGTCATCACTAATGAATGAGGGGTTCCACTGGGCGGGGTAGATGCATGAGTGGCGAGACCCTGGCAGGCCAGTGAATGGGTACAGGCCATTTCTCTCCAGGTCTGAGTTACGTAACGCAGGCTGAGGATAAAAACACGGAAAGAGGGAAAATTTATGAGCTGTGTAATTAAATAATTAATCCAAACACATAACAAAGCCATGAACTAAAACAATGAATTTGTAAGTGGGTCTCTCCTTACAGAGTAGTAAATGTCAGTCATCTGGAGCAGGTTTTTGGTGCTGCCATTCTCTTGCATCTCTATGGTCTCCCTCCCCCACTCCATGGATATACGGTTACTTTTGGCGAAGTCTGCGTATGGGGACATGTGCAGATCTCCACTCTTGAAGATGATCTTGTTGATGTCATTTTTGTCTTTCCTTGGAGATCAAACATTTTCAAAGGTTTAAGACTTTTAAGTTACTCTTAATATTACAAAGATAATTTCCTATGATACTTTTTTTTTTGTTTTAGAATCAGCACTTGCATCAACAGTAAGTCTTACTTGCAACAGGTGACAATGAGAGCAATGATGAGGATGAGGAGCAGGGCGCCCCCTGCAGGTGACACAACAACTGCGATCAGCTTGTAAACTGCAATGTAAAACAACATCATGTTAAATTGCTATTATTGTAATAGCAAGTATGTGACTTTACACCAGAACCATCTTAGAGTGAAAGCTGAATATATCATATTTTTTTCTAGCTTGGGGTCATTTTAGGACCACTTACAATTTCCACAGTTGAATCCTCCGAATCCGAACATGCACCTTTAAAAGTAGAGGCAGAATTTTCACTGAGATTAAATACTTCAGGTTAACTGGATTTTCATCGAAAGCGGAAGGGAAATTTAGCAAACTTACGGAACACAGGTGCCGTTTTCCAGCTTGAAGCCATCCCCGCATTCTGGAACAACAAGTTTAGTTCAGAAAATGTCCAATTACACTTTTTTGTGTTAAACGTTTCTATGTTTTTAAACTAAAACTCCATTTCATTCCAAACTCAAAAACAAGTATTTTCTCCTCTGACATGTAGTGCTATTTTTCCATCTAGACAGTTTTGGAGATTTGTATGAGAAGTAGCAATGTCTGACTGCTCCTGAATATAACAGGACTAAATGGCAGTTTGTTTATGGTGTTCAAAGTGCTTAAAACTACATTTTGATGGCTTGACAGCATTTTCTTATTCCGGAAATCATGTTTGGTAATTCACAGACCTTGATGGGAGCAGTTTGATGAGGGAGGTTTTTTGATAATTCACAGACCTTGTTGGGAGCAGTTTTAATGAAGGATGTTTTTTCTTTCCAACAAAACGCACTGTATCAATGTGCTGAAAATAACGTGCATCTCCTGCTTATGCTAGTAAGGGATATGTACATTTATGGCATGCTCAAGTGGGTGAAATAGTAAGAAAGAAGTTCCTACTTGAAAATACTCACAACCGGGTCTGTGGAACATCCGTAGAATGGATAAACAGCACTACAGGTACAGTAAGAGAGCTCTTTAATTTTGATGCATTACAAATGAAAATTCATGGAATTGAATTTTCCTAAACATTCTAATAGATTCTAATAGGTAAAATTGGTTGTCCCACTGCCAACAGAACTCCTTGTGTCTAAGTGGACACACACACCTACCTAAGCAGGACAGGTCATCTGGGTTGTGTTTGTAGTACCCATGGAGACACTGGCAGCGTGCTGTGCCACTGTTATCCATGCAGGTGGAGCGCTCTGTATCGCACTGAGTCTTCTGAGCCACACACAGACTTTCCACTGAAACAAGAAATAAGCGCTGACTATAACGACAACATGGAAATCAGATCATGACTTGAACAGCATGCTTGGTCCTACATGACAAACTTGCTATTGCATGGGAACTCATAGAGTGCTGCTATAGGTACAGGTACAGTACAGTATAGGTACAGTATAGCTACAGTTATATCAAGAATATAGTTGTGAAATATACAAAAATATATATCTAATATACAAAAAGAGATGCAGTGCTTGATGATGTAAAGTGAGGAATTGATTAACTATTCAATATTGTCCCAAATTCATTACTCTCCCTACCTACCATCCTTAAGGGACCTATTTTTGTATACATTGCGCCATCTGGTGCCTATAAACATATTTACAGCTGCTTGGGTAGTCTTCCTTCTAATTACATTTTAAGAACTAAACATCAAGTTTTGGTCAAAAATGGGCAAAAATCAAGAAATATTTTAATGGCAATTACTCTTACCATGGTATGTGAGCTGGTGGTGCAAGAGCATTCGGCAGTGTGTCAGTGATGAGCTACAGTTGCTTAGAGACATCTGGATGCTGTTGTTGACTTCAGCACTCGTCACATTAGTAGAAATGGAAAAAAGGTTGACAGCTGAGATACGACTGCCGTCCTCCACCCTGTGTGAGAACAACAGAGGTCAACACCGAGATCTGCACTGACAAAACTTCCATGTAGCAGAATTAGGCTCAAACACGCTGCAATACGGATGCAGATAAACCACAGCTTTTTTATTACATTTGTTTTATAATAGCTCTTTTTTTATGTTTGTTGAACTGAGTTTCAAAGAGTGCTAGATTTCCTCAATGAAGTGCAAACACTATTTTTTTCATTTCGTTTCGTTTTCTGCCGCTTATCCAGGTCCGGGTCGCGGGGGCAACAGTTCGAGCAGGGAGATCCAGAAGTTCCTCTCCCCGGCCACTTCAACCAACTCCTCCGGGGGGACGCCAAGACGTCCCCAAGCCAGCCAAGAGATATAATCTCTCCAGCGTGTCTTTGGTCTGCCCCGACGTACAGGAGGCATCCTGACCAGATGCCCGAACCACCTCAACTGGCTCCTCTCAACGCGGAGGAGCAGCAGCTCCGCTCTGAGCCTCTCCCGGATGTCTGAGCTCCTCACCCTATCTCTAAGGCTGACCCCAGCCACCCTACGAAGGAAACTCATTTCAGCTGCTTGTATTCGCGATCTCATTCTTTCGGTCACTACCCAGAGCTCATGACCATAAGTGAGAGTTGGGACATAGATTGACCTGTAAATTGAAAGCTTTGCCTTCTGGCTAAGCTCTCTCTTCACCACAACAGACCGCTTCAGCGTCCGCATCCCTGCCAACGCTGCCCCAATCCGTCTGTCAATCTCCTGCTCCATTTTCCCCTCAACCGTGAACAAGACCCAGAGATACTTGAACTCCTCCACTTGGGGAAGCGACTCTCCCCCGACCCGGAGTGGGCAATCCACCCTTTTCCGGTGTTCCATGTGTTATCGTTGCTAAAATATAACAACAAACTAGACTTATAGTTTTATGCCTCCACACACCACTTAAGTTGTAATTTCCATCCATGTCTGCCATGTCATTATTATGAAGTATGTACTCACTGATAGAGAGTCTCATCACAATTTGCAATGACAATCACCTCAAGTTTGATATCTGCAAAAGAGCTTCAGGTGCACAAGAAGACCTCAAATTTGGACGTTGCTTAAGAGAATATTCAAGTTCTAAAAACATGGATGTCTCACATCCTTAACCCAGCAACACAGAGGGTCTATACAATCTAATCACACCTTCTGTTTCTAAATTATTCTGTTAAAAAAGGACCAAAAAGGGAAGTTTTGCAAAATTATGATTATCACAGTGGGGCCACATTTTCGGATTTAAATATGACGAATTCATCTTCAGTATCTTGGTGGATATTTGTTTAAAATTTTAACATAATTAGCCTATGAATTCTTTGGTTATGTAATAGGTCACAGTGACCTTGACTTTTTACTTCTGAACGCCATCCTCGGGTCCAAGTGGTTATTTGTAGCAAATTTGAGGAAAAATGTGCTCCAGAGATACCATGCTCACAAGAATAGTAGAAATGGACAGTTGGAAAATACAATGCAGGCACAAAAATGCAAGAAAAATCGAAAGTGAATGGTTTCGTAATGGCGATAACTTACTTCTTGCTCAGCATGGACCGGCTGTAACCTCGGAGGACTGACAACGAAGCATTGAGCTAAGAAGCAAACAGGAAGAGTGTGTTGTCAGATAAAACAGACGTAAGCCTGATGGGAATTTTTCTTTGAAATGAGACATGATACGGTGATGCTGACTGTTTCTCACCAGCTGAATGATCTCTCTCTGGATCTCGTGCATAGTGCTGCTCTTGACGATGATGGGGTCGTGTGGCAGTCTGTTCACGCTGAATGTTCCCAGAAATGTTTTTGCTAATGAGGGGAAAATAAGACTGTCAGTGAAATAACAGGCCTGAGGACAACTACGCTGAGTAGGGGATGGTGTTACATTTGTGCTTGTAGCTTTCATTTGATCAATTTTACCTCTGGTGCAAGTGCGTCCGTCCTCTAGGTCGAAGCCAAGCGGGCATTCACAGCTGAAGGAGCCTTGCGTGTTCACACACCTGGACCCAACGGGGCAGGGTTTCGTGTCACACTCATCCACATCTGGACATTTACAACAGTATTACATTTAAAGTCATTGAATCCATAAACCTGCACACTAACCCATCAAACTGTGAGACAGAAGAGGGGAGAAACCCACCCCGGTTGCAGGTGGGACCAGTCCAAGCCTGCTGACAGTGGCAGTTGAACCTATGTCCTTCATTGCTCACACACATCCCTCTATTCATACAAGGGTTTGAAGCACAGGGGTTTCCTGGAGGTGGACAGCAGGCATTTTGACACAAGAAGAAAAAAAAAAAAAAAAGGCAACTCACTTAAATTGCATAACATTCTCCACACCCCCACTAACAATGCCTCATCACTCAATTATTTATAGTGCCCTTTTTTACACACCTAATGTCAGTATTCAATTTTACCTTCCAGATACATGAAGAGCTTTATAAATGAAAAAACTGGATCTGACCTTAATGCGTCACACTTCTGAAACCTTTGCAATTGCAATGACAATCGACACCCGTCCAAATCAATAACTGAATGCTTCATTTTTTTTTCTACGTGGAGGGAGACAGCGCTATGTTAGGGGTAGAGCTGTAACTAACAATTATTTCAATCACTGATTAATCTTCTGATTATTTCACAATTAATCATTTACTCTATACATTTTCTAAAAAATAGTTAAATATGTTGATCATATTTTTCAAAGCAAGGTCTTCAAATTGCTTCTTTACTCCAACTGCAGTAATAGTTAAAAACCCAAACATGTATCATTTACAAAGACAAGAAGCAAATTCTGACATTTAAGAACCTGGAACCAATAACTGTTCAATAGTTTTTCTCTACACAAGACTGAAACGATTATTTATAATCAAAATAGTTGTCGATTAAATGTCTTTCGATCGACTACTCAATTAATATATGCAGCTCCAAGAGGAGGCACTGATAAAGAGGCAAAAGGCTGATATTGACATTGCCTTTCAAATTATGTGTAAATTCTGTGATGTGTTGTACTGATGTATGAATGTTTTCTTTAACAAACTACTTTAATGATGAGTGAGATTCAACTCAGGTGTGATGTCATTTCTTGTTAATTCTCACTTCCAATTTGAGATGTAATAAGAACATAAACACATAAACTGATGTATTTTTACATTTGCAGTTAGTGAAAATAAATAGGGTAGTAGCTAGCATGGACAATAACAACAATCAGTTGATGAAGAGAGAGAAAAAAATTCTTGCTCCACATGGGTTTTAACTTAAAATAAACAAATGGTGTAAACCACTAACTTGGTGCTGGTGGCGGTGCCTTAGTGGATCTGATGCCTGTGGGTGGCGTCGTTACCACCAGCTCTGTAGTTCCTTCATCCGTCTGTTTCCTGGTGGTTTGCAGAGCCTCTGTGCTCTTGGTTGGGGTGCTGAAGGCGAGGGTGGTGGTTATAGGTTGTCTCTTAACAGTGGTGATCTCCAGAGTGGTTGTGCTAGCTTCTGTCGGTAGGGTGGTGATTTTAATAGGGTCATCCTTCCCAGATGAGGGCCCCTGGGTTGGACTGGATGGCGCACGAGGAGTTGGGGTCACTGCACTGGTTTGCTGGAATGGGGAGGAGGATGTGGTAGAAAATGTAGTGTACAGAATGGTGGCTTCAGTAGGTGACCCTGGAGCAGAGCTACCGGTGGTGCTGCTGAGCCTGGAAGATGAAGTTGTAGGTAGAGGAGATGTGGTAGTGGTAGTGGTAGTGGTAGTGGTAGTGGTGGTGGTGGTGGTCGTGGTTGGGGTTGGGGTTGGGGTGGAAATAGCAGTGGCTTTAAAAGTCTTTTGGTCGGTTAAAAGAAGTCTATTAAAAGAAAAAAAACAGAGAGTCAGCCGACAAGAACTGAAGAGAACCTTATAATACAAAATGTCATTGACAAAGTCAGTGTTGTTTCTTTACATTTCATTTCTCAGTCAAAATGCTGGTTTTAAATACTAATACTTCTATTCCTATCCTCTGTTCTTGTACTTGTCCAAGAACCTTCCTTGAACTATTTGATTCATTGAAAACATTTAAAAATGTACCTTTCTGTGACAGTGACTGGGGTGGTGGTGTGGAAGACCTCAGTAGCCTCTGGAGTATCTGTTAGAGAGTCATCCAGTTCAGTTGGACTAATGCTGACTGTAGGGGGCGCTGTGGTCAGACCAAAGTCCATGCTGCGCTCAGTGGTCCGAGATGAAACCACCTCAGTGTCATCCTGGTTCTGTGTGCTGGAACTGTGGATTCCAGTGGAGGACTCAGTGGAGGTTTCAACACTGGAAATAGGCCCCTGGTGTGTCCCTGAGGTGTTTGTGGAACCAACTGGGGGCGGGGTGACGGATGGTGTGTGGGAAACAGACAGACCATACTGGTCGGTGTTGAGCTCTGTCATTCTCAGAAGTGGTGTTGAGTCAGAAGTTTCTTCTGATGTTGAGATGTCTTGATGCTGGGTTGCATTAGGTTGTCCAGTTAAACTCTGGGTTCCTCTGGGCTCCCCTGTGCTCCCGGTCTCTGAGAACATCCCTTTAAAAGAGTGAGTCATGTGCTGCTCTGTTGTGTCTCTGCTGTCAGTCCTGGAAGATGGGGCACTGTGGGTATAGTCCTCGGTTTCTGTAGCAACAGCATGTACACCCCAGGTAGAGGGAGGCTGATGGGACTTAGAGTCTTCTGTAAATGCAGAGGAAGTGCTGTTGCTGGAAGAGGAGGTGACAGACAGTAGGGTTCTCTCCCCAGCTCGACTGATTGTGGTGGAGGTGTAGGAGCTGTTGGCTTGGATGTCTGTGTGGGACATCGAAGATGATGCATCTCCTTGGGTGGTGTCTGGGCTGTCCTGGGGGAATCTGCTCTTCTCTGTCTGAATCCAGGAACTAGCCTCCAAGGACACAGCAGGGTAGGAAGCTGATGCCTGGTGTGTGCTAACAACGTCTTTCCAGTCCCTGCTACTGCTGCTGCTGACCTCAGTGGTGGCTACAACAACGGTGGAGGTGACTGGCTCAGTAGACAGACTTGTGGCTTCTTGTGATCTGCTGCTTGTTTCTGTGAAGGGTTGTGTCTGCTCCGTGTCTGTTAAAAGGAAAAAAATATAAATATGTGGCAAAGTTTGTTCGATTCCTTACTTGAGTCATGGCATTAAAAACATTCTGAGGCTTATTTGTGTGTCACATAATTACAGTATCTTTTTTGTGCTACCGAGCAAAAGCAGAATATTAACAGCTGAGTCAAGCACTACAGCAATTCCGTAAGTGATGGTCAATGATCAGATGGATTTAAAAAAAACTCCTTCCTCCATTTATCTGTACCCCAGGGGCACCTAGAAGAAATTCTGCAGGAAAAACTTTCACTTTGCATTTCTCCACTACAGCCATTCCCCACCCTGGAACAGACACAATCATGGGATATCTGTGTGAAAACTGTCAAAGGAAGCAAGGAGACAAATACAATACACGACCTTCAGAATATCAACAATGACCTTGAGGAGGTGTAATGGCTGTCTAACTATGTACAGTCTGTTTCTCTGTGACTCTGACACAATGAGGTAGAGAACAAGACTTTTTATCTACAGTGCCAGTAATGTCTACTTCACCATATTTAAGCTATGTAATTGTTTCTGGTCATTGTGGTTGTGGTCACGGTTTACTTGATTGTTGTTTTAGTTTCTTCACTAAGTTGCCCGTCCAGTAGAGCGTGCACGCCATAAAGCGTTGTCATAATATAATATAAGTTAAAAACCTACGGTCCTCAAAGGCCTGTGCAACAAAACACACCATAATTTACTGGCATGTCGAACTGCCATGCTGATTGACATGGACGCTTGGGTAGAATGGAAAAGGCTTTGGTCTGCTGAAGATGGCAAAGATGTTTGGACAATTATTTGTACAGAATCATACCAATAGTAAGTTTAGTGAATGCAGAATGCAAATGAAATACAATGAAACAGAGAAGATGGATTTCCTTGTCTTTCCATAGTGACCTGAGCACTGCAATAAGAGCCAGTACAGCTCAGCAGTTCCAACAGCTGGCTGACCGACAGGAAGAAACAGGAATACTTAAAATATTCAAGACTGTGTGTTTAATAATAGCTGAGAGTAATGTTCTTTGGTGGCTCACAGAAAACAAAACTGGATGATAAAGTATAAAGTTAAAGTGTTCAAAACCAGACCAGCTGAACTACTTAATGAGGAAAGTGGTCAGAATTCCAAGAGGAGGAGACATTGAACCCCCCTCCTAACCCCGGAGGGGAGAGGAGAGTTGGGTACCCGGAGGGTGCGCGGTGCGGTGTGTCGCCAAGCACCGCCCCGCACTGCTTAAGGTTCCGAAGAGCAACCACTTTAATTTAATGCTTCTGCTTGCGTTCAAACAACTTACAAAGCATGATTATTTAGTTCACTTCAAATTACAAACTGTACATTTTTTAGGTCAGTTACAAATGTGGCCATCAGAGAGTGCTCATGAGGCCATGTCAAAGTTGTGCACACTGCAGAGAGTGGGAAGATGCAGTTAGAAGTGCTGTTGCCTGCTGTAGAGACAATGATTTTGGGCGGAGAACTGGCACCCAGGCCCGTCTCCTCTAACAATGGCACGAAGTCCTATATATGGCAGTGACTGTCTCTGTTGAGAGTCAGCCATTTCCTTCCTAAAGCTGAGCGAGCACAAGGCAGAAAACTGTCACCATGGATCTGGGTGTATTTTCATATTGTCTGTGTTTGTAGAGAGGTTCTCTCTCTCTCTCTCGCTCTCTTTTTATTTTTTTGTAGCCTGGCATAACATTGTTATTAGGTCATACAAACACCCATAAGCATTAAAAAGCAAACACCTGTTCTACAGAACAGGTGTTTGCTTTACAAGAACCACACATAAGGACCAACTGAGAAACAAGGAGAATATGGTAAAGTAAAATTACACCATTGGTTATCTGACATCGGTAATTATGCATTCTTGTTTACTTTAATGGCTAAAACTGATTGGAGCTAATTCTTTTTCAATTATAAAACGTGCGCTTCATTAATGACAAAATGTTGTCAGTGATCTTCTCTTATTAGTATATTTTCACTGAAGGACACTGTTTCAGTGCTCTGTTGTCATTTAAAAAAAATTAAAGTTCATTGATAATCTGTGAAGTTTTCTGCCTGCATTGTATAACTTTGTACAAATGTTTGATAACCTCTTTGAGGGATCATTGCAGAAAAATGTGTATACTGACTGATATATTGATATCAAAACTTTCTTGATCCCTAATATTGGTAACGGCCCCAAAAATTGCATTTTGTTCGGGCTCTAATCATGATATGAAGATATAATGTCTATAGGTTGAGAATTTAAAAGTCATTATATCGCAATATGGAATAAGTGCTGTCTTTTTCTGGTTTTAAATGTGACATTAATTACTGTAGCAAAATTAAATGTAATTTTCTAAACTTATCAAAGTGTTCTACCTGTTTTAATATTTGCTTTCACCTATGTTAGTCATGAAATCTATACTACTGTTGATTATTTATCGTACATCACATTGTGTTAATATTTTGTCAAAGTACCAATGGCAATATCAATATCAAGATATATGGTCAAAAATTATTCTGCAATTTGATTTTGTTGCCCAGTCTTAGCATTTACTGTATATAGAGCTTTTGTATATATACGATGTATTGTGAAATAGCCGCAAAAAGCAATGTTACTTTGAGGTCATACCACCCAGCTTGACATTACACAGAGTCATAAGATCTATTGTGTAGATAAAATATTGAATGTGAGAGAAAAACAATTACGTGTATGTCCTTCCCTTAAGATGGGCGGTGACACAAGGTGATTCTCCGACTTAAAGGATTTATTCTCTTGTTATCGCTGATGCTGTGCTGTCTGACAGCCTGTTATTAACTGGCAAACTTCCAGAAGCCCATGAACTGGAACAGCAGAAGGCCACAGAGGATGAGTGTCGGTACTGGAGGGTATCCTGACAGCCAACACATAGCAACCACCATCAAAAACCCAATGGAGAGGAGAGTACAACTGCAGAGCCAGGGGGGAAAAGTGGGCCACTCTCTTACTTCCTCTGCATGTGTCTCCGCCATAATTTCATTTTCACTCTCAGTCTCTGGGCAACAGAACTGTGGAACGTGGTGTTGGTAACAAATGTTGGACACTCCCACATTCCATCCTTCCTATCTCTTGCTCCCTCAGCTGTTAACACAGTTATCAGTGATCTTTTCACATGTGCCACATTTCATGAACTCTGGGGCCATATAAGTATTAACTTGGTTAATAGCATAGGATGAAACAGCCACATTTTGAATGGTTGATGGTTTACTGACAACAGATCCTGCCGCTCAGTTTTTGTCATGGACTCTTGCGACAGTGAACAGTGACCATCAAGCATGATTGAAACCAGAGTTCAATAGAGTGTCAGGCCCCAGGTACAATAGCTGGCTTTGTGTATGTCTTAGCAATTTTGCTGAAATGTAATGTTCAGTGATTTTTGTTGCAAAACCTCAATACACACTGAGGTTAAGTGATTGACGTTCTAGTTTTAATGTAGATTTAGTTACTTATCATGACCACACTAAAATAAATAGACTACAGGACGAACTATATTTATGCCACTTTTTAATAACCTGCTTGTCAATAGTTGTTTTACTCTAACTCAAAAATAATTTTATAAAGTTATTTATACATAACTAGAAATAAAAACTGAGGCTTAACACTTGAATCTCTCTTTCTTCCTCCTGGCTGAGGTTAAGGTTCAGAATCATTTTGCTTTCAGCTCAGCAGTACTATGCCAAAACGTTCTATTTAAGGGATAAAATCATTAACCGCGTCCCTTTTGGCCTGCTGAAAAAGATTTAGCTGTCAACGCCCTTGATTTTTCTGTTGTTTTCTCTTTGATGGGTTTGAGCAGGTGTCAGGCCAGTTACAAAGGTGTAGGCTTCTACCTCAAATTGTTTTCTCTTCCAGTTATGGGATGATTGATACTAAACCTTTTGCACAGGTGCCTGAAATCTAAGGGAACGCTCTGGAGCTGTGAAGTTAGAGGCTATATGTAGTTTACATTAGTTTCATGCATTAAACGTTCTTCAGGTTCTCTACTAAGGGAAACATTTACTCAAAGCTTTGCTGTCCCTCTCTAAAATCCCTGCTACGTATTTTTAACAATAATGTTTTCTACATGGATCTCCCCTTTCCCACCTGTGATGCTATAGTGCCTCTGTCTTTGAAAAGCAGAGGTCTGAAGAGTATGATACAGCGATCAATGCACTGTATCAACACCTGTATAGGCTGCTGAACTATTTCCGACTAGCAAAAGTGTCAGAGGAACCAGGGAAGCTCATCATATTGTGTATTTAAGTTATGATAGTAATATTTCTGATTGATACATACTTTTGTTTTATGACTCTCTATGTTACTGCCAAAAACACTGACGAGCTAATAACCTTGGCATACATGGTTCAAATATGGCAATCAGAAGAATAATTTTTAAATGCCTCGTATCATGTCATTTTCACATGCTGAGCAATTCCAGTTGTCTACTTTTAGATGGCGTCATCCCTTGACACGGAGAGCTTTATTAACTTTTTCAAACAAGAAGAGCTCAAGTGGTAAAACTTTGTTCAGACAATGGGACTAATTTTGCTGGGGTAGATCAAGAGCTCAAGACAGCTATCCCAGAGTGGAGCACCTTATACATATATAACAATTTGTATCAACAAGGCAATAAGTGGATATTCAATCCACCAAATGCCTCTCACCAGGGAGGACTCCGAAATCATGTGATCAGGTCCATCAGAAAAACTCTCCAATTGAAGGTACAAAGTCTGGACAAAGAGAGCCTCCAAATATTTCTCTGTGAAGCTGAGGCTGTCGTAAACAGTTGACCACTTACAACACTACCCAGAGGTACTTATTCCGAACTACCTCCTACTAGTAAGAATTAAGCCGTCTCTGCATCCTGGACTTTTCCAGAAAGAGGACGTCTATGCACACCAAAGGCGGCGGCGGGTGCAGTAAATGGCAGACCAGTTTTTAAAGCATTGAATGAGAGAGTACTTGCCTGAGCTCCAAAAACAGCGAAGTGGTCACGCGTGTCAAGAAACTTTGTGCCTGGTGAACTCGTTTTGTTTGTGGACAAGACAGTGCCACAGATCTCATAGGTCATTGGGAAGATAATTCATTCAGAGCCAGATGAAGAGGGACTTGTTTGCCAGGTTTGTGTTGAGACCAAGAATGGCTAACTGGATAGACAAATCACCAAGGTCCGTCTTCTCCAAGAAGCACAATGACAGGTTGGTATGTCAAGAACTAGTGACCTCTGAGATGAGAAGAGAAGCAACTACGTGCTCTAAGGACTTTAAGTACTCGTGTCTGTTTTACGTTAGTTGTATTTGTTTCTAGTCAATAGAACAATTAAGGGCCAGGCATAGAAATGATTTATTGTTGTTCTTATTGGTTTTACTGCATGATATATGGTTGTTGTCACTACTTTACTGTTTGTTGTATGTTTTGAGTTACGGTGTTAATACTTTGAAGTTTGATTTGGCATGTATTTTTTTTTTTTTTAAAGAATTGTCTCTTTGAAACAATGATGTGACCTCTCTAAGGCAGGGCGCTGACTAACTGTGGATTCACACAGCTTTCATACCATGCCAAAGCCCGAATTCTGCTATCTTGGTCTACACAATATCCATTGTACTCCTTATCTGTGACTCATTAAAAATGTTCATGTTCTATATCCTGCAATGGGCAAGATTTTAATTAATGGTTGTGTGGATGATTGCGTGGCACTACTTCAGTGTGTCATGTGCGTGCCATGACTATCAACTTGTTAGAATTTTTTGCAGTAGCACTGTTACTGTAACAAAACTTTTCTTTATCAAACTGAATGTTGTTTATGTTATTAATGTCACCACGCTCTACTTCGATGACTTATAATTGTACACATTGTCTATCCCCCAAAATCTCAAAACGCTTAGCCTTTCTCCAGGTTTCCTTTGCAAATATGTTCTTAATGATTTACATCTTTAAATAATATAAATAAATGTCGGGAGGGAGTGTTGGTTTGAGGATTCGTCAAACTAGGTGAATTCTGATTTGAAAAAAAGATTTCACATCTTTAAAATGAGGTCTGTGGCGGGCAAATTCGTGTCCCAAAAGTTGTTCTAATCATGGGGTTTTCTCTGTTAGAAACACGGACAAAAATGAAACAATTGATGATTGAACACAAGGTACTGGTTCCGGCGTCTAAACCGCAATTCGTATCATCAGTTTTTTTCAGTCTTTGATACTAAAGAGTACTAATAGTACTGAACTGCTCGTTGTCGGAACTACTTTTCACCATTTATAGAAAAAAAAAGTCGATAAATTGAGACAAAATAAACACATTTCATTCATAATGAGTAATGTGACTTAGTCACAGCAGGATCTTCACTTGGGATATGGTTACATAATGGTTCTATTAAGAGGTAATTGATGCCCTATCCATAACATTGACATAACTGTTAATTTATCGTAAAAACACGTCAGTAATTCCGTTTTATATAGTAGATTCCAACTTTTGGGGGTCGAATTTAAAAATACGAGATTAATGGAAACTTTCCTCTCATGAAAAAGAAATTATACCAGATAATGAACAAGTTCTTGCTAAGCTAGTGTGCGGTAGTCGCACTTGCCGCGGCAGGCCTCGGTGGCGGTGACCTTACCGAAGCTTCCAGCAGCCGCAGTCTGAGTTTCAGCAGCGGCGGACAGCAGGACGTTCCTCTGAGACGGTGATAAACTCTCGCTGGAGTATGAGGCTGAAGTTGCATTGTTTTCTAGGTCGCTGAGTTCGTC
>KV751348.1:10412482-10434743 GCA_001698575.1 Mola mola | reverse complement strand
GCCGTTACCAGGTCCGTGCTGTTGCTGCTAGGGGTCCCTGCCGCGAGGAGCCCCGGCAGAGCCAGCAAGAGGACCGACAGCGACAGACCCAGTACGTGATTCAAAAACCACGTTTCCATGATTTCCGAGAACCCCTAAACGGTCGCTGAAAGTTTCCGTGAAGTCGAATAGAAGCCGGCGAGTCTCCCGAGGACACCATGAGAGGAGTGCTGGGTCGACTGGTGAAGTTTCACGTGAATTAAATAAATCCCTGAGCGGCTCCGGAAGGAGGTCCGCCGCTCGGACGGCGGGGAACGAAAGATAAGAGAGCGGAGGCAGCAGCCTGTTATCACCGCGGAGGAACCCGGGCTCCTCCTGCTCCCCTCGCTCTCACACACACACACCCACTTGTGTCTCTCTATCTGCGTGAGGACACTGATTGACACAGCGCATTCCATAGCTCCTTCCTTTTACCTTAATCATCATCATTTAATGCCTGACTCCCAACTCTTGCCCTAGCCAAAACATAATTGTTATCCTAACCCTATAACCGTCTTAACGAGAAGAAAGCACTTTAAAATTTTAAGGACCGTTTAAAATGTCCCCGTAAGCCCAGGGTAATGACGTATGTCCCCACAATGATAGAAATACATGTGCGCGCACACACACAGGTTTACGCGCTGGCCCGTTATTCACTCCTATGGCCACGTTTGTTGCCTTCAGGTGTTGTCGGAAGTCCTGCGATTACGCCTACAAAAGAGGCTTTGCATCAGAGACGGTTAACTTCCCTTACAAGTTTTCTAACTTTTGTACTCGGTATGACATAAACCACCAATACCACACAAATTGTTAAGCTAAAACTCAAATTATCAAACAATTACAGTGACAATCTCCAATTTTTGGTATAAGTCCTTACTCTTAAAGACTTGTTACCATAGACAAAATAATTACTTTATTAAAGACACAATATTTTAGACAGAGAAGCACTGAGAAGGTCAGAAAGAGTTGCATTGTGTCTTTATGGATCTAGAGAAAGCCTATGACAGGGTGCTGAGGGAGGAACTGTGGTTCTGTATGAGGGAGTCTGGAGTGGCAGAGAGGTATGTTAGAATGGTGCAGGATATGTATGAAAGCTGTATGACAGTGGTAAGGTGCGCTGTAAGAGTGATGGATGGCTTCAAGCTGGAGGTGGGACTGCATCAGAGAATAGGCCCTGAGCCCCCACTTGTTTGCTGAGGCGATGGACAGACTGACAGATGACATCAGGCAGGAATCTCTGTGGACTATTTGCAGATGACATTGTGATCTGTAGTGAGAGCAGGGAGCAGCTGGAAGAAAACCTGGAGAGGTGGAGGTATGCGCTGGAAAGAAGAGGAATGAATGTCAGTTGTAGCAGAAAGTATACGTGTGTGTGTGAATGAAAGGAGGCATGTGGAACAGTGAGATTACAGGGAGTAGAGCTGGAAAAGGTACACAAGTTTAAAAACTTAGGGTCAACTATTCAGAGCAACGGGGAGTGTGGTAAAGAGGTGAAGAAGCAAGTGTAGAAAGGGTGGAGTGGGTGGAGACAAGTGTCAGGAATAATCTGTGATAAGAGTAGCAGCAAAAGTGAAAGGTTTGCAAGAAGGTATTGAGACCAGCAATGTTGTTTGGTTTGGAGATGGTGGCACTGACCAAAAGACAAGACGCAGAGTTGGAGATTGCAGAGTTAAAGATGTTGAGGTTCTCTTTGGGAGTGACGAGGATGGACAGGATTAGGAATGACCACATCATAGGGACAGCACAGGTCGGACGTTTTGGAGATAAAGTTAGGGAGGCCAAATGAAATGGTTTGGACATGTGTAGAGGAGGGACAGTGAATATATTGGTAGGAGGCTGCTCAAGATGGAGCTTCCAGGCAGGAGGCAAAGAGGAAGACCTAAGAGGAGATTCATGGATGTGGTGAGAGAGGACATACAGATAGTTGGTGTGAGAGAAGATGCAGAGGACAGGGAGAGATGGAAGAGGATGATTTGCTGTGACCACTCCTCGAAAAAGCCAAGTAAAGCTGAAAGGGGAAGATTAAAGACCATAATTTCAGCCATTACTATGAGATATAGGCATTTTTAACAAAATCATTTGTAATTGCATTTTTGTTATTTTGAGTGGGAATCTGTGTCTCTCTATTTATAATTAAAATTTATTGGATATTCACGTTCCTCAAGTAATTCAATACGACTAATAGAATTCAGTCTTTGTGCTGTTATAGAAAAGCAACAGAACCATACAATCACCTGCTTTCGCTACTGTGTTTCCAATACTTTTGAACATTCACTCTAATAAAATTTCTAATGTTTTTTTCTTGTAATGGAGTATTTCAGCAGAGGTGTGGTTATTTTGATAAGCTATCAAGATCCAAGTAGCAAGCAAGAAGCACAAAGAGCATGTTGCTCAGGTTTGACATGAAAGTGCATGTCACTAACACTACAGATATTAAGTGCAATCAGGTAAGTTTCTGATGTTACAGGTGAAGATTCTGGAGAGAGACAGCTGATGGTGGAGTCTCACTGGGTTTGCGCTCAGACCCAACATTTATTTTGGCTCATTGATTGAACAGAAACAGAACAAGTTCCATGACACATCTGATGCCAGCCAATTTTCTGTTTCCACCTAGAGACCAACTGATGAGGAAACAAGGTACATCATAACATGCTCAGATGTCAGAGCATGTTATGATGTGCCTGTGCCGGCTCCAATGCTCAGAGGATGTGGGTTTCAAAGCTCTGCTGTGATGTGCTTACAATCAACTGTTGCACCGAGTTGACCCACATAACATGGCAAAACAAAACATACAGATTATGATCTCCAGGATGTGGTTTAAATTCTTTGACAATATGCCTCACACATTAATACCTTGAACAAAAATGGTTTTCTAAACAAACAGCGTGATGGCTGTAATTACTGAGAGGACAGTGGTTCACATTTATGTAGAAAACACTCTAAGGCTTGAATCTGTAAACACTCTTTTCCTTTGCCCCTGTCTCCTGATTTTGAGCACAAGTGAGGAATGCATCTTTAGCACCACCAAGTAATTTTCTTTTAGTTGAAAGCAACCTAATATCTACTGTTAAATAAATAAAGCAGAAAATGGACACTTGAATGTTTATTAGCCTAATCCCAAATTTCCTTTACCAAGACTGAGCATATTGTACATCCTGATCTTGGCTGTATATTTTACTGTAAAACATTTGTTAAGAAGGGACAATACAAAGATATTTGAGGATTTGTAACAGATGCTTGTAACAAATGACAATTTCAGAATTATTCTATGTCTGCCCGAACACTGCTACCCCTGAAATGTGATTGACAACTACATAGCATACATACATAAATAACAATGAAATCATATTTTAATTAAATCTTTTTTTGCCATGTGCACAGAATATTTAAGCCATACAGGATTCGCCATTCATACAGAATTTTGACGTTTAAATGTAGAGTTCCAAATACGGTAATATTTTAGTCAATGCTCATGTCATAACATGTACTCATACAAAATCAACTACTTTCTTTTAATTGGGTTTACTTCAACTATCTCAAATATCTGTCTTAGTCTGTCTCACAAACACATTTGTGCAGCTTCCCTCCAACCACCACAGGAAACGATCAAAGCTGCTAATGTTTCTGGTTTAAACTTTACGTGTACAGAATGGTACTCATAGGGCAGTGACTGGAGGCTGAGAATATGGTTTGAGGTCAGCAGCCATATGAGAAGCCACAGGTGCAGTGTTTGAGTCATTCAGCGGAGTGGTGGCTGCACCATTTTGCCAGGCCTGATGAAGGAGGACTGGTGATGCCGGTGACGAGAGGCAAAGTCAGTATTTTCCTCTGTCAGCTGCTTTGTTTGCAGCCCGACGGCAGATGGAGAGGGTGTGACTATGATCTCGTCCCGAAGAGATCTTTTCCTCCTGAAAAAGGGTGTGACACCAACAGATTTGAAAAGTGTGAAGATTTACATGAGCTTCAGTCTTTGCTCAACAATTTGCTGAATGTCAATGAATCTCTTATGTTGCAAAATGGTCTGGTCAGGAATGATTGTGTAAGAATGAGTGAACAGCATTCAAAAATACCTGCAAATGCTATCCAATGTCGACTTGAGCCATGTGAAAAAACTGAATCGAACTGCAATACCTGCAATAGGCCACATAATGTTGATATAATTAAAATACTATACATACAAAACAACATATAAAAAGTCAAAATATGCAACAATATCGTTACTATTAAATTAAAACACACTATATAGACCCTTTCCATTGTGTCACTTAAGAAATTTGTGTAAAAGAGGTCCACAGAAGAACAGGGAGAACGCACATCACATCTGCCACATGTAGGTGTTTAACACTTACAGAAGTTGTGCTATGGAATGTGAATCGGTGTAATGTGGGATGATACAGACGCTAGCCATTTCATCCAGCTATTCTAGAAATCCTGAGCCACAACAGCTGCCAGGCCGCCTGGCAAACTGACCACAAACAAAAATGCCCAGCAATGTTTCCTAGTACACTACCAGGTCACACAAGGACAGAACACGGGGTGACCAAATCTAAGAACACAAACTGCCAATTAGCAGCAACTTATGTTAAGGTGCAATCTGGATCTAATGTTGAATTTGGAAAAAAAACAATTACAGGATGCATGCTCATTACTATGTAAATTGATTTGCAGACTGCATGTACGGTTATAAAAGGCCTAAATATACATGTTCACGGAATGATTTGTAAAGGTGCTACAAAATTAACAAAAGGCTATAAAATGGAATCGATTTTGCAAAACCTATGAAATTAATTAACGGGCAGCTTTTTATAAAAATCAATGAATATGTATCCGTCAAGCTTTCCATCTGACCCCGGATTTTGCCCAAACCATTCGTCAGACTGACTCTAAACTTGGCAGATGCATTACTGATGACCTGAGAATGTGCCTTCTGTGTATTTATTGTAGTTTGAGATGCATGCAGTGGCATGCATCCATCAAATTTCTACCGCTTAACCTGTTAGGGGTCGCAGGGGTGGGGCTGGAACTTATATCAGCATCTTTGGGCGAAGGCAGGGTCACCCTGGACAAGTCGCCAGTTCATCGCAGGGCTGACATATAGAGACAACCATCCCCACTCACATTCGTACGTACGGGTAATTTAGAGTGTCTAATTAACCTAACCCCCAGTTTGTTTGATATTTATTAAAATCTTGCACATTTTATGTTAGAGATCAGTCTCTGCCCTTCCCATGCTTCTTTGTCCACCCTTCTGAGCCACAACATGGACTGTGCCATGCTGCCTTTAAAAGCCACATTGTGTTTGAAGATGGGATTGCATCTGTTACAAAGTTAAAATACATGGATTTGGATGAAATTTTCAGGACAAGTACGAAATAGCCTAAAGAACACTTGACAACATTTTGGTGGTGATCTGCCTGATCGTCTGGATCTAGGAAAGTTTTTTTTTAAGGATTCCTACAGGATGGGGATATTTTCCCACTTTTCCTCCTGATAGTGTCTACTATTACGTTTTAAAGTCTGTATTAAGTGCAATTGCATCTTAATCAGAGGGAAAGGAAACTGCCTGGAACCCAATCAATCACCCTCAAGTTCATGTCCACAGCAGGTACTGTACTAGTCACAAACAAACCCATTAACAGGAACAAGAGAATAATGTGTTAACCCAGATCTATTTCTCTTAACTGATTACTGAAGTTCAGATCAAATCAAACCAGAGCTTCACTGGAATGGATGACAGGACAATTGGATGAACAAAGGGCACAAAAGTACTTTTCTAGAAAGCTTCATATTTTGTGATAAACAATGCCTGCGAACAAATGCATCTTAAGTCGGAAGTTCTCTTACTAAGCTGGATATATAAAAAGGAACAGAGTCTGGATATTTAATCATTGTGAGAGCACCTAACTGTGAAGCCAAGCTAAGTGTCTCTAAAGAGGAAATGAACAGGTGGAAATCACCTAGAGGTAGTCCAGGATTTGTTTTCCCGATGTAGAGGAAGAGCAGCAAAGCAACGGCTATGTTCGCTACAGCATAAACCCACTGAATAACAAACATAATCAATATGGAGCTCAGTGCCTGAAAGAGAACAGATGATTTATTAAAATTAATTAAATTCTGCTCTTACAAAAAAAGCTTATACAGTGTGAAAGGTGTAACTCACCCCGATAAGAGCAATCCACTGGTTGCAGAACTTTGCATAGAATGAATTCCGTATGGCTTTGATTTCAAAGATCTGGTGCTCTGCTTTACTTCCAACTCCTGAAAGATTTAAAAAAAAAAAAAAAAAAAAGGGTCAGGTAAATAGAAACAGGAGCCTAAATTGACTCCACTCCTTCCAACCATGCCAAGTCTCACCAAGTAAGTGATAAGTTTGATGAATTGATCACCTGTGCAGTGACTGTGGGGCTCAGCTAATGAATTCTCCTCAGTATGGTGTATTTCTGAACAGTGTTTGACTTGTGCGTCTTCTAAAATCTCCCTGGTTCCACGCTGCACCGCAGCTTCCTCGTGTGGTGGTACTGAACTCATTCCATCTTGTTTCTCTTCTGAGAACAAGTTGCTGTTTAAGTCCAAGCCAAAGCTGTCTATCAGCTTCTGCTTCGTGGTCACACCACCTTTCCTGCCCTTGCATCTGGTGCTGAGCTGTTGCATAGGTCCAGAGAGGTCCGCAGAGGTCTGCTCTGCACCAGGATCAGTGTTTGAGGTGGGGGGAAATATCTGGTCCATGTCCTTGGTGAACTCCAATAGAGTGCCTTTAACCTGCAAGCTCTCGTCTCCACTCCCATAGTTTGGGAGAGTGGTCTGAATCAGAGGCCTAGAGCTCTGGTTGGTTGACCTACAGTGGTTTAATTTTGGCATGAGAAGGGGGTGCGTCTTCTCTTTAGTCTGCAGCTGGAAGGTCATGGCCACACTGAAGTAGGAGTAGTCGATGAAGCTGTAGGTGAGCATGAAGTTGATGCTGACGATGGGGGCCAGCACGTTGACCTGACCTATGAAAATGAAGGCCAGGGTCAGCAGGCTGGTCAGACAGATGGCTGCCACTGGGGTCCTGTTGGGGCCTTTCTGTTAGGGGGAGGGGCAGGGGGCAGGATCACAATACAGACAGAGACGACTGCACTTCTGTACACATGAAAGTCTAGTGTTCACCAAGTAGAGGTTTAGGGGCTCAAAATAAATACTGCTTTGCAAAACATCTAATCCTTCAGCAAAATTATCCATTTAAAAACCATTTTGTTTATCTTAAAATTAAAATGAGTCCCTTATTAATTAACCAGTGAAAAGTTCCTATTTGGGAGATACCAGGGTTATAGGGCTACATCCACACAACTGAGTGTGAATGTGTGGATCCGTGTGGATCTGAACTCTATCCACATTAACCATTAGAAAATGTACATTATGTTATATGACCAGTCATTCATTCACCTGCATTAGGCATGCATCTGCCACTGTAAACAAAAGTCAGAGTGTTGACTGTTTTAAAATACCACAGAGTAAGAAAAGCAATGTAACAATGCAAGAAAAGAGATTTCTTTGAATTTACTGACGAAGTGGTGGAGCCATTCCTAATGCTGCGTTAAAGATGGCGTCGTCATGACTGAGAAGACTCGATCAGAATGAGACTGTGCTGGACTACGGCGTTATTTCTAGGAACTGTGACGTGCGGAGCGCTCACACTATTCAAACAATTCGTACTCTGTGAGTCAAGTGTGCTTGGGCAAGGTACGAACGGGTCAAGTGTGAGCGGGTTCTAAGTGTCTTGTTTCTGCCATCTAGACTAAAATTCAACCCAAGTTTTCAAACTGACACAAGGTCAGCAGCATTTCCAAATGTCACACGTGAGCAGTAGCTGTAGATGCAGAAAACTTCTGCATTAAAAAAAAACAACAAAAAAAACAACCTTTCAGATTAAATTATGGAGACTAAGGAGAAAACTGCCACTTACAAGTATTAATGAAACTACTTTTTTTTAAATCATTAAATGACGATTAAACAAATTTAAAGTTTAATAGCGCAAGAAAGTGGAGCAAAAGTGTGATAAGGATAAACACAATTGCTCTTTTGCTTCTTTAAAAGTTTTATTGGCTACTTGTCAGAATGCAACCAAAGAAGTAAGAGAAACTTATTTTTCTTACTTGACTGACAAACAGGCTAAAAGACCCAAATCCTTTTTAAAACTATAAAACTCTGATCGATCCACCTCCTAAAAAGCATTTGTAACCAGCTCAGAGACATGTGAGGAATTTATTTTCATAAAATATTGGAGATTCAGCAGCAAAAAAAAACATTTTTTTTTTTAAATCTTTATTTCTTATCTGTTAATTTCAATTTATGGGTTTCATGTGTTTTCTATTGTTTTATTGTAAAGTACTTTCTAACTTTTTATTACTTTGACCATTATTTCTTATATTACATTTTTGTAAGTATGTACACGTCATCTATAAATCTCACAACTAGTGTGCCAATAAGAAACCCTTTCTCAAAATGGATTAATTGTTTTAACATGTGGTTTGTTGCGAGCACTGCTGCGTGCTTGGCGGGCCTCCAGAGCACACAGTACAGGGAGCAGGGCCCTGCCCTTCGCCCTCTTCCTGCGTTTGTTCTGAGGCTTTGATTTGGGCCAAGATGTCTAAGGCCTCATTCCAGCCCGATAAGCGAGGCCAGACACTGCTGCCATCCACTGAAGCCTGAGGAAAAGTGGTGGTAGACAGGGTCAGGACGGCATCATGACTGTGCGTGTGTGTGTGTGTGTGTGACAGGAGTGAGCTGTAACTCATTGTTGTAATACTGTCAGTCCAGTCACTTGTATGAGGTGCAGTCTGCAGTCTATAGTTAGGCTGTCCTGTCACTGTTTCCTGTTGAGTCCACCCACCACACCCCCCCCATACTTCCAGGTCATACAGGCTTACTCGATTAAATTACCACCTTTAACTATAATCTTTGCACTGAATAATGACTTACCTTACAGCTGATTGGTATAAAGATATTGTGTAATTAGAAAATAAGAATTTCATTTGATAGTAAATTTTAAAAAAATCATGGACATCCTCTTGTTAAACTTAATGATTTGCTCATTATGTTTGCATTCAATTGATAGATGTTATCTAGGTGTGGCTAGTCTGAAAGGCATGGACGCAAATAATTTTACTGATGTGTTTGTCTTTTTTTACAAGCACACACAAAATCCTCATTGATACATGACCTGCAAAGCTGTTTTTGTCCACATATGCTTGCTCAAGGCAATTATTGGTTTTTTGCCATGAAGTGAGCCCCTCTCTAGCGATCTAATGTGAATGTTTGGGTTTCATTTTCAATTTTAATTCAAGGTCCACCTAGTAGCTTTTCTTTTACAGATTTCAACAGACTCACAAGGGTTTCCCAAATCAAGAGATCCATTATGCATCTGTGTGCAGGATTTCATTTAGCAAGGTTGGGTAAAGAGTAGCCCAACCGTTGAAAAACTGTTTTGCGAAACTATGCATTTCGAAGTCAGTAGATGAACCTTTCATTTTGAAAGTTTTATTTTTTTACAAAAAAACGAAGCAACAGATCTTTAAGAATCTTTATAGCGATTCTCTACTGGCAGACTTCATGGCTCAAACTAAGCCAGGCAAAATGTCCTTGCTAGCTAAATGGAGAGAAACAAAGACGGTTTTAATAAGTTTATCTAAAGATTAGATGAGCAATTAGGTGCAACACAAAAATTGGTCACTACAGTGATAAAAAGCCTAAAAGACTGTTGAGTTGACCTAGTTTTATGGTAGTGTCAATGTGACAGTTTAAGTAGTGAAAAGTATTACTTGGGTTGAGAGCAAAGAGTCATTCTCTCGGCAAGTCACCATTTTATAACAAACCATCACTATGGCTTCATCAACTCCTCCATTCACCCACCCCTCTTCCAAGGAAGGCCAGAGCTGGGATGACCCTCTCTTGGGCTATGCACTGCAGGATCCTGGGTGCTGCGTACAGGCTGCCCATACAGGAAGCCAGGGAAGAGATGTAGAGGCCCAGCAGAAAGAGGAAACCCACCAAGGAGACCTGGAGGAAGAAGTAAAACAAACAAAGGGTGAAAGAGGATGGGGTGGGGTCGGGAGCTCACAACAGCTACACCCAGTTCAGTTCCGCCACAGCCGGCCCCTTACGAAAACAATGAGAACTAACCATTCGTGTAGAACTCAAGGATTTCAAGTCAGCGATTGGTTAACGCAAAATCTAATTTCAATAAAAATGAGAATATTTAAAGTCAGTTTGTCATTCACGGTTTTGTATTAATGCAACATTGTTGGTATACTCTAGTCCAAAATTTCATCTAGCAATAAGTGCTCACTATGTCTCACTGATTACACATTAAGCATTTTCTCTCATTTTTTAAATCATAAAGATGTGTTGATGTGTTAATGTGTTATTGAAGAGCGTGAATCTAACCTCAGCTTCAGTCTGCTTAAACTAAAAGCAATCAGGCTCGGCGCCTCCAACACCCGCTGTTCATATGGAGCCAAACCCAGGCTCAGCCAGTTCAAATCAAACTTCCACATTCAACAAACAAGTAATGATGTAATGTACACACAGCTTGTGAGACTGCTGCAGCATGATTTGTGCAAAAGTGCTCAAAACACCACCGCCAAAATAAGGGTCAGATGCCTGGTGTCTGATTTGAATTTTCTCACAGTATGCTTTGACTCAGGTTTAAGTATATTCAAAACAGTGAAAGTCTCTTTTGTTAAAAGCAATCTGACTAATCTGATTAAGAGTTTTGTGCTTTTGGAGTGCTGCTACAGAATAAAATTCTGTAAGCTCTCACTAAACAGCACCACAGACTTGCTACTGACCTGAAAAAGCCATTGATGCAAACCCATAGAATTGATCATTTTGACAGTGACAAAAACGACCGGGTAAACAATCACTAACACATCCTCATATTATATCTAATTAAGTATCATTTTATTGTTCGTATCATTTTAATTATTATTATCATTATTAGTCGTTATTATTATTATTATTAGTCATTTATCCTCCTCTATAAGCTGCCACCTGACCATGGTGGAGGGGTTTGAGTGCCTGAATGATCCTGGGAACTATTTTGTTGAGGGCTGCTTTCCCCCTGGTAGGGTCAACCAAGGCAAAATGGTCCTAGGTGAAGAGCCAGACAAAATGCGGGTCACAAAGACCTCTATGATGATTGTTAACAAGGGTTCATGAACCCCGCCATGGGGCCAAGCCCGGGGACAGGGTACGCAGAAGAGCACCTGGTGGCCGGGTCTGTCCTCCAGTGGGGCCACTACCTGCAGGAGGAGCCATAGGGATCCGTGGATGGGACGGCAGTCAGAGAGGTTGAGAGATACTGGCTAGATATAGTAGGGCCTTCTTGAGAGGGGTGAAATTCTTTTCTTTTCTGCAGTTCTGGGTGAGAGCTTGAGGGCAGGTGTGGGCTTACTAATAGGTACTCAGCTCTCTGCCTGTGTGTTGGAGTTTACACCGGTGTACAAGAGAGTTGCTTCCATGTGCCTTTAGGTCAGGGAACAGGTCCTGACTGTGGTTTGCGCTTATGAGCCAAATAGGAGTTCAGAGTACCCACCCTTTTTCTAGTCCTTACTGGGGACTCCATAGTTCTACTGGGGGACCTCATCACATCATTAGGTCACAATGACAGCAAGACATGCGTGTGATTGGGAGGAACGGCCTGCCCTGTCTGAACCCGAGAGGTGTTCAGTTATTTGACCCTGTGCTAGCAGCAGCTTGTCCATAACTAACACCATATTCAGCCATAAGGGTGTCCACAAGTGCACCTGATTCCAGGACACCCTTAGTCAACAGTCAATGATCGACTGTGTTGTCGTATCAGCTAATCAGCAGCCATTTGCGCTGGACACTTGGGTGAAGAGAGGAGCAGAGCTGTCAACTGATCACCACATGGTGGTGAATTGGATCAGTGCAGTGGGGGAGGATGCCAAATAGTCCACACAGGTCCAAGCGTATGGTGAGGTCTGCTGGGAACGTCTGGCTGAGGACCCTGTCACAATGGTCTTCAACTCTCACCTCCGGCATAGCGTCGACCACATCCCAGAAGTGGTGGCGGACATGGAATCCGAACTGGCCATGTTCTGTGCTGCGGTAGCATGGTTAATGGTGCTAGTCCTGGTGCTAACCCCAGATCCCTCCGGTGGATACCAGAGGTGAAGGGGCTGTCAAGCTGAAAAAAGTGTCTCACATGGACATTGGGGACAGTGCCTATGGAGTGGCAGACTGGGGTGGTGGTGGTTCCCCTTTTTAAGAAGGTGTGTTTTAACTACACCCCTCAGCCTCCCAGGGAAGGTGTAATCCAGGATGCTGGAGAGGAGAGTCTGGCTGTTAGCCTAACTTCAGATACAAGAGGAACAACACATTTTTCGTCCTAGCTGCGGAATGAAGGACCAGCTCTATACCTTTATGAGGGTATTGGAAGGGGCATGAGAGTTTGACCAACCAGTCTACATGTGTTTTGTGGATCTGGAGAGGGCTTATGACCGTGTCCCTTGAGGTTTCTCTCTGTGTTGTCGGAGCAAGAACTAGTCAGCATTGCCGGCAGTAAGTAAGACTCTTTCCCAGTTAGGGTTGGACTCTGCCAGGGCTGCCACTTGTCACCACTTCTGTTCATGATTTTTATGGACAACAAGGGTACGTTAACTGATATTAGTTAATGCAGTAATAAGCATATACTAATTAATGTGGTATCTAATCATTTACTAACGTTTGTCATGTTAAGTAAGATACAAATTCTTACATTGATCAATAGTTTAAAACAATACCTTTAAGGGTCATTCAACTTTGCAATAAGCGTCACAAGAGCATTAATAAATGGTTACTCTAGGTTAATGAATGCTTTATTGGGTAAGGGTTAGATGATCATCTGTGTTCATGGGTATTACTGTGTTAACTAATGTTATCTGTATAGTTACTATTGAATAAGTAATTTAATTAACATGAGGACTGTTAGTAAGTGTTAGTAACTGTTAATGAACCTTTCTCGTAAAGTGCTACGATCTTTAGTGTTCAAAGAGTAACAGTAACAAGTGGTGGTGTATGAAAGTGCATAGCTCTAAATTATCCGGATTTGACTTGAATGGGTCTCCATATATTATGAAAAAAGCCTGAGTGCATTCATTCAGTAAGAACCTGAACTGATTACATACACACAAAATGGTAGGATGGAAAGAGAGAGAGAGACTGAAAGGAATTTACCTTTTCAGCTATCAAGAAGTCATAGCGCAGAGCTTCTCTGGTGCAGATGGCACCCAAGAGGAAGACAAAGACCAGATACAGGAACCACCTGTGGGTAACCAACAGTACACTATCACACTGATCTTTTAACAACTGCTGCGTTTTCACTATTAATATGAGAATTGTGTCATTCCAGCCTCACAGTCTGGTAAGGCCATGCGTGCTGGGAATGTAGTTTGTTTCTTACAGTGAAGATGGAAAATGGATCCTCTGTGAGCACCAAAAAGCATCTATTTGGATGATTCATTACATCCTTTAAACCTGAAACTTGGAACTTCTGTCTCCCTCTTCTGGCAGAGAGAGTAATTACATAAACACTGTTGACATATGCTGTCTAACCTGGGACATGCTCTGCCACTGTGGTTGCCCCCCTTTGTGCTCTGAAAAAACAATCTTTGCTAAAGCGCATCAATACTGTTGAGCAACCACAACTGTGCCGCCACAGACACCAGCCTAAAACATGTTTGTTTATATGTGAAAAGTCCTACACTACACTAGCTTTAAATACAGTGGTTTTTTTTTTTTTTTTTTAACACTATTATTCTGACATGTTGATATTACAACTAAAATTTTCACAATTGGTCAACTGTAGGGTGTTTCTCAGTCTGTAAGATGCATAATATTTCTGTGTGTGAACTTTCACAGCAGAACCACATGAGCTTGTGTAGTTGATAATACTGTGTGTGTGTGTGTGTGTGTGTGAGTGTGATCATACGAGGTGAAGACAGCTGCTAGTGTTCCCACAGGGATGTTGCGTTCAGGCTGCTGAAGGTCTGAGCTCATGTTGAAGCCTGCCATAACCCCTACACACACACACACACACACACACACACACACCAAAAAATGTACATAATAGAAAATGTGTTTTTACACTGCCTATGCCTGCAAGAAACAAAAGTAGGGCTGCATTGTTGACAGTTAAGCCTAAAGTTGAGATAAAATGAAAAAATGATATACTACAAACAATTCCAGATTATATTGAAATGACATGGGTGGGAAACGTCACCTGTAGCAGCGGGGAAAAAAACCCCAAAGACTGTGAAGAAATTTTCCCCTGGGCTGTAATCTGGCACTGCATTACTGCTGAGCAGCCAGGGCGAATATCCGATGAAGCCATGCTCTGAAACAGGAGGCAACAAGACAGAAATCACACTTTGGTTCTTAATGTTACGCAGGATCAGCAGCATGTCTTCAACAATATAAACGTGTCGACTGCCGACATGCCTCACTGAATTCATTTTACCCTGTTGGTGTTAATTTATTGGAACAAAGTACCCACGCTGTATAACAAAGCATGCTTCATCATATTTTGAGATATTCATTAAAACTAATGAGATGTTTTGTCATTATGTGAATTCTTGGAATAAAAATGCATCAAACCTTGTAGACTACACCAGTCAAACCGAGCCCATATCAAATTATAAAAGTGAAATGCTATCAATTCTGTAAATAAATTCAAATTATGATTTAGAAAAGTCTCATAGTCTAACTGTATCACCACTGACCATTTAACATACTTGTTTCTTCGTTACCATCTGGCCCCAGAAACATAGAGACTTTTTGCAATGCACGACACTAACTGGAAATGAAAACACATCACATCTGCACCAGAGAAGACCTACAATAACAGGCACCGTGTGTTTAAAAGTGTTTATAGTAGAGGTTTAAAAATGGATTACATCAGTTAAAGACAAGTTTGTTACAAAATTATTAGAATTTCCAAATTACTTAAATGATGGCCCAAATAATACCGCTCCAACTAAATTAAAATTTGCATGTACTTTTGTCGGAAACAAAATAATATGGGAGAAAAAACAAAAGTGTCTTGCAAAAATTGTTACTATAATGTACTGCAGCACCTCCAACATGTCAGCAAGTAGAGACCGTTACAAGTCTTTTTTAATCAAAATAAAGAACAGACAGCAAGTCGCTTTATAGAGTAAGGTCGGGAAGTCTGTTTGTTGAATATGCAGGGGGAAGAGGTTGTTATGCATTGGTGGGGGCCAATTTAAACCACAACAATCTGAAGGGCCCGCCTGTGTTACAACACCGGACATTTCCCCCTTGGTTATCTTGCGATGGGAAAGAATGTGTTCTCTCAGATTAATGACATGTTTATCCAAAAGGAAGTCACCACCCTTTTCAGAAGCTCAACAGCTTCCAAGTTCGAGAGAAAGAATGAGGGTGAGCAAGAGAGGCAAACAGAGGGAGAATGCTCATTTTTTTTGACCTGAGCCAACATCATATGGGATGTATAAATGATTTATTCCGAGCCATCCTAGTGCCAGGATAGGAATTTAACTGAAAACGGGCATCAAATGGGACTTGGAGCCCAAATTCTTGTTCACTCTGTGACCCGGTGAGACCGCCCTCTGTCCAAACAATCAGAATCTACTAAATCCAGGGCAGTCAGAGTCCGTGTCTGCACTATGAGCTCCCCACCCATATTACAACATCAGACGGCAGCATCCATCCATGTCTGCCTCCATTTAGCTGAGGGTGTTCACGTATTTATGAGAAAAACTATTTCTGTGAACACAAATTAATAGTTAGTATTTGATCTCCCGAGCTGTGGATAAAAACTGCAAGTAGAACGTTAGTGTAAACTCCAGAGTTTGGGGTACATATTAACCTCCCTGCTGCCATTGTCCTGCGTCTGCTCAGATTAACTAGACCCAGGCGCCTTCAATCACAACACACAAAACTGGATGGTGTGTTTATTATAATTTTGCACAGCAATCCATAAGCGAGTCAGTTAGTTTGAGATGATTCATCAAACACATGATTTATTGCTTGCATGGTGCACAACATAGAGTCCGTTATAATAGAATCAGTGAATAAAAGAGAACAGAACTAGACTAGGAGTGAGCGCATGTGAACTCTACATCACTACATTTACTCAACTTACGTACTTACACCAAGTACTGTTCTGATCTACTTATATACGGAGTATTTCCAATTTCTATTTTATACCTCCCTCTTAAACACACACTTCATATTAAAGGCAGATATTGTGCTTTTTTTTCCCCGCTGAATTTGATAACTACATCAAGGTGTAGATATCATGCTGTAAACAAGCACATTTTAAATATGATTTTATTAGCAATAAGATCATTTTTATAATGACCTGAAAGCTTAACATCAAAGTGAAACAATGTAGTAAAAGCTATGTTAGCAAAAACCTTTTTTGCTTTAAGGTTGAGAAACAAAATACAAGTTTATAACCACAGTACAAGTACCATTTCATTTACATACATGTGTACATCACACTGTATACTGTAGCTCGAATGCTTATCATTCTGACAATTATCAGATTGTTAATCAATATAATTTGTGACTGTCAATCAGTGGAGGGATGTGTTTGTTTTGGTCATTTTCAATTTGATTAAAAATCTAACCCCCAATACAATTAATTTAATTTAAAATGCAGCACTTTGGCTCCAATGTATTAATTAAATGTAGAAGAGTAAAAGTACAATATTTTCCTCTAAAATATAATGGAGTGGAAGTATAAAGTATCAGAAAGTAGTAATATTCAAGTACAAATATGTCAAAATTGCAATTATGTATATTATTTGAGTTATTTAATGTACATTCTACCACTGCTTAGTTGTACTTTTGATAATGCATTCACTGTAAAATAACTTTTGATTGTTTAGTACATTTAGTATGAGATATTGAGACTTTTACCCAACTGTTTGTTGTATGAGCGAGTTAAAGTTGTACCAAAGATAAATAATATTAAATATTTAAGCACAGCATTTTTACCTTCAGTTGAGGTTGACTTTAGGTACTCAAATCAAAGTCGAATTCATGCTCAGTCCTTGAAAACTAAAATGGCCATCTGCATGTTCTCGCTGAGCGCATGTAGCACACTAACCCCTGACCGGGCTAAAAATATGGCTCTGAGCATTGGAAGTTAAGAAAAAAAAAGAAAGGGAAAAAAAAACAGTTATCCAGATATTTATGTGGAGGAAGTTCCTGACAGCCAATAATTTCTTCTTTATCGATCAGTCTACAGAGTCTTCAGAGTTTTAGTAGAAGCTGAAATGTATATTGTATATTGTTAGAATTCACGGGCAGAATTGGGCCCAGCTTTCATGGGATACAAACTGGAATGTGTGGCCAGATTACATGAGCGTCTCCCAGTTTAACCAGTATAAGTTGCTGTCCAAGGAGATGAGGACCTTCTGCAAGGTTACAGCGATGGGAACGTCCCACCGGGATGAAAGAGGACTATATACTATAGTCGGAACACACAGAAAGATGATGAAGCGGTCTCTGGAGTAACAGCAGGCCTCAGATCTCACTTCCGGCCTTCTCTCTTTGTCATTTTCAAAAAATGACAAAAAATGGTGAGTCTGGTTAATGCCCAAAACCCCAGACCCATGGAGCACATTAAGGCTTCCTGTGCTGTGGGGAATAGGCTTCGCACAAGGGATCTGGGACGGGGGTAAGGCGTGTTTGATTATATTTCATCTCTGCATCACTCAGAAGGACAATTTGTAGTTATTGATCAAACATTATCATTTTCTAACTGAGATCAAAAGCACTGAAATCTGATCACTGGCACCAAAGATGATAATGCAGATAAAAACGGTGTTGCAATAACTACACACAACTGTTTTCCATTAATGGTTCATCTTCTTGATTCATGTATGAAACGGTTAAAAAAAAAAATGTTCATCACGAACTGGATATTACTGGATATTTGCTGATCTTATTGATAACAAGCCAGTGGATCATTACATAGATTTTAGATGTGACTTGGCTGACAGCACCTTGGTTACGGCAGTGATGAGCCAGTGAGCCTGAACACCACCACAGCGACGGCTCGTTCCACAGGGACGTGTTATCAAAGTGTTACCACATGATCTTGGCAGTGTTTTTTTCCTTCAGGATGTGCCTCAGCATTCACTGAGCACATGCTAATCTGGGCTTTTTGGACGAGTTAGTGGACCTGCTGTTCCTCGGCCAACCGTGAGGTCACCGTGGCACACGCAGCAGCTCATTACTGGAGAAACCTGGAGTAACCAGTAAGGCCAGTTCTATCTGTATGAAGACGGCTGGACCGGGTTTGTTTCCTTTTTTTTGCATCGGTGTGAGGAATAAAGGGTCACAGCTGGACAGTTACTAAACCTAAAACAGGACATTTTATTATGTTTTTTGTCACTTTTTTTTATCTAGTGTATAATACCTATTTTGTGCCTATTAGAATAAAGTCCTTTTCACATAAAGAATGATATGATATCTGGAACACTTTTCTCTTCCCACAGGACAGGATGTTGATAATCAGTGAGAACAGGATATGTAGGGAAGGACTTCCTGAAGGGCAGCAACAGAATACAATCTAGTCAAAAAAGGCAACATTTCCTCATCACAAGTGAGGAAAAAAGGGAAATCTTCACAATAAACACAGTGCCAGTCTCAGACTATGTTTAAACCACACGGGAAGAAAGAACAGAACTTTACAGGAGTTTTGAACAAAACCCAAACACAAACTTGGGGCAAAGAAATTTCTCATAACAGAAAAACAGGTTAAGGGGGTAAGAGGAAATGACAAAAATTGGTCAAGTATTCGTCAGATGTTGTTTTGCAGATGCCGGAGCGATGAACTACTGTCAGCGTTCAGTGATCCTACAGCTACACCCTCTGGCCTGAAGAAGCATTCAACATTGTTGTCATCACACCCCTCCGGTCCCTTTTCCTCCATTTTATCAACCCATAAAATAGAAAGAAGATGGTAAGATGAATTCCCCACATTTCTGTTGAGTACACTGATGTTTTGGTTTGTTAGAAGTGGACATAAGAGGGCTGACTGTAATAACAACATACTTGTTTTTGTAAATGTAACAGCAAATTTTCTATAATGGTAGTAGTCAAATATATTCTGTGTAACTTTTAAATATATCTTTATTTTTTTGTATCATATTCATGTAATTAGGAAAACCCCATCCATGCATGGTGTACCACTGCCACCCACTGGCCATTGGTGGTATTGCTGATTGAGGAACAGATCTATTTTTGCTTCCCAAGGAGGTTTTGGTTTTACGTCTTTATTTATAAAGATAGCAGGATTATAAAATGGGCGTCATCAAAAACTTTGTGGGATGATGGGGACCATACCAAGGAAGAACACATTAAATTTGATGGGGATTCAGATAATCTACTTGTTACTATCAATATATTTAAAACTTTGCATTCAAGTACAAACCTTAAATTACTACCTTTAAATTACATATTATATTAGCATATAGAAAATACCAGTTTGTTGCCTTTTCTTCCGAAACAGTACACCTTTGGTATCCACTTCAAGAATTGATGTTGACAAAATTTTCTATTTATTGCCCCCTCCCAGTAATGAAGTATCTGACCTTGCCCCTAGCCCACCTGGGTCAAGGTGTGTGAAGGTGCCGACGACAAAGTCCAGTGTGGAGATGGCAAGCACAGCCAGCAGCAGCAGCTGAAGTCGCACGATCCACTTGACCCCCGCCAGGTTGATTCCAAGCAGTGCCAGCAGCACTGCTGCTGACATGCTGCGCACCGCCCACTGACTCTGTAGACCCAGCACCTCTGCCACAGACTCTGAGAAACCTGTGATGTACATGGCTCCAGCTACACACTGCCAACGAATGGGAAACCAAAAACAATGTGAGGATCATTATCAAATCCAATCAAACAAAGAAAAAAAATTCCCAAAACAGTCACTCTAGTTTACGACTCACCTGTCCAAACACATAAAGGAGGCCCACCGTGCCCCCCATCCTGCCACCCAGAACGGTGGAAATAGTAGAGTAGATTCCTCCGCTGCCCACACCAACGTGCTCAATCACTCCGATCCCCGACATCACTGTCACTACAGCAACCAGCACAACGAGAGAGACCAGTAGCATACCGAGAGGTACACCCGTATTCCCCTGAGGGAACATTGGAGGGGGAGAAAAAAAAAATGCTGCGTTATCTGTGCATTTAAACTTCTGCAGCATGTGACTTATTTACATTGGCGCAGATCCTGGGGTGGGGGGGGCGGACACAGGGGAAACTTTTTAAAAATATGAAATAGATACGTGTATTTCATAATCCTAACTCCGCTTTTAAAAAGATTTTTTCATAGTTAAATAATGACAATTTTAAAGCTTTGTTTCTTTACCCCCTCCACATATATCTGTTCAGTGTTGTCTGTCATTGCACGCGGTGGGAATATGTGAAATGATACCTTTCCCCACCTTTCTGACTACATTTCCCAGATTCCATCTTGGTGCAATGGAAGTAGAGGAACCGACACAAATCTCTAAAACTTTAGGGATTAAAAGGTGTATTTATCTTTACTTTCCTTGATCATCCGGTGTGTAACATGACCTACTTTCGGGAGGTTTTTACTGACTGTCGGACGTTTCAGCCTGCTGTCGGTTTATTGAGTGGTGGAGAGGCAGAGTGGAGGCGGCGTACTCATGAGTCTCTGCTGAGTTCAGTTAAAGTCATGACCTAACTGTACGTATTAACCAGTCCTCATAAACCGCCAATTCCTAGTTGTTGCTGATATCAACACAATAATAATTGATTTGATATAATAAAATATATAGATTCCTTTCATAATTAACCATTGTTCTCCTTGTGTGTGTGTGTGTGTGTGTGTGTGCGAGACAGCTCAGGGTCAAAACTCTGTATGTATCTATACCGCTGTAATAATATCTAAAAATATTAGCTGATCATAGAAAATGAATAAAGGTTAACACATTTGTTCTTTTTTGGGAACAGAAGAAAGATGAATGGAGAGCAGCAGCATAAAGACACAGGTGGACAGAGAAAAAGAATCTTAGGTTTCATAGTTAAAACACTTGAGTCATTTTTTTAGTAAACACATTACAGAAAAATGTTAGTTTAAATATTGTTTTGTGTACCTACAGGAAAAGAATAAAATATGCAGGTTATTTAGGTATTAATAATTACATGAAATACCAAGAATATAAAGCAACTCTTGTAACTCTTGCAAAGAACCGTGAAGTAAAAACTAAAATTCAGATTTTACATCATTTGTCGTATCATGAAAGTGCTTTTGTGAATGTGTGGCTCTCTAAAATGGGTAAATATGGATAGCAATGGTCTTAGAGCGAATCATTATTGTATATTTCAACCCTACAGTTAAAAGTCACGTCTGTTGCAGCACAAATTGTGATACATGTTGCCCCCCTTGTTAGTGGAAATGGGATCTGTGCCCTTGCTTATCTACAGCCGTCTGTAAAGCTTGTAGAATACATTCTACACTCTAGACATTCTAGACTGGTGATGGGATACATGCCGCAGTACTGGGCTGACTGTGGTACTGCGAGACACCTGAAGCATCGTTTCCTATACCTGTGTTTTCCGTGTTTACACTCGTCATAACTACTTCATCTCATCTCAGCTGATGCTGTTCAGGTAGTTACAGATAACAAGACAGCCATCCAGCAGTCAGAGGTGTAATTACAACACAAAATTAGAGCCCGGTTGATATATCGATTGGCCGAGATTGGCCTAGCACAGATATATGGGTATCAATATTGGCTTAGATTACATTTTTGGTCCCAAAGAACACAATGCAGAAAGAGATGATAGGAGTGATTTTTAATTGTTAAATTCCCAGCAAAGGTCACTATGTGAGTGCACTGCTGTCATTCAGTAAAGTTCATTGTTAATCTGTAAAACATTCTGCAGTGTCGCCATTGGAGCTTTTTTATTGCCTAATATTGTCATTGGTATCTACCCCAAAAAATGCATATTGGCTGCCACAAATCTTTGCACGTTAACAATTTAAAACCAATAGTGTTTGATACAGTTTACCATCACTATGCTCACATGTACTGATATTTTATCACATCCCTAGAATACAGGCTTGTGGTATTCATAACGATAATACTGTAATTGAATCTCACTCTCATAAGAAAAGTCCACATTTATACTTGTATGTGTTAAAATCTGAGCGAGAGACTCGACTCTAAATCTTTTTTTA
>KV751348.1:10387995-10399113 GCA_001698575.1 Mola mola | reverse complement strand
GGAGAGGAGAGGAGGAGAGCGAGGGAGACCGCGGACTGAGCACGGACGGACGCACGGACGGACGGACGGACGGACGCACGGACTGCCCGGCTCTGCTCCTGACATGCAGTCGCTCATCTCTCCGGTGACCAAGGCCATCCTAGTAGCGCTCTTCATCTTCGCCATACTCCTCATCCTCTATGTGATCCTCTGGTACATTTGCAGAGACGTGGACTGCGATCACGGCATCTGAGGATTCCATTGGAGAGAAAGGGGAATAACAGGGATTTCACGATGGGGCGCGCAGAGGAGCCCGCAGAGCCTAGGGTCACCCCGTAAGTCCTCTCTCTGCCTTTTGTCTCGTCTTGTCGTGCGTTGTGTGTGTGCGTGTGTGTGTGTGTGTGTGTGTGTGTACTCCTCTAGTGCGTAAACCCTAAATGCGCTCTGGCTGGAAGGTGATGGTCGAGGTGCGCGTCCACCCGCTCTCCCCAAATGGGTTAAAAGGAGAAATAGACCCTTTCGGTTCAACTTGACAGCATCCATCAATCAGCGCCGGGTTATGCGCTTCTTACTGCCGGTGAGTCCTCAGAGGTGATACAATGTCAGGGTGTCGAACTAGTGTCACACGGAAGACGGTGCGGGCGCGTGTAGGGGCTCGAGAGCGAAGCGCGCCGGTGACATTGCGGTAAACGGCGTGGGTGTCCCTTAAGGTCAAGAACAACAGCATTTACATCAGGTTCCCAATATTGCTTTGCACCCCCCCTCCGCCACCATCCTCTTCCTCCCGTTTATCTGCAGTATTAGTTCATGTTCAGTTCATCCTGGCCTCGGAGGATGCTCCCCATCTTTCACGTTGGCGTTTTACATCCAACGAGATAACGGGATTATCTCCGCTGGTTCCTGCGGGTCTTCTTCCTAATCTGCCTTGTGCCATGTTTTTTGTTTTTTTGTTGTTTTTTTTTATGACTCCTAATCATGAACAGCCCGCTAATGCTTTTACGAATAGCGCAGTTATATTTCCCCATGACGTCCTCTCCAGCAACACTCTGCACACAATCAGAGTTTTGTCTGGTGTTTTTGTTTGTGTTTTTTTTTAACCAAGATGCTCTTATGTTTACTTTCAGGCGCGCTCACGCACACAGAGCATCTGTTGACAACGGTTAATGGAGTACTTCTCAATATTGCAGGCACGTCGGCCCCCAATGTCCACATGCTGTCACATGGCCCATAAAAGCTTTTAAACATGTGAAGTGTGATTGCCCTTTTTACTTTTTTTTTGGAAAGCCTTTAGTTTTCATCATCACCAGCCCCCCCAGAAAGGCAATTAACAAATTGTGCACGTTTCAAAGTGGATAAGGTGAAGGACACACCAAGGGCATCATGGTTTTTAAAGGGTTTTTAGAGGCTTTAAAGCAGCAATTCAGAGAGGAGCATGCAAACACAAAAAACAGGTCCTCTGTGTCATCTGCTCATCTATTCAGCTTCCAGTTTGTATGATATAAATTTATCAGACATATGCCATTTTCAGAGAGGGGAAAGTATGACACGACTCTTGAAAAAATACCAAATTGGTGATTGCTGCACATAATCACGGACTGAGGCTCGAACCTTTTTATGGGACGCCACATCATTATCCCCACCCCCCACCAAACACACACACAAACACAGTGGAGGATTTAAACAGCCCAGCGTCCCTTCTCAAACTCACAGAGAAATTGCTTTTTTTTTTTTTTTAATGTTGAGCTATGGGCCTCACACCCCTGTATTTAAAAATCCATAAGCGGCCTAAATGCTGGATGCAGCCATGAGGAAGAAACCCTGCAGCCTCTTAAACTGTTGTGTGTACTCTCCCGCAGAGAGAGAGCAGAGAGTCTGGTGGGATGGCAGATGCCCTCTTTGACTGGACTACAAAATGAGTTCTGTCAGCCAGGAGTAGATGTGCAACAACACACACACACACACACACGCAGATGGTACATGACAGTTCAGAGTTTTTGAGCTCAGGGAACAGCAAAATAAGAGAGAGAGAGAGAGAGAGCAGAAAAAGGTATATGACAACCGCTTCAGCTGTTGGTGTACGTCAGTAAATCAATGCCCTGGATTGTCTGTGTGTGTGATAAGGTGTAAAGAAATGGAAAAAAAAAAAAAGAATTTAAGTGACTTTCTGTCTGTGCTGTTTATTAGATAGAAAGATAAGTGTGTGCATGTGTGTGCGCTCGCGTGGGAGGTGGTTAAACACTGACATGCTCCAGAATGAAAAAAAGAAAAAGTGGAGCAGGGAAGGCTCAGCACGACTCAGCATGTGAGGCAGGTGTGTGTGTGTGTGTGTGTGTGTGTGTGCGCGCATATGTAAGCATAACTGAAATTCTTTCAAGTTTATTACAAGTGTTTTCCCTTTTTTAAAGTCCGACTTGTAATATCGCAGTGAACTCATTTATCTTAAATTTTTAAAGTATTTCTTCATATTTTTTTTCCTGGTTATCATATCATCATAGCTCATATGTGTAAAGGGAATTTATCCCATGTACACACCATGGTAATACCAGTTGGGATGGCCCTGACAGGAAGCTATTTTGCAGAATAGTTGAATGTTAATACACCTTGATGTAGCCAAGTTCAATTGAGATTGAAGTCGTGAAATATTCAGGCATAAAATTGAATTATTGAAACTGGAGGTGGCAGAGAGGAGATTTGTTCGTCTGCTCTGGCCAGAGAAACTTCATAAAACAGATATGACAAATGTGTGTGTGCTGCCATCAGTCATTGATAAACTTACACATCGTTTATAGTGTGCAGAGCATGTATATGCTGCATGCTACCTTCATTATTGTAGAAATCATTGCAGAGGTTCCCCGTCATTGAACTGTTAAATGTGTGTGTAAAAGTCAATGGTTTTCTGTTTGAGTCGCTGAGATTTGGCCTTTAAGGTCACAGAGCAGAAGCTACACCCACAGCCAGCTGTAAAAGAAGCACATTTCCTAAAGCCACTGTTAGCATTCACTGTAGCCTCACCGCCATTTTTAATATTTGTTGTAATAGGTTTTGCTCTTCTTTTGACAAATTTCATTCTTTAAAACCATATGTTCGCTGGAACTATTGAACATTTTTGCTGTGCTCTAAAAAAAATCTGGAACGTCACCTGTGAACTAAAATGTTTAAAAACGTTCTAGTGTGCAAAGTGAAGTAGGACAAACGGAATTTGCTCTTGTGAAATGCTAAATTGGATGTAATTTCATCCCTGTGCGTTCATCTGTTTGAAAATATTCATTCTCCTCAATGCTAATGCTAACCTCAGAGCCGTGCCGTCATTAAAATCAAATTTCAAGCTCTGTTAAGCAACATTGTTAGCTTAAGGTTTTGTTTGTGATGTTTATTGTTAATATTCCTGTTGGTTATCAGGATACGTCTAATGAGTCTAGTGATACAATTTTTTGGATCACTGACCATTAGAACAATACTGAAGTTTCAGCGAGTGTTCCCTGGTTTGCCGTCTCACTGGACCCTAAATGAGCAGATTGAAATTTCTAAACTTTTTCTGTCTTTAACAAATTCACAATGTCCATCCTACTTACACAAATGGGCATGATTTTAGATTGGTTTCCAAACATGTTATCGTGTCACGGTTTGTCCAATAAATTTATTTTTCTATTGTCCCGCTCAGCGCGTATCTAGGTCACGGTTCCTTGGCAAGAAATTAGGGAAATAAAGTTTTTGCATGTTAGTATCAACAAGTTCCTGGACTCCAACCTAATAGAGAATAAAGGGAGTGAGCAGAGAACTGGTTATCCTTTCCCTTCTTCAGCATTCATTCAGTATTATTTTGTTAGGCTGAGAATCCAGTTTTTCCTCTCTCCTTGCTGTGATTTTTGTATTTACTCATGTATCACTATCAGTCCACGGGCCTGGAGCCTCCTCTTGCACCTCACCCCACTCGTCTCTCACCTCTCCTCTCCCTCCAATTTTCTCAACGCACCACCCTACCCCCCCAAAAAGGTTACCTCCTTAACCCCCCTTAACCTGAACCCTGTCCTAACATTAACCACAAAACCAATTCTGGGTCCCGGAGCAGTGCCTGAAAGGACTGAAGCCCGGTCAGGATGACCTGATGCCACAAACGTGTCTTCGCTGTGAAGGTCTAAAACCCCCGACCGGCTCTCGCAGGGATAGAAGTCCTGGAACACACACACACACACACACACACACACCTCAAAGCCATAAAAATAGATTGTGAGTGACTCAGCCGTTATGTAAAGTCCATCTCTGATAGGGCCGCCTGGGGCTGTTTATGTCAGTTTAGCTTGACGGCGCTGAAGCCGAGGTGACACATGTCTACTGTGTCCAAGCTTCACTATGCACACTAAGCACATGCACTTCCCCCCAGAATGTGCGTTCCAGCCTCTCTTCCTCTCACGCTTCCTTCCCTTTCACTTCTTCCGAGCCTACATTCCCCAGTGTGTGCGCGTGTGTGTGTGTGTGACCTCCCCCCGCCCCCCATGGACAAAGATGCAATACCGTCAGTGGAATGGACTCCCTCCAGCTCAAACAGTGTGCATTATGAGAATTTCAGAACAGACCGGGTGGGGAAACACCACACTAGGCATGAATCACATCCGCCCCCCTTCTGGCCAGGTGACCAGTTTTATCAATACTTGTAAACATGAGCAGAGCGGGACACGAATCCACAGTGATACAGGACAGCTGTGCCGGTACAACCGATTCTCATGAACCAGATGTGACCGCGGTGTTTGATTATATATTTATAGGGGTCCTATGGGAAAATGTTGCCCCTTTATTAATTATAAGGACACATTTTAATCATCTTTCATGCAAATATGTTTCCGCCCTGATTAACCTGGGTATGAATACAGACCTTTATCTTCCCATGGTGGTCTTAATGCTGCCTCAGAGGATAAAAATTCATGGGGAGTGTTTTATTATTACTATTTCAATAGTTGCCTCCATCAAGGTTATGTCATAAGGTTTGTGCATTTGTTTGTCGGTTAGCAGGGTGAGGCAAAAATTACTGGATGGATTTCGATGAAACTTGGTGGGAGTTGAGGAATTTGGCTGAGAAAGGACCCGTTAAATTTGGGTACCGATCCAGATAATGGACAAGATGCAAGAATGTTAATGCTTTTTAAATAATGTGATCTTAATGGAATGGAAAAGCAGAACACAAGCAATGTCGGCGCGGCGGCTGGACATGATTGGCCTGTAATTCATCTTTAAAATGCAGCAATCGCTGCAAAGTTTTCATTTAATGAACGAATTATTACCTTTCTCATAGAGGAAGTGTACTGAAGCATCAATTTGATTACCTCCACGAACAAGGTCATGTGTGTGAGTACCTCCTACGTCCTCACTGGGACACTGTAACCCCATTTCCACCCAACAGCACCGTTCAGTTCGGTTCGGTATGATACGCATTTGTTTTGCATCTCCAAAAGCTGTGAATGCTCCCCTTAAAAAGTGAACCTTCGCTTGGGGAACCAACCAGAGCTAAGCCGTACCATAAAGAGGGGGAAGAGCTTGTCTGCTTTGTGTGGTAAACAGCCACATGCCGACAAGAAACAACAGGAAATGTTGGATGTCCTCCATTCTTTTTCTGTTGTTACGTTTTTTTTTTTGGGGTCAGGATGCACCGTATCGCGTTTCTATGATGTCACGTTACAGGGCAGGCTGCCCTGCCCAGCAGGTAATGGTGCAGTCGCCAGTGGAAACGCACCCCAGTAATGAGCGTACTGTTCCCAAGTGTGCCGTACTGAACTGAACTGAACTGAACTGTACTGCTTGGTGGAAACATGGCTTAAGGGCCAGGACACACCAATCTGACAACAAGAACTAGCTGCAATGAAGAGTCCCCCAGCTGTGTCACGTTGCATAAACGTGGCAGAAAAGTCGCACTGGAGCACACCACAAAGTAACAGACAATCCCAACGTTCCTTATTGTCGGCTGGTCTGGGAGGGATATTTGTGCTCTAGCAACTTGCACAACTTGGAGGGAAGAGCAGCACCTGGGGACTTTACACTGTGACACACGCTGTGGTCACCTTGTAATTTACCTTCAACAGGCAACGATTACAAGCAGGACTTTAATTACCTGTTGTTTCCAGATCATCTCTCAAACGCTGACAGAGTGGAACAGCGATCAAGGCAAAGAACAAAACAAACAACAACGAAAAACAAAACAACTGTCAATAAAGACTCAAGTATTAATCCAGTTAAACCTACTGTGAAAAGAAAACAGCTTTGCTCAGCCTGTTAGTCGCTCTGTTTCCTCTCATTTCACACAAATACATGACTGTATGATACTTTGAGTGTTGGGAGTTTATGAATAATTATCTACTATTTCAATGATACTTGATGGGAGCATTGAAATGGCCCAATAAAACCCATTAAATATTGGTGTAGATCTGGATAAAGGGGTGGATGCTGGAATATTTATTCTAAGTGGCCCTTGGCAGCGGGTTTGCGCCCTCTGAGTGCTTCTAGTTTAAATTGATAATGGTAAATATCTAAGTTTAACCAGGAGCCAGGTTGAGTTTGTTTTTCCACCCAGTCGCATGCTGTTATGGCCTTCATCTAATGTGTGTGGCAGAAGAAGGTAATAAAGGTGGGGGCTCAACGCTTTGTATTAAACGCTGAAATGATCCGATTGTCATTCCATGAATAATCAGAGGCTGCATCCAATTTCAATGGGTGGTATCAGATTTAATTTTCTCTCTCACAACCGAAACATAATGAGCGACTGTTTCCAACTGCACGGCAGAGCTGAGGCATGGGTGCTGTCGGGTTAAATGGAGGGCTAGGGGAAAAGGCCCGGAGCCAACGAAGTAAAACATACACACACACAAACAACATCTTGGAGTGTCTTTGTGTGCATGTAGCTCTGGAATGCGAGACAGAAGGCAGAAAGTGAGAAAACGCATTTCCTCTTCAGTCCTGTCTAAGCCAACAACAGGTTTTACAAACAGGTACACGCACTCACAGATTTAATACTCTGTGTGCTCTGTGTGTCCGCGTGTATGTGTTCCACATAGTTAATGACAGACTTAATTGGTGCAAGCAAGTATCCCTCCCACTGCTCCTCATTCTACATTTATAAATGGAACGGCATCCCCTCCGAAAAGACAGTGAGGAGAAACGATATATTTGATGCAAATGCACAGATTTTCCATCCTTGCAACAGGATTTCATAACGAACGCAATTTGCATGCAAAATACTGAAAATTCCGCACAAGAATATGTCTACAGACACCTGAAAATATCTTCAAGTATAGGAAAAAATATTGCATGCCAGCTCACATTTTTGGGTGGGCACGGTTAGTTGTTTGTTGAAGGTAGTTAATGCTGTGTCACACTGCATTTTCTGCTTTTCAAGCACACACTATACATATAAATGCATCGCCAGGTTCTCCCATTGAACAAAAATGAAGGTAAAATAAGCGCTGCCATCTTGTGCTGGCGACATAATTTGCAATCACCATCTGGCACAAGTGACCAGGAGGCAGAGCTGTGATTTCTGTCCAAAAACCCAATCAAATTGAAATTAAACTGGTTAGAAAAATCTCACCAAACAACCTGAACACATGTCAGCATGATAAGAACTACCTTAAATGGTGGAAATCATTTTTGAAACAAATTTATTTGCGGTTTAGTCATATTTGATGTAACTGAGGAGAAAGGGTTTATGACCTGTACTACAGCCCACCACCAGAGGGCAGTCAAGATGCTTTGGCCTCACCTTCGGTGACGTTTTTATGTACATCAGTAGTTTTCAATAGTCAATTTCTGGGGTCACATGTCCTACTACCCACAGTTCACTCTGACATTTTGACATTGCATAGCCACTGGGGCCCCAGAGAAGCCTTCCTCGTTTCCCCCCTCTTGGGCTCCCCTGTTATCTAACCGTCCTTCCAAAGAATATATCTTATATTTTCAAGTTTACGAGCTGGCTGTTGGTTCTCTCCCATCTCCATCAAACTGACAATATTTACACACACACATCAGATATATTCAATTTCGTCCAGTGCACACAGACCAGACCTTTCTTCATTAGGTTGCAGGAAAAGGGTTTTTATTTCCTGCATGTACGCTCACATGTGCTGTCTCATTAGGTGCTGAACACTGTGTAGTTTCTTTGTCCATCCTTGATCGTCTGCCTCTCAGAAGGAGAGGTATTCTGGGGAAGAAAACTCGGAGAGATTACCACTCAAAGTGAGAGAAAAGGACCACATCACAATTCACACAAGCTGTTGCTCTTTGGAGCCCTGTAAAATCCCCTTTCTTCACAATATGATATATAAACGGTCATCACAGAAACACACAAAAACCTTTAATGTTAAGCAACAGTATGTCAAAAATACTCCTATTGGAAAAGTGTCATATTCTGCTAACAAACATACGCAAAATCGTCTACCTTCTCACCAGGAGAAAATCTATGTGAAACATGAAACAAAGATTTCATTTGAACTGGCGTGCGCCCACACAAACATGAATAAACACACACACACACACACACACGAAAGATCCTGTAGAGCTGTTGTCAGCCCGGATTTTCAAAATAATACAAGTTGGGCTTTGCAGCCAGCCAGTGGTTGCCACAGATGACTAGGTGACAATTGTTTGGAGCTATTTCGATGCTGTTCACATGTTATTTACATCACACACCAGCATGTCTTAGGTGTAAACCCACACACTTTTTCCATTTGTGCGTCTCTCTGCATGTAAAGGACAGTCTCCCTTTATCCCAGATAATCACTCCATCATCATGTGTGACACAATTTCCTTTAAATAATAGCAGGCCTGCTTGCCTCGCCGACCACCCGGCCTCTCTGGCAGCGGCCGAACAGCCGCTCGCTTGTGTGTGGAAAGACGCACACATCCTCTCAGCTTGCACTGACGGCAACACATTTAAATGTCCACAGCCTACTCAGCTGTGGCAATGACACAGTCTCTTTATTTGCCACTGCTTATTTAACTGTCTTCTACGCAAACTTTAATAACTGGGGCCAACTTCTATGTCAGTGCCGCTATTACAGCCTGACCTTAACTATTGGATAGTGGGCAAGACAAACTTAAACAAATGATTTCCCTGCCAGAGAGGAAAAGGGGAAGTGATGCAGAGAGTGCCCCAGACCTGTCTTTAACACAGATGGTTGTAATTTAGTGGAAATGAAGGGACTTGGACACTGCTTGGCCTACTTTGAGTGCCACTGACAATTCAGCTGCCTCTGCCTTGCTAGCCAAACACCATCTATCATGGCAGTAAGCCGTCTGTTCAAATAGGTGATGTGGTGCAGAGCTCCTATATTTGGCTTAAAATGTTGTTGAAAAAAAATGATGATGATGTTTTGATGTCGTCTTTTTCTTTTTGGGCTAAGCAATCAGTCCGGTGGCGTGTGTCAATCACCTGTCAATCAAATGTTGCAACCATTTTTTTTTTCCTTCGGTTTTTTCTTGTCCTGTTCAGCCGCCGTGGCAGTACGATGATGTAAAAACACTTTACGAGTAAAAGTCACAACATCAGAATCCCGATTAAGCTTCAGTTCAGAGTTCAGAGGTTGTATTAAAAAATTCACTTACAGCTGTCGCATCAAAGAAGATTAGGATTCCTCATTTCATGAGAATTTGTAGTTTTCTCTTATTTTACATGTGGGGGATGAGAGGCTTTATTACATTCTACATTTATTACATTCTTCAAGTAGTGCGTTTTTGTTCAATTTTAGACATGACTGCAAATATAATACCTTAAAAGTACCTCAGAATGTAGGGGATAAATGTACAACGCAGAGTCTGGGACACATTACGCACTTGCACGATGAAAAATGAAGGGATTCCCCCTGAAATCACTCATACATGGCAATCAATAAAAAACACCAATCAGATGTTGGTTCAGTAATGCCTCTTGATCAGTTTCTCCCCTGCAACAGGTTGCATTGATTTAGTGATGACCATTCACTTTTTCATATCTTGCTATGGGCAGGCGAGTCAGTGCAGCAGGTGCTTCTTCCTAACACACTAAAATACACATTCATTTAAAAGATTGAGTGACGGTTTTGCTCTTTTGATCCCTCCCTGACACTTTATATTCATATTTTGGATTCATATTTTGGATTCTGCTTTCCGCTTGTTGCCAGATTTTGCAGGAGGGGGGGCCTATATCTTTTGAACTTTAAAACATTTTGTACAAATCCACCAACAAGCAACTGCCAAATAATTGAAGTCTGTCTTACTTTCTTTTTCTCAGTATTTGTCTGAGTGAAGACTGTGCTGATTAAATCAGGAATCAGTGCTCAGAGACAGAGAAGTCACGATTTTCACAGCCGAGGTCCTGTTTGACTAAGCAGCATGACTGCACCCCCTAATAAGAGTAGACTGGTGCGGTGAACTCAGGTAATCCTGAGGGAGGGAAGCCTAACATCCAGGAGTAAGACAAAGAGCAGCTGGAGAGCGGCAGACAGGAGCCTCTCTGCTCGGGAAACATGTTCTTAAAGCCTATATATCCTGGGAAAAATATGGATTAACCTAGTGTGTCATGCTTGTTGCTCCCGTGGTTTGTGAGCGGCCTGCCAGCAGTTATTAAGATAGTCATTGAGCTGAAGGGAGCACAGTGTGCTGGATCTGCAGAGGATCATATGGCACATCAAGCAGCCAAGCAGCAGCGACGAGTAGCCAAAACCCTCCATCACACACTAATTCCACTTCCACAGATAAGTGATGGGTAGCTGTGAGAAATCTGCTTCTTTTCCCAAGGTCAACTCGTCACTGAGCTGTCTGAACAATTAGGAGGGCAATCTCAACGAGAGACGATTCTTAAAAATAGTCTCTAGGGAAAATTGGCTCGCAAAATCTCCCCTGTACGTCTGCTGAAATCCTTATCGCGTCGAGAGGTGCGATAAGGAAGGAGGCGAGGACAGGCGGCTTCATGTTGGAATGCAGCCCATTAGACGGACCTTTGCACGTTTCCTCCGAGCAGCTCCTTCCTCCTCTGCACCGCTCGCTCCGTCACAGCACGCAGCTCTCATGCTGTCTGCCGCTCGGTCCTGTCTTCTGCCCGCCGTCAGGCTTTACCTGTTTGGTGTCAAGGTGCTGCTGGTCCAGCTGTTCAGCAGAACTTTCAGGCTGCCAGGTCAGTTC
>KV751348.1:10366475-10378282 GCA_001698575.1 Mola mola | reverse complement strand
GAAAGTGAATATCAGTTAGTGTGTGCCCAGCTATCAGTGCCCTGCTTCTTGGCAGTCTCGAGCCATATGTAGTCTTTAACCTGATTGTTGCCAAGGTTTTTGTTGTGGTGTTTATCATACAAGGTTGGATGTTGTGCCCAAAAATGGTCCAACGTACTTATGCACTCTATATTTCCACAGATAAATTTAAGATAAATTAGAATATTTTTTGCCAACACAAACGTTCCGAAGTGGTGTGCATGCTTTAATAAATCCGTTTTTCCAAATTCTGTGCACATTTTTGGATGTGTTTTTTGGATGACAGTCTGAAAAGGCTTTAAATTCTTCATACAACACACTTCTATCTATTTTCCCCAGCCAAAATTTTTAGTAGGCAAATGAATTGCAGTCAGTGAGTAGTGTTTGGCTATTTTGGAGATATGCAGCATGTTTAGTGAATGAACTTCCAAAAATAGTACCACCTGTTTAATGCCATCATAAGAAAAAAACAGTTGTGTGTTAACTTTGTCCTGTGTGTGTGTCCCCTCTGACAAGGCCAACAGAAAAGCCACATCCCTCAGCCAGCCTGAACTGCAGTACATCAGGATAAATGATCGTTTGCCCTTGAAAAAGGCCTGATCATCCAAGATTAGTGCGGCACAGTGGTGCCTGGCGATGAACTGGCAACTTGTCTGGGCTAACCCCGCCTTCGCCCGATGATGTTGGAATAAGCTACAGCCCCCCCCCCCCGCCCCGCAACCCCTAACAGGATAAGCGGTAGAAAATGAATGAATGAATGAATGGATAGTCATTGTCCAGCGCTATTGAGAATTGGGAACCAGTTAATGTTATAATGTTTTGTCAATTAGTCTTTTGTCGACTGACAAATGGCTTAGTGCACAAATTGTAAGCGGTAGAAAATGGATGTATGGATGGATTTGTTGGCAGTTAGAGTTTGTGTCTCTTTGTTAGTGCCCCGTTGAAAGATGCAACAAGCATCAGTAACTTAGAGACAAGGCAGTCTATCTCACTTCATTTGTCTTTCTTATATTTCAGCTGGTTGTCTTTGTTACCTGGCTGATTTTCTTTTGTCCTTCATCATGACGGTGTTCATTTGTATTCAGACATTATTTGTAAACAGAGAGTCTGTCCTAGAGCTTATAGAGTCAATGATTGCATCTTTCACCACAGCATCTGAAGTCTCTTTCACACATGAGCTGCTACCCTATAATGTTCCGTACATTAACCAAAGGATATGCAAATAGCTGAATCAGAATTTACAATGCCAGCAACCTGGTACAGATTCTGCATAATGTCTGATATAGGCCATGTGTATGAAAGGCATTATCTGGGGAATTCACTAGCTAGTAACTGGGCTTTTATTTGCTGTGTTGTTGTTTTTTTTTTTTCTTCCTCTGTTTGCCTGTATATACCCTTTCATTGATATTACAGATAAATCTAAATACATATACACTAGTATTCATCAGGACAACAGCAGTAATCATTATGAAGAGTCTCGCCATCCCATCTTGCCACCTGTCATCTAAACCTAAGAAACCATAGGTGAAAATGTTTCTCTGGAACACTGACCCCTTGTTTAACATTTCATTTGGGCGATATTTTGAGTACACTTGATATACTTGTGGCTTGTTCCACATGAGATACACTAAATGACTATATCGCAACCAAGCACAAATTTTGATGTGAATGTTTCAAGCTGTTGGTATGAAATTCACTTTGGAGTTTTGCTTCCCCTGTTCTCTCCTGATACGCTCTCACAGCAGACAGCTAGCTCCCTTGCCCATTCAAAAAGCTCTCCTGGGTGCATGCGCATTTTTGTGTCAGGAGGAGCGGAAGGAGTAGAGCCGGAGAGAGCGCAAAAAAGTGAGCAGCCGTGCGAGGTTTCAGTGATGAGCAATGAGTCCTGCACCGAGTCGGCAACCCGGGGTCCAGTCGCTCATTTGGGAAAAGTTATGTGTGATAAAAGGCTGTGAGAATAATGTTCTAGTTTCTTCAGTGCTTATAAATAGTGTCACAAAATGTTAGCATTTGATAGCAATAAAATAAACATCGTCTCTGAGGAAACACTTTAAAAACTACATTGGCACAGTAGCTGCTGCGACAACCCAAGAACACAAGTCTCACGGGCTGTGTGTTTAATCGCTGGTCACAGGACTTACATTAATGGGGCTGGGAAGGTGCCGGTTGGACAGGTAATTACAGATAATGAGTCGGTTCATGTAATGAGCTTTATGGGTTTGTCTGTGTGGGTGAGCAATGGGGGGGTTAAAACTGGACCCATGCAGGACCCTGAATATCATGTTTCAGTGGTATGGATTTAAGTTAATATAACATAATGCCATTATTTATTTCCATTTAGTAAAACCTACCTTATGTGTGCAATTACTTTGTTTGAAAAAAATAGTTAACATTAATAATAAATTAAACTTGATTGGATTTTCCTTCCTTTTGCATGCAAAAAAACCCAAAAGAAAACAATAGAAACCTCTAATGAATAAATAGTAAATAATGCAGGCAAATGCAGGGACTAGCAGAGTCATCACACTGGTGACATCGTATTCATAAAAACAGTAATTTGCACATTTATTATGCCTAAGCGGAGATTTTGTAATATCGTGATATAGCCTAAAAATATTCCAATATTATTTGTAGGCCATACCGCCCGGCTCTACCTTTGCGTGATTAAGGGTGGCTTAATGGCCATATTATTGCACCCCACCTATTTTACTTTGGCAAATTGTTTTTGTTAAGAGTATCCTCCAGTTATGATGTTTTAACCCATACAGCGTTTATTTTGTCTCATACTTATTAAAAAGACATTTTTTTGATTTAATGCAGTATTTAGGCAGCAAAGTTGCGCAATAAGAAGGATACACTCTTGCTATTTTTCAGTTAAGAAAATAAAAATTGTGCCTAAATGTACCAATGGTAATCATCAAATAAAGAAGATTATTCAGGTTAAATCATAGAGTGCAAAATAATAACAAATATTAATAAAGTGGAAAGAGATGTGCCTTTATGTTTTCACTATTCCTGTTTGAACATGAACTGGCATCACGTCATGTCATGTGCAATAGTAACGGTAACTTGCCATCCACCGTGGTTGTCTCGTTATTAGCATAATTTCTAATTTTCCGATTATCGCGAAAGCCCTAATATTGTGTTATTGACTTTTATTTCTACAACAAAGTTAGTACAATTCATATTTTTTCATTAGTCAGTGTTTCCAGTGGAAGAGTAGATGTGCCCTGAAGTCTACCGCCATTGGTTCGCACGCAATTGATTATTGTAGCTGGTCAGTGGTAGTGGCAGACCAGCTGATGAAGTCAACAATGTGAAGCTATTAGTTTGTTTGTACAGATCACAAAATAAACACCTGAAAAAATGGCCACGTGTGCCATTTTATGTAAGCATCAAATTAGAGATAATAGTAAGATAGTTTCATTCAAATGATAATTCCTAAGCACTAATTATTTGCACATGTATATTATTGATAAGCATCTGATAGCTACGCATACAGTGTATTCATGCATGTATATTACATCTGAAAGGCTGATTCAGAGAACAGTAATGTTACTCTCGCGCTCTCCTGGTAGTGTTGCTAATGCACAAGTCTGGCCAACTGACCACACAAACACACACACACACACACTCTGCCACCGTTCTGGTAATGTACCGTATTCAGGTTACTCACAGAAGTGCTTTGTGATCTTCTTTTCCTTTGCTGTGACAACAAAGATGTTGGCAGGGCAGCCCACCATGCTAAAAACTTACCATCAGAAATAAAATGGAAATGGTGTGAGGAGATGTGTCTTGCTTGAATCATATCTTTATTTAGCCATTAGGCTTACTTTTTTATCTCACACCTTGTGCATATATGATTTTATAACACATTGTATTTTAAAGGTTGTTTGCAGTTTTTGAAATCAGAGTTTCTGCTCTATCTCAAGGGCTAAATTGTTGAATCAAATAGTCTTTATCTAAAGAACCTTTGTTGAAATTATGTTTTCCCAAGACGAAAGAACATGGGAAACAAAAAAGGAGAATCAGTATTATTTTAATAAAGACCTCTAAGGGGTTGTCAAATATTTTTTGATCTGTGTGTGTTTCAGGTGGGAGGAATGAGCAGGAGGGTCCAGCAGCTGTCCGAAGAATCGGTGAAGAATATAGAGAGGCCAAAGGTAACATTATGACCATGTCTGAGAGCACACAACAAAAACACACGTTACCCATGTGAAGCTCTTACCAGTGTTTGAAGCTGAAGGGCTGATCTGCAGCGGTGTGCGCCTGACATTTGTTTTTTAGTCTTTTGAGACACAAATCATTGCACAATTGCAGGTACACTCTCACACACAGAGATTGTGTGCTGGCTATACAACATCAGGCTGGTTGTTGAAGCACCCTGAGGAAGAGGAGGATACAAAAGGGAAGGATTGGAGGAGAACATGACAAATGAACAAACGCAGGACAATGAAATAGGGCGAAAGAAAAGAAATAGAGGGAAAATGGAGCTAGAGAATAGGTGATGGAGATAAGAGAAGACAAATAATAGTGGTGAAGAGATTTATTACTTCATTGACTAACGGTTACAGTTTTCTTTTCTAAGTCACATTTTAAGAAATCTATTCTGATGACCTTCCCAGTACCATACATTCAGCCATAGTCTCATAAATAAAAAGCCCCATTAGTAATTCTTTCTGTAGCAATCAGCCTAGAGTCTTAAACACCTTCCAAAATGTTATAAATAGTTGTTTACAACAGGGCATAATACACATGTACTCATGCAAAACATCAGCCATTATTTATTGTAATCTGTGTATTAGATTTTTAAAGCCAAACTGAAATGTTTATTCACTTTACTGTTTTTCTGCAAGGAATTATACTTTAATTATATTATAATATACTGTCACTACATTTCTAGTCTTTTTGTGCTCATTAATAAAAAGAGTATGCCAAAATGAGGACGTGGTTGAAAGCAGCAGGGTGATCCTCTGGCTGGGCATCATGTGAGTGGTTAAGGTCACATGAGCCCAGGTGTTAATCACTCGAGAGTGTTTGCCCCTCACCCCTGGTTTCATGTGACACCTTGGGATCACATGGCCCCAGGTGTGTATGAGGGTTAAACCGCCTGGGGAGGGCTCCCAAGACAGCATTGACAGCAGTCCAGTTGCTTCCTATTAAATACTCCAAGATTAAGATGACTTGGATGACTGAAAAACTTCATGGGCCATTTTAAACAGAGTTTTGGAAACAAATATCACATCATATGCATTTACACTGAGAAAACAGGCAGCAAGTTTTTTACTTTACATGGTTGCAGAAAGTACTACAAACATTTTTTACTAATACTTTTAGTTTACTAAGCTAGTTACGGTTACTACCTCCAGCAACAATGTAATATTTACCTGTGCCAACAAAGGAGGAGGTTTGTCTGTCTGTGTGTCAGCAAGATTATGCAAAAAACTACGTGACCCATTTCGATGAAATTCTCATCAAAGGCGTGTTTTGCCCCAGCCTTCAACTGATTAGAGTTTTGATGGCCAAAGGTCAAAGTCACTCAAAGATTTAAAAATAAAGTATAAAGAATGCTCAAAACAAAGACCAATGCCACAAAGTACTTGTATATGAGCTCCACAAAACAAATTGACATTGAAACGTCAGGAAAGCGTTTATTCCTGGGAAGTATACGCTTTATTGAATTTAGCTGCTGAAGTTTGCACTTGCTGAGTGCCTTCTTTCTGGTTTTGGGTCTGTGCTTTCTCTCGCAGCAGAATTAGGCAAAAACAAATGGATGAATTTCATCAAAAGTTGGTGAAAAGATAGGGAATGGACCAAAGAAAACTTATTAGATTTTGGCACAGGTAAAGGGGGGGGATTTATTTTATAAATAATTAAAATGTCATTTTCTATAACATGATGTTAACATAAGGAAGGACACAATCAACACCAGTGCAGACTAAAGTGCAACACATGGTTAGCTTGTAATTCATCCTCAGAAGTCAGCAATCACAACCATGTTTTTTTTCTAATTAATGAATTATTACTTTTGTGAAACCAAAGTCAAGTTTACCAACACTGAATGACACCTGCACCTGCAAGAGAGGCGCCACACCTGTAATCAGCAGTGCAACATATGTTATCATTATTTGTAATTCATCTTCAAAAGGCAGCTGTTACAATGTTGCAATGTTTCAAAGCTGTGTCATAGAAAATAAATATAACAGGAAAAAATAGAACATGTATTACCTTTAATCCATTTTATATTTATTGAAGGCAGGTTGTGGTGTCTCTACTTCGGTGAGACGTACATTTATGAGCAACATTTTGATGTAAATATCTTGCTTCCTGCGTAGGCTGCGCCTGACCCAGACCCTCACCTTAACCTAACCTAACCTAAGTAACCAGATAGGGTAAGATTGTCATTAAAAATAAATGCCTTGATGCATTTATTTTCATTATCCTAATGCGACACAAGGCTGATGAGTTTTCACATTCTCAGAAATCAGACGTAATGCACTATGTGTGCTAGCCGAGAGATGAGTGTAATAGCTGGTCATTCATAAGAAACCCCACAAAGAATTTTTTGAACTTTTAGTAAAATATCATATGAACTGTTTGTGAAAATACTTTGAACAGAGTGGGGGTACCATTCAGTGGTATAAAAAGCCCATTTGACCAACAGACACTGCAGCAGTCACACATCAATGAATTTATTTGATTTTAGTTCTCCGTTTTTATGTTTGTAGCTTGCAAACATTGAAGGTTCAAAGGCACATTACGTGTATATAGACCTGTTTTTTTACTCTTTGTTTAGCCACATTTTGATTTTTTTTATGAATTTCTCTTCTTCCAAATACTCCAAGTCCTTCTCATGCGGTTGCAAATTAGTCTGTTGTCTAGAGGAGGGAAGGTTCAACCTTGAATATTCGCTATATTAGGAAGTGAATTTCAAGTGAATCACAGTGATAAACTCATGTTCTACCTGGTGAAGACAACAGACTTCATTGACTTGTGTGGATACATTCTGCAACAAAAATGTTTTGTGGCGCTATTCCTTTATTGGACCATAAAAATAGAGGAATGACGAGTATATACAATCTTTCTACCTTAAATTTACCCCTGAGATATTGATTTAGTACATTGCTTTGTTGATACCTGTGAAGTAAATCCACAGCCAGTCAAACACTAGTCACAGAGATAATATCAAACCTGCTGTAACTATACAGGTAGGTATTGTACTTGCTGAGTTGTCATTGGGGCTGCTAAATGCAGCTAGTTCTATAATGAAGTGCTGCTTACTGGGAGGATGTTGTTTCTTTTGCTTGGCCTTGCAGTGGAGAGCAGCAGAGAACTGGCTGAATGGGTCCCTGCTTGTGTGTAAATGGCTGTCAGGTACAGAGACAGCAGCCGTGTAGTTGGTGTCATTGAAGTCGATTTCCCTGGACGGACCTGTGGTGGAATTGATTACTTCTTTTGTAATTGGCAGGCGCTGAGGCGTAGGGGACAAGGGGGCTCTCTGTAGCCAGACACTTGTGCACTGAAAGAGAATGTTTGTGTGTGTGTGCATGTGTGTTTGAATTAGACAGTAATGGATGCTTATTAGTATGTAAGGCAAGCGCTTTAAACATCTCTTTCCAAATGCCCTTTGGTATTCTTCCCAGTGTTTGCACATTTATCTCTTGTGTGAGATATGAGATCGCTGATAATAATACATACATGTGTGCTGCAGAAGTCGTGCTTTGGGAGTCTGTGGACAGTTTGAACTTTGTTGGGGGGATTTCAAATTACCATCAGTGGGAAAGTATCATATGTCATAGAATATGAAAGATAATGTCCATTGGATACTTTAAAACAGAGGGAACAGTAAGTCTTAGTGCCATACGATTAAGTTATTAAAAAATGATATAATTGGTGGCACTGTGTAAATTAAATTGACTTGACTTTATGTTGAAACCACAGGGCGTAGATTTTTATTTGTTACTGCTCCAGGTTAGTGCACAAATTGTATTGTAGGCATTTTTGTGTTGAACAATTCTGGGCAAATGTATGTATGGATATACTAGTGCCTTTCAAATAATTAGAATATTGTAATTTTTCAGTATTAATTATTATGTACATTTCATATTATTATAATAAGATACTAATTGTGTGTATATTAAATATGCCAAGCATTACCATTTGAATTTTGATAATTATGGCCTGCAGCTTAAAAAAAATGTTGAAATATTTCACATTACATGTAAAAAAAATTAGAATAAATGATACAGTTCTAGTTTTTGAATTTAGATGATAAAAAAATGAAAGTTCTATTCTATTTATATCCTATTCAGATTTTTAGAGATGCACTAGTACTGTTTGTATGTGTGGATTTTAAATGTAAATGTGAGAGGGTGTCTTCTGTCCCTTTTACATATCATGATGTAATGTATTACTAGGTGAAATAAAAGTACTCTCACTTGAAAACGTTGTGGTCACTTCTGTAAAAATATGCTAATGAAAGTGCACTTTAGTTAATGAAGCTTAAAGTGTTTTACATATGATTAATTTATTAAATTATAAACACGCACAGAGATACAGGGTATTTCTGCATTTTTGCTACAGGCAGTGCTGTCTGTCCACTATATTTAGTTACGGTGCAGTTGAACACTTGAACGCAACACTTTGCGCCTCAAGCCATAGGCCTAGATAAACAGTGTGAAGCATGGGAACATGTGTGTTTATGTGTGCACTTAATACAGTGTTCCACCAAAAACTGCTTTTGTTTTAGTTTAGCTCTCTCAGTCTAGTTGCCTTTATTTTAAGTTGCTCTTTTTCTGTGATAAAAGTGATTGAACCAGCTGCCTACCTAATTTTACACGTCTGTCCTTGATGGAGTGTGTGTCTATCCCAAGTAACATGTTCGGTGAAAATAAATCGTTTGTTGCTACATCACTTATGTAAGACAGCCTTTAAGTATACACAGACTGAATGTCGATTTGCAAGTGTCCTCACTTTGGAGGGTATTATCCCATGGCACTACAAGCTGGAGTTGAATGGGACACATCAATTGAATAAAATGTCTGTGGAGGAGCTAAAACTGGCATGATGCCCAGACGTAATATTATTGAATTCACTGTGTTTTTTTCTGTAGAGAAAGTAGCTGAAATGGTGTAGCAAGATCAACATGTGACCCTGACGACCATCTTCCATTGTGTTGTATTTCAATCGGAAATTACAAACTTACAAATGCCTTTGGAAAATGGCCATTCACATTCAATCCTTATATTTCCAAACACTCAAAAGAGGCCTCTGACAGTTTCTGTAAAACTCTCATTTTAAGATGTGAGTAGTCCAACATGTTTGGACTTTTGACAAGCAGAAGATAAGAGAAGGCAGGCATAATCTTTTATTGAATTACTTACAGTTTTTCAGTCTTGCAAAAGAAGCACAAACTAGAACAGAAAACGATGGCCAGAAAACAAGCTCTTATAAAATGAGTATGAGGCATGGGCTTTAGCCGACTTACATATTAATTACCTGCTGTTCAAGATGTACTCTGCTCATATTCGCTTGGTGATTTCAGGCAGTTTGTGTTGGCAGTGCAGCAGAATATGTAAATGTGAGATTTTCATGGATGTGTACTGTTGCATGTTTGCAGCCTGACTGGGGGAAAAAAAAATGGTAGAGTGTATTTGTACATCTTTTATAAATTGCATCATATTTGGACCGAACCGTAAAAATGATGAAGGTAAAATTTGGTCAGGGATCAAACAATAAACACATTTAGTGTCATGTGCAGAGGTCATTTACAAAAACCGGATAGATAGCTTTTTAAAAATAATAAACCAACAATTTTAGAAATATTTACATTTTTATAAAATAAATGCATGGAAAAAATGATTTATATTCCCTGCTTTACACAAAACAATAACAAAGTAAACAAATGTATTTGTTTTCTTCCTCTTTTTTCTTCCCCTTTCACTCTTGATTTAGTGAGACGTTTTAACCTGGAAGGTGAACAAACTGTAGAATTGTTATATAAAAGTTAAAGGGTTTTCAGTTGGAACAAGCTTTTACTTTTACAGTGTTTGATGTACTACAGTGGCTCTGACTGTGCACCGACGGGGCAAGAACCATTTGTAATTACGCACATGTACCCTACAATATTACAGACACAATAGCAAAGGTCCAATTATCCAGTCAGAAAGAACAAATGTTTCAGGCATGAACACAGAGCTGTTTCTGAGAGGAAAGGGAAAAAACAAAGGTGATTGTCCATGAGCTTTGAAGCACAGATAGAAATCGCTAGGCTGCTCTTCCATGAAATCACCCTTTAACTTTTGCCCCCTTCAAGACTTCACAAGTCATAAATGTGACATGGTGCATTCAAGTGCCTTTCTTTGGAAGTAATACAGAAAAGCACATAGCAGAAATATCTGTTTTTTGTATGCAACAGTGAAGTAGGATGGGGAAACAATGTCAAAATGGCACCTTCACCCTTCACCTGTAATGTTTGTTTTTAAACACATGATAGCACAGCCAGGGCCGGAGGCATGATGTTTTTGGGTTGTTCATCTTTCAGTCTGCCTGGGCCATTCTGTGAATGTGATTTCTCAAGAACACTTTGAGGGATTTTCTTTAAACTTTGCACAAATGTCTGCTCTGACTCAGGGAGGAGGTGATTACATTTTGGAGGTCATAGGCCAAAGGTCAAGGTCACTGTGACCTGAAACTTTGTGAGCACAGTATCTCAAGGATACATTGAGGGATTTTTGTCAAATTTTGCAAAAACCTAAATTTTGACTCAAAATTTTGGAGACCTTTTTGTAACCTTACATATTGTGAAGATGCAGTATAGTAGGATTATTGGTAACGGTGAAAGTGGTATTACAAACAACCACCTGGTTTCTACCTTCTCAAACAGGCTCGTGTTACAAATTCAAGTCAACATTTTTTGACAGTCGTTTTTTTGATGATATACTTCCTACTAGTTAACAGAGTTTTCTTTATTTCCTTTCTGTAAGTACCTAAAAAACAAAAAACAAAACTATAAAAAGCCACACTATTTAATTGGTTTAACCGCTATTGATGTTCTCTTTTGTCCTTATTTTGTGTTTATTTTCTAAAATAATTTGATCCCCATACACTTAACTGGTTATGTAATCCAGGGATTATTACAAAACATTCACCTTAACCTTTGAAAAAAAACGAGAAAAAAGATTTCTAAAAACCACCACCCCAGCCTTTCTTCTTGACCTGCCACTATATTTTTACAGTCTGCTTTGTATGCCTTACGGAGACAATAATTGTCGGTTGGTAATTTTTCACGCTGCTTCTTGTAGCAGGAAAAACAACAGGTAATAACATTAAGGATAGTTCTGTGTTAATGAAGCAGGTAAACTATGGCAGAGTGACCAACCTGCACACTACTAGGACCAAGACACTGAGGAAGCTGCATATAATTTATTCTTTTAATTATTTCCCTACCGTGATATTGTAATATTTTATGTGTCTATAAAAACACGATTTAAATCAGTCAATCAAATCTGCAATCAGTATAAAAAGACTTGAAGACTTTCCTGTGGCTGGTATGTCAACTGCTGTTGTGTAGTTGCCCTTCTCATCCCTTCTCTCATATATATTTAAATCAATATAAATATAGATTTCAATATTTATCCATTCAATATTTATTCATTTTTCATTTTAAATGTAACAAACATGTTAGCAGTGACCACCTCAGTTGAAATGTACATTGTTTGGGAATTCACATATCTTTGACATGTCATTAAACAGAGAAGGAATTAATCACGGCGCTTTATGTTTTCTTC
>KV751348.1:10355105-10366447 GCA_001698575.1 Mola mola | reverse complement strand
TTACACCAGTTGGAATAAATTCTGAATATGTAACTAATATATATAATCTAGTTGTGTTGAAATTATCAAACTTTGAGAGAGCAAATTTCATTAAATGACAGATTAAATTGGTAAATGAATTGATAAAACATAAAATGTAATTTATTGCACAAAATGAATACCTGTATTAGTAACAATAGCCAAATCTGTGATGCGTGGTGTTGTTGTTGTTGATTTTGTTTACTGTCTACCAGCTTAAAGTAACTAAACCATCATGCAGTGATGGCGTGCCATAGAAAATGTTTTATTAACCCAGTTTCAAAACTAAAAATCCACTTTGCTATTACGTGAACATAAGAATTGCAGTTAACATTGTAATTAAGATTGGAATGCAGCTCAAATGATGACAGTACAAGACAGTACAGTACAGTACAGTACAGACAATGGGTCTTAAGCAGCATGTCTCCCAAAGGCAGCTTCTGTCATGACTTTCCAATAATTCCTCTGCAACAGAAACACAGTTGGTGTTTGCTGTTGACTCGAGGAAGCTCCGATTTGGAGAAGATCCTGGGGTTTTAATTGAGGGCTGGCAGCAGCTGGACCGTGCCCGATCGATGCCATTTCAGTCCCAGTGGACTTTGTTGATATTACCAGCCTATCTGAAAGGACCTGGCTAATTCAAATGGGCACACTCCCTGTCTGCTTCTGTCTTATTTTTTTTTTTGTTGTTTTTTCCCCTCTGTCTCGCTCTTACACTCACACAGCAGGAAGTGAGTGACATGGCTTTGAGATAAGGCTGCTATCAGACCTTCATCGGAGACGGCTGCACTTTCGTCTTTCACAGCAGCTTTTTTCTCTATCATCCCCATCAGCTCTTCTTCTGCTCCTTTTCCCTCGCCTTTTCATTATATTTGACCCTCTAGAGGTTTACTGGAGTAACAGGCAGGAAGAGTGTGTCCTTCTCTTGAGGGTTGTCACACAAGAGTGTTGTAGTATTTTGGCAAAAGCTGTTAATTCAAAAAAAGATTTGTCCCTACAAAACACTAAAATGTTACAGTTATTTACACGTTGTTGGGGTACGTCCTGTTTCTAAATGTATATGTTCCCACTGTTGATTATAGACTCTCTGGTATTGTGATGTAAATTATAGGGCTACACGATATATTGTTTCAGCATCAATATCACTGTGTGCCCATGTGCAGCAGTCACATTGCATAACAAACCGTACAATGCAGAGTAAGGCAGATCAACTCAGACACATGTCATGCTACAGTTCTGGTTAATGTGACTTGCAAGGTTTTCATTTCATCTTTATTTATTTAAAGGTTACTTCTCCTCCACCATACTTGTCATTGTTCGAAACAGCGGATTACATGCAAATAACAAAACTGCAATGCACAAAAACTTATTTTCTTATTTAATTATCCCAAGTGATTAAAACATATTTTATTTGTATAACAAACATGCTGCATGTCCAGAATGTAGTAAAATTTCCTGTAATTTTTGTTTCATTTCACAATATATACAGTATACATCGCAATAAAAAAAGTGAAAGCAGTTTCAGTTTTCTCTAACACTGTACAGCCCTAATATAAAATTTCTCCAAAGTATGTTTAAGATTAAAATTCCAGTGCTATGATTTGTTTTCCTGATCTATCCTAAACATACACACATGCAGAAAAAAAACCCGGACATGTTACACCTACAGCAATTACACAAACCTCTATTGTACAAGGGAGCACTCTTCAGTAAATGAGTTTACATTATGAGTTTACATGTATTGAATGTTGGTTTTTATGGTTTGGGGCAAACGAATGCCATTTGGTGTTGGGGTTACCCTAAACATGCAGAGGAGGATTTAGGGTGGAGGAACAATTTAAAGCATTTTGTTGAACAAGTGAGATTTCAGTTTACTGTGTAAGATTGGCAATGAAAGTCCTGTGGATTGGCAAGGTCATTCCACCAACAGAGAGCCTTTGTAGAAAACACAGATGAACATTGATTTATATATATTGCAGCAGTAAATAAAGGAGCAAATGGAAGGAAGAGAGTGAAAAACTAAAAGTGAATGAGGTCCAAACAAAGCTTCAGAAGCAGGAGAGAACATTTTTAACAGAGTATCTGTTCAAAATGTAATTTACTGAACTCTGCTATCAACAAAACAATGTTTAAAAAAAGTTTTAATCTGGTATGTATACATGTTCAGAAAACCACTCATTTGTTGAGAAGATGAGCAGATAAAGTAAAATAAAATAGAATAAAATCTAGATGTAAAATCTTAAAAATGCCAGTAGAAAAGTCACTTGGAGAAATGCTCAAGCATTATCATAATAGGGTACAATAGGGATGATCAATAATTTGGCTCATACCATAAGGATTTTTAAAGAAATATATATTGAAAGAACGTTAAATGCTCAACATTATCAATAGACCACTTATAAGATGAGATATTAGATTACATAACTTAATACAATGAATGTATTAAGTTAAATGAATGCTCACTCAGAAGTTCTCGGCAAACTTTGGAACTGAGTCATCTTGCTCAATATTTTGATAGTCTTAATAATGTTTTGTTTACTCTGTGTGTTTGCACTGGATTGGAAAGAGAATTCTTTTACGCAAATGGCGATAAAGAGCTCTGTTATAACAAAGTCAGAGTAAGATAAACAAAAGTGTATGTGTAGACACAGATGCTCTCTTAGCTACACAAACAGTGGTGCCAGGCTCGAACAACTGTAAGTTGAAGTGGATGTCCTCTTGAGAAATGCGTGTCTCTCTCAAGTGTTCAGCATCACCAGAGTAATTTCTCTGCATAAAAACACACACGCACTTATATTTCAGCACACAGTCACTTTCACGCTCTGATGATAGCAGCTCTGGGCTTTGCTTTCTTACCGGTGTGTTATACATTAGACCTGATGTAAAAGGTTTTAAGCTTTGATGATGCTCAGGTAGAAATATTAGCTTTGATATAATGTGCCCGAACAACATAAGCGTAGCGCTGCCAGTTTTGTAGTGAAAGACCCCGCAGATCCTGCTTTAAGAGATGATTAATACATTCTTTGATGTCTTACTGCTTGCAGAAATAATCCGTTTACAATGGCTCTGATGTGTACCCCTCTGTGCTGTGTGTGTCCATTCCAGTGGAGTTCATGAAGCTGGACCTAGCCTCTTTGCAGTCTGTCCGCAAATTTGTCCACATATTCAAGCAGCGGGACCTGCAGCTGAACATCCTGGTCAATAATGGTGAGGGATGGAGACGCCTTGCTCTTGCTTTGTGTGCGCAATATGATGTCAATCAATTCCTTTAGTATTCAGTGAGAAGAGTAGGTAGAAATCCTCTGCACTGCAGTATCATTAAGATTCTGTAACCTCAATTCTGTAAAGGATTTAAAGGTTTAAACTCAGTGAGCAATCTTTTACATAATTAGATTCTTCAGCATTTTTTTTCATATACTGGAAGTTCAGAGGCGTGTTTTGTATGTGCTCCATCATCATCATCCAAATGTTTTAGAATTTTGTTATTTACACTGTTAATGATAGAAGTAGATACTGTTTGAATATTTGTTTAATAATTTATCCCTTCCTTTTAGCTATCTATCAACACCACCGGAGGACTGCTCATTTAAAAATGTCATAAGGACAAACTCTTACTAACCGGGAAAAGTATTGTCATCCAGTAATAAGAAGGGCTGTTAATTGTGATTAATACATGGTGATACATTGTGTATAACGATCCTAAGATTGTGAGAACACTATTGTGATGTACTCTGGTACTGAATATAAGGTCATATGTTGCCATATTTTTAAAAATACATTTTGTGTAAAAAAAAAAAAAAAAAAAAAAAATGCAAACCGTGTGTATTATGTCTTGAGATTATAACACAAAACATAAAAACCTATCCATAAATCTTTGCATGTAAGTTATTAATTGAAAATAGATACTAGCCCTAAATAAAAAAAATAAAAGTAGAATATTGCAGAAAAGGTCTTTTTTTGTAATTTATTTAAAAAAGTTAAACTTTCATATATTGTATTTTAATTACTTATACAATGAAATATTTACAACGAAATATAAAGCCTTTTTTTGTATTTATTTTGAGGATTGTAGCATATAACATTAAAACAAATTATTATAATTTTAATGAGATATTTTGCACCAGTTTGAAAAGGAGTCTTTTGAGGACCCATTTCATATTTATATACTTCGGTCGGTTGCAGCCAGACTGAAGATATTAAAGGAATGATTGGGGAGGGAAAAACATAAAGAACACACGGAATTAAGTTAGTGTTTAATCGCCACCGCAGACACAATGCACAGGCCTATGGGGCAGGATATTAAGAAAAAGTATAACTGATTTATGAATTTTTGTATTTCAGCCAATTTGTCCTCTTTTTAGATAAAAAGTATACTTCTGTTGTTGATGGATCACACACATATCTATTTATTTGAATATTTGTGATCTTAAATGCTGAAATGTATTTGTGTGTGTCAAGCGGGTGTTATGCTGGTTCCTGAGGGCCGAACTGAGGATGGATTTGAGCAGCACTTTGGCGTGAACTACCTGGGCCACTTTCTGTTGACCTGGCTGCTCCTGGACACACTCAAGGATTCTGGGAAATGTGGTTTATTCTCTCGTGTGGTCCACGTCTCCTCCTCTGCCCACCGCATCGGCAGGATCAGACTCAATGAACTAAATAGCTGGTAGGCTCATACATACGCTTTAGCACAACCATGACCATATCAGAGAATGCGAAGCTGGTAATTTACAAAAGACAAAAGTAATTTTTAATTAATATATAATGGATTTTTATTTTCATAAATTTGTGGAGAAAAGCAAGGCTTTGAAACTTCAATTAAAAGCTTAAATCATTGCAAGTGATTAAATATAAATTTCAGTGCAGTTCTGGCATCTCACCAAAGATATGCCCTTGAATGTCACGGAAGTCTAAAGTTTTTAAAGAGTCCTTGAACTTGATGTTTACTACAAAGACCTTGTTAATTTTAACTTACTTGAACTGGGATCTTATTTTTGTGCTTTTTACTATCATTTATATCAATTATAGACTATTGAATAATGTGTTCTCAACACATTAGTAGATTAGATATGATCAAACAGGAGGCAAACAAGCCCCTACAAACAAAACTAAAAAAAAAAAAACATATGATAGTTGTATTAAATAGCAGTTCTCCCTTCCCTGTCCTATTTTTGTTCATATTTCCAGCTCCAACTTGCCACACTCACCTGCACTTTCTGGCAACTCAAGCACTGATTTTCTCTCGGCATTAGTTGAGCCACTGTTGGCTCCAGGTGGCTCAGTTTAATTCCAGCTCACAGCACTGTTGTCAAGAAGCATTAGCAGCCTGAATATCTTCATTCATAGATTACCGTAATACCGGATTTTACCCTACAATATGAGCAGAAAACCCTTTTGGCTGTGTGATCCAAACTGTGCCTACACTGCAGCTAAGAGACAAACTCTATATGTAGGAAAAAGTTGGAAAGTTATAGCAGCAGCTGCAGTGTCAGTGCAGACTTTTAGATGCAAGCACATGTCACTTTTGTCAACAACAAAATAGGAAAATAATAGCTGTGTGTGTTTACATCATTATCAAGTGTACTGCATTTGAAGGTACCGCCAAAAATGTAGGATTGAATTCTAGAGGTGTACAGTTGTATTTCTTTCTAAGGAGTTTGCTTTTTTCTGCACATTAGACTTAATAATTAACACTAAGAACACACATACACACACAGGAGAAAACAAAAATACATGAACAGCTGCCAGACTGCATTTGTGTTACTTTTGTTGCAGAAAAATGGTATAAGTTGTACTGGAACTAATATTCCTGAGCTGCCGATCTTTGTAAACTGTTCAGCAATCAAATGATTTTGTCTGATCCTGGTTTCAGATGTGTGTCGCATGTGACACTGAGAATCTTTGACTTGCATATGTGCCCTTTGACCCACAGGATCTTCAGAACTCTTGTTAAGTTTTTGTCCTTGCTCAGCTGGACAGTCATCTTACAAGGAAAAATGTAATCTATTCAGGAAAAATTATTTTTATTTCATGTAAAGTGTTTCTTGCTTTCTCTCTCTCCAGCCAGTATTATTCAGCCCATGCTGCTTATTGTGACAGCAAGCTGGCCCAGCTGTTGTTAAGTTCCCACCTCCACCAGGAGCTGCAGAGTGGAGGTTTCCCACTGAGCTCATGTGCTGTGGACCCTGGCATGGTGGATTCTGCTCTCTATCGCCACCTTTGGACGCCCCTCTGCCTGGCACAGAGTGCCATTGCTCGCCTGCTTTTCAGGGTAAAACACCATCCTGACATTAATCTGCTTCATTTACAAAAAAAATCCAAATTTCACCATTCAATGTGAATAACACTTGATTGCTTAATTTATTGATCTAAGCAACATAACCCTTATTTATGAATGTGCTTCTTTTTCTAATATTTTTCTATGTTGAGAAATCCACTACTATTTGTTAAATAATTAAATGTTTTTAAAACACCAAATCCTCAATTATTTATTTTTATTCCCCATTATTATACCCCATAAAGAGCTTGTTCATTGTGCTGTCGTGATTTTTAGCTATATTTTACCTTGAAAGTAAAATGCAGAATTCTAAGTATCTAAGTATGTTTTTATAAAAGACCAAAACTCCAAATTTTTAGCAGTAATAAAACACAGTGAAGCGTAAGTTTTACATTTAATATCTTACCGCTTAACCACACTGCTTCCTTCCTCAGTATGTCAAGCTGAAATCTTAGATCTTTGTAACAAAAGTGTCTTGGAGCTGCAGCCACGCTGCTAAATTTTCTTCAAGGAACTCGCAGTGACCCAAACCACACACTTGAGTGCAAACTCTATTCAGGATTTTATTCAACAAGACAGAAACACACACTTAAGCATGTACGGACACACAATCTATCCACACCACTGAAAATGGCAGTGCTACCAAACTATAACACACACTGTTATATTTTAAAACTATTTGCCCATAGCTTAAAGTGCCGGCCCCAGGCTGCTGTTAATATCCCTGGGACTTAATGGACGGAGACATTTGTTCATGTTTGAGGCCTATGCTGCTATTGTCACAGGCATTTGCCAATGAGCACAACCGTTAGGATGGTTGTGTTCTATATACACAAACACATTAACCTTCAAACTCAAGTGTTCAAGACATACAAATTGGAATACTTACCTTACTTTTTTATCTTATGTCACAACTTTGAGGTGCATGAATTGCTAAAGTTTTGATGATTAAGAAAATAAAAAAGGACAACTGAGAAGACATATATCATAATGAATAAATAAACTGGAAACTCAGTATAATGTGTGCAGACAGTGCCTGGTAAAATGCTGTACAATGCCAATGTGAAATATTGCTGGAAGTTTGTAATTGTCATAATGTACTCCTTACAATTATATCATATAACACACATAACAAACACCATTTGTCCCACACATGTGAAGGAAATCTCATGAAATAAGGTCCTTACATTTTGGAATGTAATGTCCTGTTAGCAATGTTTGTGTAGGTTCTCAGTCATCCAGGTTGAAGTAGTCTTAAGTGCTTCAGTTGAGGGCATCTAGACTTCCTTTTGATTTTGAAGACGTTTCACCTCTCATCTGAAAGGGTTCTTCAGTTCTGAACTTCTGAACTGAATATACTAGTATGCAGTGAATGACAATGCGCCAACGGTTCTTGAAGAATTATAAAAGGTTGTAAAAATCCAGGGTAACAAAATTAAAACATGTTACAAATGTATGTATGCATATGCACATTTGTCCCCCCAAAAAACAATACTAAATGATAACTAAAAGGTACTCAGAGAGCGCGGACATCTGTCAAGGCTGAAAATCTCCCCTACCTCTGTAAAACGTATGGAAGAACTTATGATGGTGTCCCCCATTTTTTTCCCCAAGCATTCCATGCATTATTTTTGGAATTAGAAGCAAAACTGTTAAAAGTGGTTATATCTGGCACTAGTGAAGAATCCTTTTAAAAACATTCATGAATCCATTGGCCAAGTCCGACCTTTTCTGAAAATTTTGTAACTCTTCTCGCTAGCATGTTAAAACAATGACCAAACAAACACCAGTGAAAACATAAACTCCTTGGTTTTGGTAACTATGTAGAGTAGCTTTAGCAATAGACATTCATGTATTCACTTGCAGCATTATTCATCTGAACACTGATGGGACACAAAAGAGAAGGAAACCAATTAGAATTGTGACGCTCTTAAAGGATACAGTCCTTTTAATTACTGTTTACAAAAGCAATGCCCTTAACAAGAAAAGTCAGATACAACAGAGCAGCAGATGTGATGAAGAGGCCTGTTTTTTCCTCTTTTTACTGTCAAAGATAACAATTAGGGCCGAATGCAGACCTACAAGAGACTCATACAGAACAGATACACAGGGGGTTTGGTTCAGCAAGGGGTGTCGAGGTGGAGACACCACCAGCCCGTTCCTCCATCCTGGCACACTAACTAAAGGTCATCAAGTATTGAGTAATACCCTTTACATCAGAAAAAATCATCAGCAGGCACATATGCAACAGCAAGCAAATCATCAAGCTACATGGGTTAGCATGAGTGTCAGGCATTCAGGACCTCAGTTTCTTTGCACAAACATGGAAAACACAAAAAGGTATACGTAATACTGTAAAATTGGCATTGTTTGCATTGGACAGGCTCTGCCATATTAAATGGAAATAGAACTAAATTTGATAATTACACCGTATCAGGTACAGACTCTGGACAATTCAAAGTGCAGAGACACAAAGGGTGGTTCTTAATCAAAGCCGTTTACTCGGAAAATGGGTCGATACCGGGAGATCAGATTAGCAAGCAGAGGTACAATTTTAAGGAGACAGGCAAACTCAGAAAACAAGGAACTAACAAGATCATACACAAGGGATTTACGAGGGAAATGACGCTGGACTGCTCTCTGAGAAACGAAAAGACAATCTGGCACAGGAGGAAAGGAACACGGAGTTTAAATACAGAAGGATAATGTAAAGATCTCAAATTATTCTTAAAGAGAAAATATTATCAAAGCATCCTTCGACATAGACAACTCTGCTCGAGCCCAGCAAAATATTCTTTTTGGTCAGGGTCTCCTCTGGCTACAGAACAAGCTGCTTTCACAACCCAACTATTTCACATCTTTGCATTTTAACACGTTTCCCATCACCTTTTCCCATTAATAGCCCCCTTAATACTGTATCTGTGTATCCTGAGAAAACAATTCAAGCCCCTTAATCTTGCTTTATAAAATAAAACGTATTCAAACACTTAACGATGAATCTTTGAGACAAAAGCATAGTCAGGATACAATTTAAGTCTATTCATAACAGCCACTAGAGCTTCCCCTGAGACTCTGCAAACCTCTATATTGCCCCTGAAAAAAAACTATTATTTTAATTTTAAAACAAAATCAAGTTATTTATAGGAAGTGGTGTACCTTGAGGATATTGATTTAGACTGAAATATATTGTTTCTCTGCTGTTCATTGTGTTTTTTCTTTTCTCTCAAATCTGTATCAACTCTGCCATTAACTCATAGCATTCACCATTTTTCATTCTGTATCAGCAACCAGCACACTATCATTGACATATAATATAATTCCCTGCTGTGTTTTTATGCTATTTAAATAAATAGTGTTAAAAATCCCTATATGCCAAAACAAATTTTTAAATCAAGAAAAAACATGTAAAAACCAACTAGACAATTACAAAGGTCTGACACTTAATTTTGTGAATCTTAATCTTGAACCAAACTGGATAATTAATGAAATAAGGGTTGTGTCTTCAGTGAAACTAGTTGTTTTCTTTTATTCTCCTCTTGCAAACAATGTTATAGGAAGTGTTACCCCCCTGAATACTGGAGCACAGGTCATTGCTTATACTGAAAAAATAATACCGGCAAGATGAAAATAATTATTCATTCAGAGCAACAATTGAAATTCATATTTGGCAATATTGTGGATACTACAAGACACACACCCACACACACACTGGTTCACACAAAGTAGATTATGCAAGCATACTGTTGATGCTCGCAGGATATGATTCCCTCTCTGCTCGGAAGCCTGCTCCTGGTCTCACAGCTGACACTGAGATCATTGTTAAAAGGCATCAACACTAACACACACACACACACACACTGAGCCTTCTTTTTTTCTGATGCTAACATGCAGTGACATCAGCCCTCAAATAGCTCTTACACACACATAGTGAGACACATTATTTGTTTGTTGCAGTGATAATTAGTTGTTGAACTTGTCATCCCCCTGTCACTCATCCTATGTATCTTTGGTATTCAACTTTTTTAAATGTAGATATATTTGTGTGAATGTTAAATTTCTTTTTATTTTTGTTTGCTTTTTTTGTGTCAGACTCCAGCAGAGGGTGCTTCCACTGTGCTGTACGCCGCCCTGTCCCCGGCCCTGGAGGGGGAATGCGGTGGGGGCTACTGGGCCAATGGCCACAGGGAGATGACAACACCACCCACGTTTGACCCTCAGCTGCAGCTGAGCCTCTGGGAAACCAGCCTCCAGTTGCTGGGCCTGCAGTAGCATGGGACTAAAGAATGGCAAACTGGACTAAACCTCTGGCCACTCAGCCACTTTCTCCCTTTTTCTCACACCCCCACCACCTCCTACCATACCTCATATCGAAGTATTTATACCGATTTAAGTTGACAATCTCACAATCTACCACTGGACTGTGACCAGAATTTTGGAGAGTGAAGACCGTTGTTTTTTTGTTGTTGTTCCAGACCAGCCAAAGAAGGGCTACAGGGAAAGGTGGTGTTTTGTTTTTCGTTTTAGTTTGTTTTGCACTATGAGCAAGCAAAAACACACACACACACACACACATCCAAACACATCCTAGGGGTATATAGATGTATGATTATAGGCAGTAGCTCTCATTAACCAGTTGAAAATAAATATCCGTTGCAGTGTTTATCTGATATGATCAAGTTTTGTTCACAAGCTAACCTCGTATTGGAGAAAAATTACTGCCACGACATCTGCGTCGCTCTGCCTTAATGTCATTATTCTGGCCTATGGTGGAGACATTGTTTAAATGCTTTTTTCAGAGGCTTTTCCATCCTAAACAAGAAAATCTAGGCAATCAACAAAATGCTTTTGAGACATAAAAATACGTAAATTTGAAAGATACATTTTGGCTTGGTAATTTGGCCTTAAAATCATGCTTTGGTCCACCTGTACCTCCCCCCACACACACACACGCACATATTTGTGTTTCGTAATAAGCTTTTCCAAACTGACCCCATCTTGCTGTGACAGGAAAAGAATGCAGCACATGCTCTAAATTTCTTGGATTGTA
>KV751348.1:10331623-10355073 GCA_001698575.1 Mola mola | reverse complement strand
GCTTTCGCTGGCTACTACAGAACTCTCATGGTAACTGTCAGTAGATGTGTAATAAGCTGTGTTTTCTACTCTTCTAATGAAGATGTTGGGATAACTATCAACTCATCTTTCTTCTGTCTGTACCACTTACCACAAAAGATGCTCCTTTGGACTGATCAGGTGATTTTGGGGAGACACTGAAAGATCAAAAGTTGGCCTAAATTTGGAAGAATCCCCTCTGCACCTGTGAGTGTTGAAGGATTCAGTTTTCACGCTTTTTGTCATTTTTTTAGGCCAGGGTTTCCAGGCTTTTCTGCTTCCTGCTGTCTGCTCCAAAAACAAAAAGTGAAGGCGATGGCGAACCAACAGCCACTTCATTCTGTCCTCAGTTTCCTTTGTGATCTGTGTTAATCGGTTTTGCCGTGTATGTGATACATGTGTGTGAGTTCTATGAGTTAAGCATTAGTCGATGCCGTAGGCTCAGTTCATGTTGGTGGATAGCACAACAATGGCCGGTCATGGAGGAACAATGGGAAGAAGAGAGAGAGAGGGAACATGCTCTTTTTTTCCCCGTTTAAGCTGTGATTGCTGCTACTGCTTCCTCGTCTGGCGCAGCTCCCAGTGCATTGTGGGATTGAGATTTCCCAGTGGTGAGATCTGCTTAGCTAATGCACACACACACACACACACACACACACACACACGCACGCACTCACACACACTCAATCAGAGACAGAGGAAGCCGTACATCCCGGCACAGGCTTATCTAAACAGGCACACAGCAAACAAACATGTCTGTTACACATGCAGGAAAATACTCACACACACAAACACACTCTCACACACACTGTGCCATAATGCCATCGTCACTGTGATAAATAATTTTGACTGAGAAGATGATAAGTTTTATCTCAAATTAAATAGTTTGGGATAAAAATGTCTCCTCACGTCATCCCATGTTTGTAATTGTATATTGCTTTGAATACTGCCTCTGCGTTTCCAGCGGTTATCATCCACCGTACGTGAAGCGATAGTATCACTGTTAATCCAGCGTGTGGCCAGGCATTAAGAGTAAGAAAAAGAAAGTGTCAAATGATAAAGATACCATCTTCAAGTTATCTTTGTATCAGGAAGCCAAAACGTTCTCATGTATAGAAACATCTAATGAAGACATTGTCAATGTGCATCATATTGGAATGGTTAAGTAAAACGTTTTCTGTAAAAATAACTTGCTTTTTGAAACAGTCCGGAGACGTTCCAAATTCGGAGCTCGACTTTCTGAATGACGCGGGCAACAAATCAAAAGGCTGAACCTTAGATTGATAGAGACAAAAACTAATGGTATGTTTGAGGGCTTCTTTGTCAACTCGTAAAGTCCACATTTATTGTTCAAAGCATGGAACAGCTGACAGATCATGCGGTATGAGCTGTTAAACACGCACAACGAACATCAGACAAATAGCGGGCCAGGTGTACGACTAATACATTCATATTACTGACATTGGTTTGTAATGCCCTGTGAATAACTCGTCCATGCTGCAAAGGTGGAGTTCAAGCCTGGCTCCATTATTTACAACCTGTTGTTGATTTTGGTATGATTCCTGGTCATAGATCAAATTTACACAAGTTTTTTGTAAACATGATATGGTAGTGTGAATTTAGGAGTTGACAAAGATTGACTGAATGGTAAACAGAATAGTAGATCAGCACATATTGGATTGTTGACCCTTTGAGGGTTAGCTGTGTCCTCCATGGGCCTATTGTGATGTCATTCAAAATCTGGAGGGTTCATCTTTAGACAAATGCGTGTCGGAAGGATGTTTAAGATGGAGCAGATTCCGATTTTCACATCAGCTGACAACGTCCTATACATGTTATAAATACTGTTACATAACAATATGAAAAGTGTATTCATTTTGTTTTTTTCAACAAAGATCAACAGACTGGTTGACATTAGACTTGTTTGGTTTTCAGCGGTAGAGGAATGTGACTAACTTTTACAATCTGGGACCTAATGATTACACGTGTGACATGAACAGCGTACGGAAGACTAGATACCACAAATACTTTGGTGGGTTAAGTTTAGGAAATAAAATTCTTGGTTACCTTTAGGAAAACAAAGTTTGAATTAGAAATACAGCCTTTCACAGCGGCAGACACGTTACAATAACATTTCTGCAAGGAAGCCTTTGGGGTTAACTCCTCCCATGAGCATGTGGACGTTGTTTAACTAAACCTCCACTAGCAGGTTTACCTCATTCAAATAGGTGTAGCTGATTCCAGTCAGCCAGTCAGGTTTTGGCTTTTTTTTCCTTAAATACTGTTTTTGAAAATCTAATTCAAAGGAACCATCTTAACAAGTTTGTTTTTTTTTTTTGGAGTGGCAGTTGTGTTAGAATTGTCTCCATTGTTAATGCCAGCAATATTCCTCGGCTCTTGAGAATGTTTTCTTTTGCTTGGAAACGTTCCTTGTTCGACTGCGAGGCCGGCCATACTGGTTCCACTGTTGGTCCTTGGCTGGTGCGAGTGCTGGTTCATAGGGTGCAACAAGTGACCCTTGAAAGGACCAGTTTGCTATTCTAGAAGTATGAGGAACAATTAATATCGAGTGAACAAAAATTGCTAAAAACAAAGGTAAAAAAAAAATGGCATTTACAAGGTTTTACTTATTTACTGTACATAAAAGTGGGTCATATGAGAGCTCCCAAAAAGTGAAACTAAGGCATATTGATCACCCCTGGTGGCTGGCTTCAGTATTGGTTCTAAATCCTCCTTCATTTAAATCAGGTAGCACTCATGCCAATATACAAACTCAAAGCCCTCCTCAAGTGTTTTTTTTTTCCCAAAGACTGTTTCTGTAATTTGAGGCAGCTCTTATCATACTGCTGTATGTCCAAGAGAGTATAATTAGTTAATGGATGCTGTTAAAAATGGGGGAAACATCATGATTGACAGCTGAGCTCTGTTCCTGATGGGGCGTGTGGGTGTATGGTGGGAACCTGAGATCAGGGCTCTGCTTCCCAGCTGCTCCTTCACGGACTGTGGCTCCAAATGGCATCACCAGCGCAAGATGGCAACAGTCGGCAACGCGTCATCCATTTTTCTTCATTTCAGTGACTAAAGCTTACAACAACCCTGATGTAAGCTGTCCTTTTTCTATACCAGAAGAGTGTTGGTGCTACTCTGGAACTAGTTTTCTTCTTCGTTGGCCATCATTACACAAAAAACTGGTTCCAAAAGGGGGCAGCAGCTCTGAACTAGAACTGGAACCGGTGTGGTTGAGAAGGCCTGTTTGCTATTCTCAGAGGCTACTCTAAGGTACTACGCTGAGAGATGTGTCCTGTGAAAGAGCTACTGTGGCTGAAACAGTCCAGCTGCCACAGTTCTCGAGTTAGAACCTGAGAGAGGGAGAACGTTGCGACAACTATGTCCTATTTGAGCACGTGGTTTTCCAAAGACAAGGCGAGGAGTGTGAGGGTCTGTCGCGGTGTTCTTGCTATGTCAGTGCACAGAGGGAGGACTGCTAAATTATCAATGAATTATGCTGTTATATACAGTATTTAGCATATTCCTGAAGCGCCCTGCACAAACAGGACATCACCTTGAACTCTTCAAACTTGAATTGCAAATGTACAAAAAGAGCAAAAATGGCTCGCGTAACCGTCTGTGATGTTGTCTGTGTGTGATTTACTCGTGTATGATCGTTTCAAAGGCATTGTCACAAGTGGACATTGACAAGTGTAGACTGACAGTGTTCTAATAGCCATTCTTCTGTCCGACCTGGGATTGCATTTATATTAAATGTTTCAGTCCCAAGTTCTGTAAATCCTAAATGTGTATATGTATAGGAGGAGAGACAATATAAAGTTGTATACAGGGGTGACCAGATGAGTGAGTCCTTACTCTGGTACCAGTACAGTTCAGATAGAACACATTCAATTCCCCGCGCACTATGTTTTCTTTTGGCGTCAGCGCGACATTTCACCCGAGTCGCCGCAGGGCTGTGAGTCAAAGAGGTTCCCCACTTCAAATTCCAGTGTAAACACTCATTCACCCTGGGCCCCTTGAAGATTTAAGAAATGTGCAATTATTTATCACCATCATATTGTTGTTGTTGAGCTGAACATCTTATTGCTTTTGCCGTGCCTATGAAGAAAATCTCCCTCATAAGTGTTACTGTGACTTTTTCATGTAGAAATGAGCTCTGTAGAACCTGTGATTACTGTCTTGTCCTGTGCATTGCTGTAAGTTCTTTTCCCCTCTTTCAGAGTGACGAGGACTGTGTGTGTGTGTGTGTGTGTTTGTGCGCATGCGTGTCTAGATAAGAGATTTCATGTCCATGTTTTTTTGTCAATGGTTGTGACATTCCAGGAGCGGCCACCACTTTTTCTATTATCCAAAGCTTCTCAATAAACATATCATCATGCCAGCCTGCCTCCTGTCCGTGTCTGAGTGAGAAACTGTCAGACTGATGACACGCAGCATGAGACTGCGAGCCTCGAGCGTGGGCTGAACTTTGTAGATATTTTTAGATCCACCAGTGGAACTCACACATATACATACTGTCAGGTTTTAGGATTAACTCTTTACTACCACGAGTATCAGATGGGCGAATCCACTGAATACTAAATGACTGCTGACCAAATGGTGGCAAATTCATTACAGTATTGACCCATAAATTTGACATTTTTTTGTTCATTATACTCACACTTCTGCTCAGAGGGAAATGATATACCAGTGGCAATTCTAGATTCTGTCGGGGCCCTTGGCAAAAATTCACAGGGGGCCCCTCCAACCAACGCTCATCACCGTTCTGCTCTGACACCAGCATTTTCTAATTTTTTAATTGATTTTTTTTTTTTGCCACATGTTCATCTCAGCCAAAGCCAGCAGAGCTGGACACAGTAGGCTGCTCTGCCAGCTAAGTGAGCGACTGGAATTTCAGGCAAAAACATTTCATGGCCACAGTGGTAAGAATGTGAAGATTTGCTGTTTAAAAAAAGTAGTTTGAAATGTTTCATTTCTTTATAATGATTTTGATTCCTGTACTATTTGTTGGACGGAACAATTTGAGGTGAGGTGATTTTCCAGATTTTTACAAACCAAGCAATCAGTTGATTACTGTCCATCCATCATGAAATGAGTCATTCATTTGAGTCTTTTAAAACTGATAAAAATTAGGTACATCTCAACCAACTTTTTTTGTCATTGGTTTCCAGTGAAACTCTGAGAGGGTTTGTAGTCCAATCGTCATGTTTTTAGCATCTTCAGTGAAAACCTGAAGCCTCCATTGCACAAACACTGAAAATGGACTGCACAGTGAAGCACGAGACTTCTTCATTAATAATTCCATATTCAATTAGGAAGGAATAGATGCCATTTTATAGATTTTAATTAGGTATTTTTATTTCTGTAGAGGCCATGTCAAGGAAACATTCTGTGCAGGAAATACTTGTGATAAAATAAATAGCATCTAAATACTTTCTTCACTGCAGTTGCCATATATGATCAGCACTTTGTTTTTTTTTATGGGAAAACATCCTCTTGCGACCAAAATGCTGATGTTTTTTTTAGTCATTTACCAGCAACCTTAAAGCTATTGATTAAACCCAAATCTTTCAAACCATTCAATGGAATTACTGACAATCAGCAGTCAAGAACAAATATTGCTGCTGCTGTGTCCCATCATGTGGGTTTTCTCAGCCATTTCTTTCCCGAGAGACACATACTGCACTATTACAGGTAGTTTCAGCCTCTACTCTCTCCGAACGGCTCAAATACAGTAGCTTGACCCACGATGTGATGGGCAGGGAGTGAGAAACGTGTTGTCGGAGTGCATCTTTGCTCAGCAACATTTTGAAGACTTCCTTTGGAGTGATTGAAAAGTGTTAGGATCCTCTTTACATTTGGAGCTTTTTCTTTAAATTGCAAAAAAAAAAATACATTTAACACACATTATATGTGAAACAGTCCATACATGTCCTTAAGCATTTAAATTGAAAAAAATAAAGTTCTTTAAATGAGATGTGTTCACCATGAACACTTGGGGAAAATTAATACCTTAAATTTAAACCACACTTTTCAAATGATGATGGAGTAATTTTATGAGAATAAAGTCGTAACATTATGAGATTTTATGCATGAATAAACAATAAACAGGCAGGTCCTTGGACAGCCTCCACCCCCTCAGAACCACTTGCCCCGGCATTTCATCCTCAAATAAACAAGCGATTTCTTCCAGGTCCGTGTCCTTCTCTCTTTGGAAAAAATAGTTTGTTGCAAAAGTTCTGATACGGAAGATTATGTGCTGCTGATGTGCCAAAGATGAAGAATTTCCCTATACGTGAACCCTTTACTGAAGTACAACATCCCAAAGTTCTCCATGACCATCATCATGTCGCATAATATCTGTCCTCAACAGTACTTCATTAAAATTCTGACTATTTTTCTCATATTTAATTTTTTCTTGATAAAATTATGACTTTATCTAAAAAAAAAATCTGACTTTATTCTAATAAAATGTTTTGATTTATTTTTATTGTAAATTCACAACTTTATTCTCATAAAATTTTGAGTTTATTTAGCAAATTTACAACATTATTCTCAAAGTCTCTTCATTTTTTCTTCTCACTTTGGCCCTAACACTCTATCTTATCCAATAGACAAGGACTACCTGCTGTCACAATGCCTTTCTTAGTGAAATTTGGGGGTTTTGGTCTCGCACCTTCATATTTTTAGATTTTTATGACGTGATTAACTTTGCAAAATGCACCACAACTCAATTTTTCTGCTTAACCTGGAGGTGTAGAGCTGAAAGATATATGAAAATTAGAAGGTGATAACTGCAGAGATGCATGAGGATGATATTCTAGAAAGAAAAACACACAGATCTGAGAGGCAACAAACAAACAACTCCTCGGAATACCCCCATTCTGCATAAACCCAAACACTGCAACCAGACAAATGAGCAAGAGAGACGCCCCTCTTGGCGCACGTGTGTGTTTTGAGGAAGCACAGAAGATCTGCTGTTATCTTTGACTTGAAGGAAGGTGCCGTCGAGACACCTGATTAGGCCGCTGAGCCAACATGAGTGAGAAACTGCCAGACGGCTCGTCAAGGTGCGTTTGACTGGCAAGAAGGCAGAGCTACATCTGTACATGCCAGCTTGTTCCACTGAGTATGCAACACAATGAGGAGTATGAGGCGCTGTCTCCTCAGCTCTTTGTAATGGCAGGACGCAGACGTCTGAGCTCAATCAGGCAGAAAACAGAGAGAAAGCACCTAAGTGACAGAATGATCGCCCTCATTAATGTCCCAGTAATTGGTGCTGATATACTTGGGACAGATTCTGGTTTATAACAGCCAGCATTCTAAACACACTTAAACGTTTAGCTGTTAAGTGACAACTCTGCCTCTTTAAATTCATAGATTTCATGAACTCATTGCATGCACAGTCATAAGCTAGGAAGTGGCTAATAAGCTTTCATTCATGTAATTACCGTGTTGATATTCATGAGGGACCCGGTTCGACAGTCACTCACCTGTTTTACCTGCACCGATCTCAGTTCACTGCTGGGTCTCCTAAAACAGACTGAGGCTGGTGCACTTTTCATCATTAGATTGGACTTTCATTGTATCTGAGAAATTCAAATTATAGTTTGGAGGTATATCATCCATGCAGGAGAAATACAAAAAAATAGCAATCTGAAAAAAATGAATACTGCATAATAAACTTAACCAATTTTCTAGTTTTTAAGGGTTGTGATGCACCAGTAGGTAAAAGGTGTGACTAAGTCACATTTACATTGTATTTATGTTTACTTTTATACATTCTTATTATTTATATTTTATTCATATCACATTGTTGCATAGTTATACTGTAGTTTTAAAACAAATTACTACAATTTTTCACTTTATTCTCAAATTTTATGAAAGCACTCTATTAAATTGCAGTAATTTGCTGTACATTTTCCTGTATTTTAATTGTATTTATTTATGCTCAAGTAATTTAAATGCAGAACTAAGAGTATGCACACTGTTATATTGCTTCTTTTGTAAATACAGTATCTGAGTACTTCTCCCAACACCAACGTAATGATTTTCTAGCTAATGTATGTCCTACATTTTATATGCACAGTACTTCCTGGTTTTCTAGAGGGAAACAGGACAGTCAGACAGACAGACAGCTTGTTTGTTTGTTTGTTTGTTTTTTTTAACAACAATAACCCCTATGTCATTTCAGCTGGAATGTGCTTTAAAGTGGCATTCGTCACCTTTGTACATCGTGTAGTAAGTATACAAACTCACAAACTATTTAAAGGAAAATACAACAGGCCACCTCCTGGACTGCCTATTTTACCTCACTAAGAGGAGCTTAGTTGCCACGTTACCTCTTACTCCATTCACACACAACAGACACACACTAAATTTGGTTTAACGTTTCATTGATCCGATGATCATCAGTTATGAGAGCTAGTCTACTGACAGGGAAGTAAAAGAAATATATCAAGTGTAAAAAATATCATTACTAGAGATGAAAACAGATTCATAAAGGAACTTTGACTTTGACTTTGAGGACACAAAATTTATGTTATTATCAGTGTGGCAATTCACATCCTACAAATGGTCTATGTAGCAAATTTCACTCAAAAAGAAAGAGAAGAAAAGTATCATGACAAACCCTGTAGTTTAGTTTAAATTCAAAGTATTAGGGAAGAGCAAGTGTGAGATTTTTCTCTCTGTTTAACACTGGAAGTATTTTTTGGCTCCTCTGTTTCCTTGTAAGGTGAGCAACAGCAGACACAGTGATGGCCACAGGAGGGCCTTCCAGCTGAGGAACTGTGATAAAGTGCATTAATGAGCGAGCTCCAAAAACACATCGTGATGCGGTGCCATACAGGCTGTCCTTTGATGTCCTTCTTATTCTCTCGTGCCTGCACTTTACAAAGCTTCTGTCACTGAAACAACAAAAAACATGCAAAATAAATCCCATTAATGTGGAGAGTGGGAGAAGTCTGTCTGTGTGTCGGTTTAAGGCCACTATTAATCTTCCAGGCGGCGTTGGCTTGTGGGAAAGGCCTGACAGCACAGGGCTAAGTGATACCTGAACCCTGTCGAGACTTCTGATGGAGGGATGGATGGGTGGACGAGAGGACACACACACACAGACACAAAAACACACACACAGGCACCTCACCCGGCCAGTAAGCCATGTGAGGTGAAAGTCATTATATGTGAGAGCGCTGCAGACCCGGTTTAGCTTTTAGTTTTACTTCCTGAGACATTGGCAGGAAGTAACAGGAGACTTTGTGCAATATAAACATCTCTTTTTACTGTTGAAATCTGACTTGCGGTTCACATAGGTATAATAACTAAATTGGACCTATGGTGGTGAAAATAAAGCAACAAATATTTGCAGATCTGTGTTCAGATCTGTGTAGTTTGGCTTCATGTGTATTGCAGGCAGCACGAATATGCCTCGCCATATACTATTAGTAGGGCAAAACTCTATCCATGCTATGCATGGCTTTCTTACCTTATTGACTATAAGCACCTGGTTGCAGTCTGAGAATAGATAAAGTGGAAATTAGAGAGATTAAGTTGTCATGATTATAATATTGAGTTCCTTCAAAAATGTATTACTGAACTTTTCGAACACATAACTCTGATGTCAAGTGTTGAGAATAACAACGACTTCCAACTGATGAGGAGTGTAAAAACATTTGACCACAATGTTTCAACAAACAAGCAAAGAGACACAGATAAAATAACACTGCTGTATTATTACACATCTTGCATTTGGCTTTAGTTTGGTTTACAGCTGGCTTGGATTAGTTTAACCAAGACCACACAGGCAAGAAAAACATCACTATCACAGCGTGTAGCAACCAATGACGTAATAACGGCCAATAACGTAATCATTTTGGCCATTTTAAATGTAATAAAGCCAACAACGTAATAACATTTTGCCAATAATGTAATAAGTTATTACATTACTGGCTGGTTATTCTTTTTTTTTTGCATAAATTGGCAAATGCTTAACCCAGTTCACTCCTCCTTCTCGATATCGGACTAGGTCATACATTATAGGACATGGTGGCCTCTCTCCACTTTACCCTGGCTCTGGGGATGGTATGAAGAGCTCTGACTTCATTTTACTCCATAGGTTGTTTTTTTTTTTACAGCACCTTTGAACTCCCTTCCCTTGGTCATGCTGTGTGACTTTTGGTGTGCCATGCTCATTGCAAATGTGTTCAAGGTGTCTAGCAACCTCTGCACTGTGACCTTTCAGCGGTCTTAGCCATTCATATCTACTTAACACATCTATTACAGTCAGGATGTGCCTACGTCTGTTTGACTTCAACATTCTTGATCCTCCATTTACCCATGTCAACAAGGTCTACCTGGTGTCGATCTGGAACTGCTTTGGCTGTTGGCCTGGTGTCTTTCACACTTCCTCGGCTGATTCCCAAGTACTGTACCCTGAGGTTTATGTGTAATTTTCTTACACCGGAGCCTTTTGTTTCATCAAGAGCCTTATTTACAATTGCAGGGATAGTTGACTTTCTGGGTACCAATTTTCCATCAGATGTAATTGACTGACCATACTCACTGAGGGCGTGAAGCTGCCTCTTTCGCCAAAGTTGAATAAGTGCAGAGCGCTGGGTCCTCACTCCCTCTGCTTCAGGAACTTTAAATTCCCCCTTCAGTGCCTTGAGTATGATATTTTAGGTTTCATCAGACATTTGTCTGTGTCCAAAATGATGCAGGAGAGGATAAAGATTGCTTGTAAAACACCTGCAATGGTATTAAAGACAGTTATTCCCTTTTTCAACTCCAAACAGAGGATAATATGACCTGCAAACTTACAAAATAGAGTTTTAAATGTACAAATACAAGTGTACAATACACAGGCCCACTGTACTGTTAAAGTTGATATTTCATAGTAAAGCATGCTGATGAACTCAGTAGGTTAGTACTCATTGTTCACTAAGCTTTTATTTTGTCAATAGGGACCTACGTTTCATTTTTATATCAGGTGTAGCTAACGCCATTTAATTCCTTATCCTACACTGCCACCTCGAATAATACTGAAAAAATATCATAACCTACATTCTCCTTATCGTTGCTCATTTATGTGGTCACTTTCCCGGAGCAGATGTAAGGGGTGGTGGTTTGATGTCATTTGGTTTTAGTTTCGGGTGATAAATGGGGGGTATAACCTACAAGATTGAAAAAGCCCACGGGTCAGGTCTTCTTCGTTCCCTATGTCGCACACTGGAGGCCACAGTGACTCACTATTGCCTCTACAGGCACACATGGTATTACATTAAATGATTGACTGAAGCTAGTTGATTAGCTTGCTAATTCCAGAGGCTATATCTGCAATACAAAACAAAAACATCTTGGGCAGAGCATCGCAACAGTTACACCTTCCCATTATGTTGATTAGGTATCTTTTTTTATGTTTTAAAGTGAATGATAAGCTGATTTTTTTTTTTTTTTTTTTTTAATGCCCTCTATTTACCTAATTGATGCATCTTCAAAGTTACCGCCTGGTTGTAGTTACATAGAAAGAAGCTACAAAATGAATTAGTCATGCTTTGGTGGCCCATTATCATCTTGTGTTAAAAAGGTTCTTCACCCTTAAAAGAGGCCAAACAGAGCAAACATATTACCTCAAACAAGGAAAGAAGGAACACAGTGGCTTGAGGGCAGAAGAAAAAAGGGAAATCACACTTCTGTCTCATCCACAGTAAACAAACCCAGTGATCTGAATGACAGCACAATCAATGCGTTTCATTAGGTTACAAAAAGAATGCCGCCAAGGCACCACCAGTCATTTTCACCAGACTTGTCAGCAAATGGATTGATTTATCTGATGATGCTTCAGTTTTTCAATTCCAACAATGAGCCAAGTGTGGAAAAGCAATTATTCTGATGCAGAATTGGAATCCTCTGCCTTCTTTCCCCCCTGCTTCCAGAAATGCAAAGGAGATTATATATTAAAATCGGAGCACTGATGAAAGTATCGTGTCATGGTCGCAGCGACCGTTCAGGAATTTTCAGTGGGGTTGACAGTGTTGGGATGTAGCCCAGCTTTTGTGATTCTCTCTGTGTGCAACCCTTTCTATCACTTTAAATACACACACACAGTCCTCACACTGGTATCTCTTTCATTGTTAGGGCATCATTGATATGCTTAACCATAACCCTAAACCAAGTCTTAACCCTGAAACAACCGTTTAAAAGATGTTACGACCAGCCGAGATGTCCTCACAGCGCTGGTTTAAAGCCACACACACACACACACACACACACACACACACACACACACACACACACACACGTACACGCTCAGACGTACCTTGGGCTTAACTGTCTAAAAATGTCGAAGAGGATGGGGAGGAGGGGCAGGAAATGAAGGCAGGGTAAGTGAGAAGATATGTGGAAATGTGCGAGAGCGAGCTGAGCTGACATGGAGTAAGAGTAGAAGAGCATGAGTCATGAGGGGGAGAGAGAGAAGTGAGGAAGAAGAGAGAAGGGAAATCTTAAAAAACATAAAAATGGCCAGGCACACGCTCAAGAAATGCAGGGGTGTTGGAGGTACAGAAAATTGGCTGTCATCTTGTAAGTAAGATTTATATATTTGTAGGAAACAAATGCATGCACACGCACACACACACACACACACACACACACTCACACACACGCACGCAGCACATACACACAAGATCTGAACCCATCTGAAAAGCGGATGGCACAAGTCTCCAGGGCACAATGCTTCACTCCACCACCCACTCATCTCCGCTGAGAGGATTGAGAGGAGAAGAAAGAAGGGGGGAAAATAGAGAGGTGGAGAGGGCTTAAAAAAAAGGGAGGGATGGGGTGGTAGGAAAAGGACCAGAGCGAGAGAAAACAGGACAAGGAAACAAGAAGATGAAGGAAAGGAGGGTAAATAGAAAAGGAGAGGAAGGCGGAGTGATGACACGGCAGAGAGGAGAGAAAGAGGAGCGTATGTTTGCGTCAGATCTGCAGTGGAGGAGAATCACCTGACAGTCATCAGACGCCTGCTGAATGACAATCTCCTCTCCTCTCTCAGGTGGCTTATGCCTCCTTCCATTTCTCCCTATTTTACTCATCCCACAATGTCCTTGAAGCCCCCGGCACGCTGTGCTCATGATGCCGAGTGATTCCGCACCTGGCGATTCATCTCTTCCATGGCAGTATAAGCTCGTAGGGTGAGCCAATGCCATGCTGTCACCGTCAATAAAGAATTACAGTTGAATCGCTACTCAGCATGAAACACAAAACGAGTGCACTCAAGGTCCACCTGCTTTCATTAATAGTCACAGTGTTGGAAAAAAAAACCAAGAATAGTTACCAATGATACTAAATGATTACAGCTACTGTACTGTATGTTCACAAATTTCTTTAAGTCCAGCTCCAGCCATTGATTTAAGCCCTTAAAAACCCAGCTCTGTTTTGGGAAATATCCTGGCCTTAAAATCTTATGGATGCAATTTTACACCTTTGCTCATCTAGGGTGTGTGTGAATGTACCACTTTAGCCCCACTTCATCTTTGCTCACTGCTCCACTGCAAATGATCTGACTTTTAAATTAGTCTACTATACACCGCACAGTGGCAAGTTCTAACATTGTAGTAACTCATCCATACATTTTTGAACCAGACATGGATTCCCAGGAAGAAAGAGAAGGAGCTACACAGCTACGCATACAGTACAAGGTTGCCTCCAAGCTGATGCATTAAAATGCCAAGTTTTGTTTCTGCAACCTTAAACCCCACCGACACTACAAGTTGCCAGGATTAGTTCCTCAGTCTTCTATGTAGAATTTGTTTTTTTTTGTTTTTTTAAAGATTGTTTTTTTTGGACTACAGAACTGAAACTGAAAGTCTCAGCTATGACACTGACTGCTTATTTAAATCGTATTGCGTGTCCTATTAAATAAAAAACAACTTACGGACATTTCAACAAGGTCAAAAATGCAATTTTCATCAGCATGAGTCTTTAAAAAGGGTTTAAAATGTTTTCTGTCTCTCTTCATCAGGCTGCACTAGTTAGCCCGACAAGCTTAACACACATCATTTGTTTCAATATAAGCCAGGAGCACTGGCAGTTGTGTACAGTGGCAACGTTCACATATATACACACAAATATTCTGGTTCCTGAGCTTCCCCCGGTAATGGTCAGATCAGGAGCAGACCGGATCATATTCCTGCATACGTGACACTGCCTAGCAGCCTGCTAGATTTCAGTAAGGGTGCAACTAATTTCATCCTTTGTGTGCCCTGCTTTTAGCTATTTTACAGCAACAGATGCTGTGCAAATAATTGTGCTCCTTCACCTCTTAGGTAATGGAAGACAAGTGCGACAGGATAAGGATATCATAGGAACATTTATTCATGCTGATGCCCCCTCAGAACATCCTCAGAGTGTGGATTAATGTTTGAAGCTAAAAGAAATATATACTTTGTATTTACAATAAATGAATTAGTTTTTTAGGTTTCCCTCCATCGAGGTGTTTCATTATGTCCATCTCTTTCATACAACACAGGAAAACTGTCTTCTTATCATTCAAAAAATGGGAGCTTCATTCACAATGTGACCTGATGACCCTTACCATCTTTCCTGTGTGATCATGCACACCAGAGCATGCCCAAATAGTTACTGCAATGTGCATACATATCAAAATATTTCGGTTATTACAGGCGTAACCCAGCTAACTTATTATTAGGGTAATGGGGACAGGCATAATGTGTTTACATGAATCGCCCTAATCAATAACTGGAATACTATATGTACGTAAATGTGATCATTGACAGACTACCATCAACACAACAGACACAGTTAGTACTACATATCCCCTATAACCATCGACACACTCACATTTGTCCATCACCCTCCGGTTCAGCTTGCATGGAAGCGGCCATCCTTCTGAACAGACGCTGTTTTCAGCACAATCTCTTCTAATACTGGTAAACACACTGTTCTTATTGAGCTGAAAGAGAAAGAATTTCTTTGATACCGGAGCCAATTCTGAAGTACAGTTTCACTGGTTCATGTATACGAGGCATTTTGTAGATACACTGTTTACAGTCTTAAAAGGTCGACTTTAAACTCCCAATATTTCAGCTTTTTTTCTTGAAATTGTATATCAACAGTATTCTCAACATTTCCACTTTTACCACTTTTTTCTCTCATGCCTAGTCTTAATCCTCTTCTGTACAGGTATCCACATTCAACACATATAAAACAGGTTCAATAGAACTATTTAGCAGGCTTTTTTTTTTACATTTTTTATCATGAGTTAAGTAACAGTCTCAGCCAATCAAACTCCAGTATTCAACCAGACCATGGTATAACATCATGAAACCTCTATAACTGGAGGAAGGGGTCAGTGTGTGATACAGCGGCTAAGTCAGTGGCATTGACAAACTTATTATTGTGAGTGTGTGTGCAAAAAGCATAGGTGTCATAGTTTGTTATTAATTCAGCTTTTTAGACACCAGCTGGTGTCACTCGTCTTCTTAAATCCATCCATCTGTGCATTTCTGCGATTTTTGGCTAGCCATTCAGTAGGTAGCGAGGCAACACACTATTCTTTATTGGTATTGGTATGTGATTGTAATGGTTTACACAGAATAAATGATAATGATAACAATAACTGAATTTTAAAAGACAGGTGGTTTGTGAAATAATCACATACACTGCGTGCAGGCAAAAACACACATGCAGGTTGCAAACATGGGAGCTGTGACCAATGACAATAATCGTTTAATTTGCTCCCAACATGGAGGCTACACTAACAGGTATATATGTACAGTAATCTTTAACTCCAAACAACAATTCAATCAAATGTAATTTGGCCCTTTACCAGCAGTGGATGTGTCATTCATTCTCCTCACTTCTCTTTTTCATAGTGTTATTACCAGTGATGAAGACACAACTTATACACTTTTATGTATGAGATAAATGGGTTTTTTTCTACTTTCTCTACCAATTATTCATTTAAAGTGAAAGTGGCCCTAAGTGGTATTAATGTGTCGCTCGACCCTGTTGTGCATCAGCGGTACATGGATAAAACTATAGTTTGTGGTTGTGTGTGCAGATTTTCCTCGTCTATAACAGGAGCACATCAATCTTCTGACTGCAGATTGAGGAGAAATCGGGTTGAAATAAAGATGAGCTAAACCTTAGCTGACTAACAAACAGTTGCTAAGTATAGTTCACAGATTTTTTAAATTTTTTTTAATTTAATCTTTCAAGGAGCTCAAGCTCACCAAGCATACCAAGAGTCTTTGCCTCTTGACAATGCAGCTGCCTCTATATTTCCATAATTTTCATCTGTCCGGGCCACCGGTGCAGATTTGACTCCAATCTCCTTTAATTAACGGAAGCAGAGGATGACGTGCTGCTCTGCAGCGGGTTTAACAATTAGCAAACTTTCTAGACAAGAATCAGTTCTTCACTATTCAAGTTGCAGCGCTCGCCTGATTTGGAATCCGCTCATGTAAGAGGCTGCCAAACAAAATCCATGAAAACAATCCTTCTCCTGCTTGCCTGGGGTTGATGTTTTTATGGAACAGTTTCAAGACTTTTTGCAGGTTATTCCCCAAAAATGAATTATCCTAACAAAAACATGCCCAGTGTTCCTGTTTATTCTTTGGATTGTTGTTGTGTGGATCACCAGATGCACATGACGTCACCATAAGCTTTAAATTTCATAGCTCATTGATCTGTGTTTCCTGGTGCTTAATGGGAAGGTACACGGTGAATGTAACAAATTGTGTTGTCGTCTTGGAGACTACAGAAATGCTGCGCCTAAAGAGGGGTAAGTCACCTCTGTGTTCCTTCCACCCCAACAAGATGTCACATTTTAAACTTGTTTTTCTTTTATTTTGTAACTAAAATCTCAGAAGGGGAATAAAAATGTACACAGGAGACTCGTGTAATTAGACCCCATCCTGGAATTAATTAACAACCTGTGAAGCCAGATGACTATTTTTCCCTGATGATACAGTGTGTGGATGATAATGACGATGGCTACATGAGATAGATAAGAGGACATCAGAGATTTCCTGACAACTGACCATTGACATTCTGAGGAAATCTCATTAGTGCACACATTTGCAACACTGCAGAGCCCCTTAAAAAAGAGTCAGTCCACCACCACAAATGATCAATGCTTGAATTATTATATATTACTATATTGTCAGGTCTGCCATGGAGGGTTGGGTTTGTTTGTGGGTTGGTCGGTTGGGGGAGTTCAGCTGTTAACGGAGACCGTGAGTGTGGTCACTATTATATTGGTAACACTTATCAAGTTAATATAATATGTCAACTAATTTACCAACGGTCTTCTGTTACCAACAATACCTATTCATACTTATTCAATAGTGTGATTTAAGGTCTACATGCTTTCAACTTTACAATAAAGGTCACAAAGAACATTGATAAATGGTTAATTTGGGTTAATAGATGATTCATTGCAGATAAGATGTTTATTCAGCATTCTTATGCATTAATGAAATATCACTTAAGGGACATATTTTCTACTTTACAAGTATGGTTACAAACTTGTGTCAAAATGCTTCTCGTTGTATTATTTCACTGTTAGATAATGGGCATCACTGAGTCTACCAATGTTAATAGTTAGTTAACCTGAGGACTAATGCACCCTTATTGCAAGGTGTAAGCCTTATGCTTGATAAACACTTAAACACTAGCAATGTCACTGACGTCAGCATTGGCTGATTTTAGCGTTTTTGTCAACACACCATCTCACAGAGCAGCTAGCATTCACACTCAGTGGAGCTTCATTGAAGATGTGGATGATGAGGGCAATGAATGCTGGCTAGACAGTGGTGGAGTTGTGGCAGGTAAAGGCGTAGGAGGTCCGGCCACAAGAAAGACCCAGGGTCAAAAAGCAAGCACTCAAGAAAAACAACTCTAGAAAAGTATGTGGAGTGGAAAATACTATACAACTACACAGCTGTCAGCACTGCAGCAAGCACAACAGTCCGGAGACAACTCACAGGAAACCCAGGGCCTCCCTGCTCTCTATCAGGGTTTCCCAGTGCAGAGCACTATATAGTGACTTCACTGGCAAAATTGAAAAATAAATAACAATTCCTGGCCACGTTAATGAAGTCATCACTGTTGCACGATTAAAACTGGATCCGATCAACAACGGCTGGACTCTGGACCTTCACTAACAAACGCGGTGGGGTTAGTGATAAAAAACATATACTCAGCGTGTCTTCCAAGATTAATAAATACAAAGGTATTTTATGTTTCTTTAGTTTCATTTGTAAGGCAAATCTTTCTCCCTCCTCTTGCATATCAGCCTTTTTCCTTCCTCGCAATGCATGATGGTCTGTACCAGCAGGTTAATGATCATCGGTTGTGCATTACTTTTCTCAGTGCATTGTGGAATACTTTGAGTCCACTACATGGGGCTTTACATTCCACACTGTACACTCAGAAAGCACTGCAAAATGGTAAACACTCCACATAGTGCACTACATATAGAGGCACACACAGAAAGACAAGGGGAGGAGACAAAAACAACAGATAACACGATGGCTTAAACTCACATTATCTCACATATGAGGCTGTTTATTTGTTTTTTTACATAATTTCAAATTTCCATTTAAATGTAACTTGATAAATAATTTCTGCTCTTAATATGTCCCAGTCTGGATTATCAGAAAACATTTGCAATAAATCATTTTGTCGATCAAAAAGGACTCAAATAATGAATATTGTGGTGAATGAAGTCATTCAGCGAATAGAAATGGTCCCTGGGCCTCTAAGCAGGACTGACTATAAACTCTGCCTGCAGCGGCTCGTTCATGTGCAGGTGTTTGTTAAACAGAGAGAAAACCCTGCTGCTCTGCACTCGCTGCGTGCCGTTATCACAATCATCACAATAAAACGTGTTAGAGACTAAACTCCTGTCTCTGCAGCTGCTCAAGCTGATCCAGCTGTGATCAGCTGCTGCCGTCATCAGAAACAGACAACACCTCCCGTGATGCTCCAGAGAAAACAAGAAATGCTTCTTTGTCTCTCCTCCTTCCAGTCTTGTGGTGTATCTCAGCTCGGGTCCACTGACATTTCCTCATTCTTTTGCTTGAATAGAGGGTCGTTCTGGGTCGCCATCTTGTACGCTGTCCTCAAAACATTTATTTTTGCTCTTCTGGTAATGTGGCTGCAGCTATCAGTTTGGAAAAGGGAAGCAAAACCGAAAGTTAAAGACAAGAAGTGAGTGAGGGAGGTTTTAGAAATTCAGATTTTACACTCAATGAGCGATTCATTGGAAACGTACTGATGCTTTCTACCTCATTTAACTGGATAAAAATTTAAAAAATGTGGACTCTTAATCCCTTTTTGATATTTCTACACATGTGGATGACGCACTGAATGAGAACAGCGAGACCCAGGACAGGGCTTTTATGCACCTCATTCACATTCACGCCAACATGTGAAACAGAGTTCAATGGGAATATAACTTGTCACTGGCAAGAATGTCAGAACACATGAAACAAATGTAGGAGAAATATGTTCATGCATGCAAGTGCACTCGCATATAAAACTACTCCCATACACACACATATTTCATCTTTCTCTTATTTTATCTGGCAGACAAATGATGTTCAGCTTTCATCATACACTCGATTTCACATTAAATGGAGTGTGTACAGCGTGTGTGTGTGTCTCTGCGTCTGCTTTAGTGAATTAAAAACCACCTCACAGTCCTTCGACTGTTATTCCTGTCCTCCTCCCTGTTCATTTATGTGAGACTTTGTGAAGAGCAGGAGATTATGGGGAGATTGAGGAGATCAGGCAAAGGAGGGAGGATCAGGAGGAGAGGGTGGGAGGAGACAGTGTGTAGGACAGGAAGAAAATGAGGAGGAGTAGGAGGGAAAAAAAAGGACAGTCGTCAATTAGCCAACCATTTGGTTTGTGCAGGGACTGGTGTGGTGTCCTTGGGTCTCAGGTCAATAATGCCATTAAAACACACACACACACACATAAGCTGTCCAGATGCCTGGCAGTGTGTGTGCTGCGTGTGTGTGTGTGCTTGAGAGAGAGAGAGAGCAGTGTATAGGAGATAAACGAGTGACACTGCATGAACACACAGTGTGCCAGAGACACAATTTGTCATCTTGTGAGCATGCTTTACCTCTGACAGAAAACACACACACACACACACACACACACACACACACACACACACACACACACACACACACACATCCTAACCCTCAGGGCTTCATTTGCCAATATGCTCACATCAAAGCTTGCGCTTGTAAAGAAATATATTTCATCATCAGCTCTGTATGTCGGCCGTGTGAGTGGCTGGACTGTGACGTGAGCGAAAGGATGAGCTGCTGTCTTCACATGTTAGAGGGCAAAAATGACATCTTTTATAACATCTGAAGGCAACATATCTGGCAACAGCTGACTTGTACTGCAGGACAGTGATCAGATACTGTATGCACACACTGCATATTTGGTCTACAATCGGAGTGCATGGTAAAAGGGTTTACTGCATGCACCTTTATCTACATCTGATATATAGTAGTGTGTCTCCTGCAGGGAGCTGCTCCTCCTTGTAATATCCCCTTCAAAAGAACAATACTTAGCTGACTGCATAGCACCAAAAATGTCAATATCTAGTTGTGCCGACCAGTTTATGCTAATTTAATTGAAATTTTTATATAATTTTTGTAACAATTGCATCATTATACTTATTCACAGTCATATAATTCTGCATATTCTTTCATAAGAGGCACTTTGAAGCCAAATGGTGAGATGTGCACGTTACTGCAGACAGTGTCAGGTGTCACATTACAAAAACATTAGAATGCTCAGATTTCTTTTGAATTGTGTTACATAACATAAAAGGTTTTATAATTCAAGCACTATTATGAGATAAGGCTTTGTGTTTGGGCTAGAAGAGCTTCTGTTTTGTTGTGCCAATAGCTAAATTACAATTATTGCTTTTTTAGCTCAAAATTGAGGAACAATTTAATTTGGGTTAACGGACCAAAAATACCTAATGGAAGAATAAATGCTGTCAGTAAAAAGTTGAAACACAGACTCGGGTGATGAATTGTAGATCAGAATTTTTCTGACTCTGAACTTTGCTTTTTCTTCCTACCACTTTAATTACTAACCACATAACCATAAACTTTGACCTTTAGAGTGACCTGACTTCCGGGTTGGGAACCAATAGACTAGCTATTTGTGTCTCAAATACTTCAAAATAGTGTTGTGCTACGCCCAGGAGCTACAACAGCATCTCAAAAGTGCAGTACTTTACATTCTACTTTCTAAGGGTGTTTACATTGCTATTTTGTATTTATATTTCAACGATCACTCTCGGAACACCTCTTCATCTGTTTTCTGTGGAAAACATTTTTATTATTAATTGTAAAGCATAATTATTCATATTTCTAATGTTGTGTATTTCTCCCACAGGCATCTCGACAGCAACCATAAGCTGGTCAGGTGGCGGATGGTCTTCCATGGCTGTGTCGATGGCTTCAGTCCGACAATTATATACCTAAGATGTATATATGATAATAGAGCTTCAAGTGTTTTGTCATCGTTTTTAGAAGGTGTATGTGCCTTTGGTGTAGCTTTACGGGTCCGGTGTGACCATGGTATGGCAAACATACAAGTTGCCCGTTTTATGCTGGAAAGTAGGGGACGGAACAGCCACTGTGTTATTACAGGTGTTTCAGTGCACAACCAAAGGATTTAAAGACTGTGGGCAGAACTCAACAGAGTTGTTTCAAGACACTTTATAAACCTTTAAACCCTATTTGGAGGAACAGGGCATACCAGATTCACTGAATGAACAACAACTATTTTGTCTTCATTTTGTTTAGATGCCAAGTCTAGAACGGGCAGCAAGAGAACTTGTCACTCAGTGGAACAATCATGGCCTCTCCGCACAAGGGGGATATACCCCTCTACAACTGTGGCATACAGTGCAGGAATCCATCCAGTTCCAACTGAAAATGTTGATAACTTTTATGGGCCATTAGCTGACCTTAAAACCAATAATAATGTCATAGTTGCAGAAATCAACATAAACATTGATGAAAATACAATGAACAGTATTAAGCAGGTGAATCCACTTGCAAATGATGGAAACTATGGAATATATTTGTTTTGCTCACTTCTGACCTTTTTTGAGTGAATAACATGGGGGTTCTCTTTCTTTTACCGGTGGATTGAAGCCGTTTTGTGACCATTACTTGAGAATTTTGTTCCAACGGTTTTATTAAAAACAAGTGAACTGAATGAGCAATTGTTTAAAACTAACAAAAATTTGATCGACCCAGACATTTTCCCCTCAAAACCGACAAATAGACAGACAGAGCAGAAACACAGACAGATGAGACCAACACAAAGGCATCAGAGGGGAAAGGTAAACATGACAGAAAAAGTAAGACCTACAGCATTATACGTTTGTGCCTGACAGAGTAAATTATAACTGTGAAATTAATATGAACCAGTCTATGAATCTGACATGATGTTAAAATGAGACGAAAACAAAAGTTGATTGAAATGTAAATATAAAATAAAACCATGACTCAATATTCTATAATAACATATAATAACAATGTTACTACAGACAGCAGTGTAATTAAGGAAAAGCGGGAAATTAAGCGTCTCTGTGTCTTACCTAGCGCACAGGCCTCAGACATCCTGCATTGGCCAAGTAGTCAAGCTGAGATGCTACTGACTTGTCAAGGTCTTCAAGGGGTTGCACTTTCAGATACCTAGCATCACATGGAGCACCAGGATGACCCATTATGAAAGGTACAGGTTAGTGGTATAAATTATGAGTTAGAGTACAAACCCTGGAGGTCTACATAATGGCATCATTACTGTACATAGTGTCTCCAAACAGTTCAAAGCAATGCAGGTTTTTTCATAATTTACTGCAGTGTGATAAAGAACATTAGGAAAATATACATAAACGACCACAATTGCCCATTGAATAATGGTTAAAATAACATGGAAAGTGGGAAAGTGGGTAGATTGAGCTGAACTGATACTCTCAAAATGGTAAATCAGGGAACACTGTGATTCAATTAATTTTCTAGAATATTCTCATCCAATTTGAGGCAAGCCAACATTGCTTCATGTAGAAAAACTTGGTGGTATTGGCAAAGAAAAACTCCCCACTAAAGGGAATAAACTTTAATCAGAACTGAGCTTTATGTGTAAGATCTCTACGGTGAGAGACTGTAATACAAGCTTGAATAATGATGACAACAAGGACAGAATATAATGATTGTCACACAGAAATTCTCTACAGGAAAATATTTTCTGTAACCTAAATGTAATGCAATATAACATTTAAATGTATCAATTGACATTTTTTGACTTTCTCCAAGAGTTCTATGTCAGCTATGTCTTCCAGG
>KV751348.1:10313049-10331586 GCA_001698575.1 Mola mola | reverse complement strand
CGGTGAGAGGAAGTTTGGTGATGGTCCACCATGTACCAAGTTTATTGCGATGGCCTTGCAACTATTGTGGTACTGGTCCTCTCTTAGGGCTGCAAAAGAAAGGGGTAAAAAGGAATTGCAATTCAGAAATTTAACAGAAAGCCTTCTTTCTAAAAAAAAAACCATGACTTTCATTGCGCTATTAAATATATTGTGAATTTGTGATGTTTAAGAGTGAATGTAAACAGTAGCCTACAGTTAGAGATGATTTATTTTCAAAGTATAAAGAAACAAAATAGTTCTTCATCCTCACATCCTCTGGAATGAGCTGTCCAAAGTCCTCCCTGTTGCGAAAATCATGAAGCACCCGATCCAGATCTCTATGGAGCCTTAGATATAATCAAAATTTAAACAAAATTGCAGGATGTTTCGTTTCGTTTCGTTTTCTGCCGCAGGGACATCCAGACGCTCCTCTCCCCAGCCACTTCCACCAACTCCTCCGGGGGGACACCAAGACGTTCCCAAGCCAGCCGAGAGATGTAATCTCTCCAGCGTGTCCTTGGTCTGCCCCGGGGTCTCCTCCCGGATGGGCATGCCCGAAACACCTCCCCAGGGAGACGTCCAGGAGGCATCCTGACCAGATGCCCGAACCACCTCAACTGGCTCCTCTCAACGCGGAGGAGCAGCGGCTCTACTCTGAGCTCCTCCCGGATGTCCGTGCTCCTCACCCTATCTCTAAGGCTGAGCCCAGCCACCCTGCGAAGGAAGCTCATTTCGGCCGCTTGTATTCGCGATCTCATTCTTTCGGTCACTACCCAGAGCTCATGACCATAGGTGAGAGTTGGGACGTAGATTGACCTGTAAATTGAAAGCTTTGCCTTCTGGCTCAGCTCTCTCTTCACCACAACGGACCGCTTCAGCGTCCGCATCACTGCCGACGCTGCTCCAATCCGTCTGTCAATCTCCCGCTCCATTTTCCCCTCACTCGTGAACAAGACCCCGAGATACTTGAACTCCTCCACTTGGGGAAGCGACTCTCCCCCGACCCAGAGTGGGCAATCCACCCTTTTCCGGCTAAGAACCATGGCCTCAGATTTAGAGGTGCTGATTCTCATCCCCGCCGCTTGACACTCAGCTGCAAACCGTCCCAGTGAGAGCTGGAGGTCACTGTTCGATGAGGCCAACAGGACCACGTCATCTGCAAATAGCAGAGACGGAATCCGGAGGCCACCGAACCCGACTCCCTCCGCCGCTTGGCTGCGCCTAGAAATTCTGTCCATAAAAATTATGAACAGAACCGGTGACAAAGGACAGCCTTGGCGGAGACCAACCCTGACTGGGAACGGGTCTGACTTACTGCCGGCAATGCGAACCAAGCTCTGACTCCGACAATACAGAGATTGAATAGCCCGTAACAAAAGGCCATCTACCCCATACTCCCGGAGCACCCCCCACAGGATACCTTGGGGGACACGGTCATAAGCCTTCTCCAGATCCACAAAACACATGTGGACTGGTTGGGCAAACTCCCATGCCCCCTCCAGTACCCTCGTGAGGGTATAGAGCTGGTCCAGTGTTCCACGGCCAGGACGAAAACCACATTGCTCCTCTTGAATCCGAGGTTCAACTAGCAGCCGCACTCTCCTCTCCAGCACCCTGGAGTAGACCTTCCCAGGGAGGCTGAGGAGTGTGATTCCCCGGTAGTTGGAACACACCCTCTGGTCCCCCTTCTTGAAAAGGGGGACAACCACACCTGTCTGCCACTCCAAAGGCACAGTCCCCGATGTCCACGCAATGTTGCAGAGGCGTGTCAACCATGACAGCCCTACAACATCCAGAGCCTTCAGGAGCTCGGGACGGATCTCATCAACCCCCGGGGCGCTGCCGCTGCGGAGTTGTTTGACAGCCCCGGCGACCTCGACCCCAGTGATGGGAGGGCCCAGCCCAAAGTCCTCCGGCTCTGCCTCTTCTTCAGAATGCGTGTTGGTGGGATTGAGGAGATCTTCGAAGTATTCCTTCCACCGCCGAACTATAGACTCAGTTGAGGTCAGCAACTCCCCTCCCACACCGAAGACCGTGTGGACGGGGTTCCGCTTTCCCCTCCTGAGTCGCCGAACAGTTTGCCAGAATTTCTTCGGCGCCGACTGGAAGTCTTGTTCCATGGCCTCACCAAACTCCTCCCACACCCGGGTTTTTGCCTCAGTGACCACCCGAGCCGCAGATCGCTTGGCCTGCCGGTAGCTGTCTGCTGCCTCGGGAGTCCCACAGGCCAACCATGACCTGTAAGTCTCCTTCTTCAGCTTGACGGCCCCTTTCACCTCTGGTGTCCACCAGCGGGTCCTGGGATTACCGCCACGACTAGCACCAGCGACCTTGCTACCACAGCTTCGAGCAGCCGCCTCGACAATGGCAGCGCGGAACATGGCCCACTCAGACTCCATGCTCCCCACTACCTCCGGGATGTGGTTGAAGCTCCTCCGGAGGTGGGAGTTGAAGACCATTTTCACAGGGTCCTCAGCCAGACGTTCCCAGCAGACCCTCACTATTCGCTTGGGCCTACCTGGTCTGTCCGGCTTCTTCCCCCGCCACCTGATCCAACTCACCACCAGGTGGTGATCAGTTGACAGCTCTGCTCCTCTCTTTACCCGAGTGTCCAGCACATACGGTCGCAGATCAGATGATACGACTACAAAGTCAATCATTGACTGTCGACCTAGGGTGTCCTGGTGCCAAGTGCACTTATGGACACTCTTATGGCTGAACATGGTGTTAGTTATGGACAAACTGTGACTAGCACAGAAATCCAATAACTGAACACCACTCGGGTTCAGATCGGGCAGTCCGTTCCTCCCAATCACACCCCTCCAGGTCTCGCTGTCATTGCCCACATGAGCGTTGAAGTCTCCCAGTAGGACGATGGAGTCCCCAGTAGGGGCACTCTCCAGTACCTTTTCCAAGGACTCCAAAAAGGGTGGGTACTCTGAACTGCTATTTGGCGCATAGGCACAAACCACAGTCAGGTCCCGTTCCCCAACCCGAAGGCGCAGGGAAGCAACCCTTTCGTCCACGGGGGTAAACTCCAACACATTGGCTGAGAGCCGGGGAGCTATTAATAAGCCCACGCCTGCTCTCCGCCTCCCACCTGGGACAACTCCAGCATAGAACAGAGTCCAACCCCTCTCAAGAAGACTGGTTCCAGAACCTGAACTGTGCGTTGAGGTTAGGCCGACTATATCTAGCCGGTATCTCTCAACCTCACGCACAAGCTCAGGTTCCTTCCCCATCAGAGAGGTAACATTCCATGTTCCGATAGCCAGCTTCAGCAACCGGGGCTCGGACCGCCAAGGCCCCTGCCTTTGACTGCCACCCGATCCACATAGCACCGAACCTCTATGGTTCCTCCTGTGGGTGGTGGGCCCACATGAGGACGGACCCATGTTTCCTTTTCGGGCTGAGCCCGACCGGACCCCATGGAAAAAGGCCCGGCCACCAGGCGCTCGCCTACGGACCCCTTCCCCAGGCCTGGCTCCAGGGCGGGGTCCCGGTATCCCTCCGGGCAGGGTACACAAGTCCTTGTTATTATTCACCATCATAGAAGTCTTTGAACCGCACTTTGTCTGGCCCCTCACCTAAGACCAATTTGCCTTGGGTGACCCTACCAGGGGCAAACAGCCCCCGACAACATAGCTCCTAGGATCATTAGGGCACCCAAACCCCTCCACCACGGTAAGGTGGCGGTTCCAGGAGGGGTTCAGGATGTGCAATGTTAAAAAGCAAAATGTGTTTCAAAACACCATTTTCAATTAAATAGTGTGCTACAGAAATGTCCAAACCTTCCAATCACAACTATTGACTAACCTAAGTCAACATGTTTATGTATCACAGATCCTTGAAAGATTACACCATAATAATTTTATGTTTTAAATGAAATGAGAATAATCTTAAAAATTACCCTAATATTGCATGTTGAATTCTGGTCTCCGTGTGGATGCTGTCCATAAACTGAAGCGCTGCTGTGTTTGGTAACGGGGTGTGTGCTCTCTCCTGCATGATGCTGCAGCAGCCACCGCTGCTGGGAAGGGAGGAGCGACGCTAACCTGGTGTCCCCCCTGTCAAGTTCGGGGTGAACAACAAGTGGTTGCTGCTCAACGGTTGTCGCACAAGACAGGCTTCGTATCATTTCTGCCGACAACAATATTTCGTTTAGTATTGCTAAACGGCCTCAGTTTGCTTGTTATGGGAACCCTGATGAGCGAGAACCCCCTGCGTTCTTCAGTCAATTTCCGGTTTACTTGGACGAACTTCCGGTTAGCACTGAAATAAAAATTCAGTGAGAGAGATTCACATGTATGAGTGAGATTGTTCACATGTGTATGTGAGAGCGTTTCACATGTGTGAGTGAGAGCGTTTCACGTGTGTGTGTGAGATCGTTTCACGTGTGCGTGACCGTTTCACATGTGTGAGTGAGAGCGTTTCACATGTGTGAGAGAGCGTTTCACATGTGTGTGTGAGAGCGTTTCACATGTGTGAGTGAGAGCGTTTCACGTGTGTGTGACCATTTCACATGTGTGAGTGAGAGCGTTTCACATGTGTGTGTGAGATGGTTTCACGTGTGTGTGACCGTTTCACGTGTGTGTGTGACCGTTTCACATGTGTGAGTGAGAGCGTTTCACGTGTGCGTGTGAGATGGTTTCACGTGTGTGTGACCGTTTCACATGTGTGTGTGTGACCGTTTCACATGTGTGAGTGAGAGCGTTTCACGTGTGTGTGACCATTTCACATGTGTGAGTGAGAGCGTTTCACATGTGTGTGTGAGATGGTTTCACGTGTGTGTGACCGTTTCACATGTGTGTGTGTGACCGTTTCACATGTGTGAGTGAGAGCGTTTCACGTGTGTGTGACCGTTTCACGTGTGTGTGAGAGCGTTTCACATGTGTGACTGGGATTGTTTCACATGTGTGTGTGAGAGCATTTCACTTGCTTGTGTGTGTGTGAATTTCACTGTAGTATGTGGATGAGTTTGCTTTCACGTGTGTATGTGAGAGGTAATTCTGAATAATGTCCCTGACGGCCCCTCATAATCTTGTGTCTCATTCTCACCTTTCCCTCCTGACCCGTTTCCAACGAGCAGTAGGTTGCAGTTTATTTCGCATCGGTATCCATTTTTTGTCGTTTCCATTGTCCAAAGCTGTAAATGGTATCCTGAAAAAGTGAACCATTCCTAAGTGTGTCGTACGGAGTTAAGATGTACTGCGTGGTGGAAACGTGGCTTTAAAGTGCATATAAACATTGTTACTGGTAAAGCTATTTTTTCCTCAGATACCTCCACCTGTTCTCTCTCCTATTGTCCAAGCTGATGTCATATATAAAACTGAACATGTTAGGGTATCAGAGGTCTGAACCAATAGCAGGTAGCAGGAGGGATAAGTCTTCTTGGAAGAGGATAAAGTGTTAACGTCCTCAGTGATGAAAATTATTATTTGAACTGCTTATCTGTATACTATATGAATATGAAACACATTGCACGCATCTGAGGAAATTTCCTGTGTTGTTTAAATATTCAGATATAAATTATGGCAATAAACATATTGCACAGTCAGTTTTTGCACTATCACTAACACCTTTGATATGAAATTAACATGCTATGGGGGCCCAACTTAGCATCAAGGGGATTGGGGTGGGGTATCTTTATCTGAAACAAGCTTTGTACACTCTAGGAACCAACTAAAGCTCCCTGGGAAAATTTAATGCAGACCTTCTCTTTTCACCCCAGTTTGTTTGCAGCATAATGTTCCCTGCTAGTCAGCGAATACCATTCAGGATTGTCCAAGGAACACAGCAAAGTGCTTAAAGACATTTTAACAGCCCACAAAATTCCTCAGATCAAAACCCAACTGAGCATTCATTGGACCCAACTGAGGACAGAACAGAGACCCCATTCCCCACCCAGCACACCCTCAGAGGTTTCATGTCCATGTCCTGCCGGGCAGAGCTGCTCTGTAGCATGAGAAGGATCAGTACAACATCTGGCAGGTGGTTTTATTGATGATCAGATACACACTCTACGTTTTTAGGCTTTATACTTTTGAACAGGTAGCATAAATGAGGAGACTAGCCATTTCTCTAGAGACAACGTGTGTGTGTGTACGCACTCACGTCAATCTGTCAAAGCTTTATGCTGTCTCACTTCTCAGACGTATTTGTTTTCTCTCCTGAGTTTTTCTGTCACTCGCTGATGTTCTGCAGTGTGTGTGCGTGTGACAGTGAATGAGGATGCAGCGTTTTTTTTTTCATATGTGACTCGTTTGTGCGTGCCTGTCAGTATTCTTCTTTCTTTAATTATCTGTGATTAGTGTGATGTCAGTGCGTGTGTGTCTGTGCCCCCCGTGGTGCAGTAATGAGACATGTTGGTGAGAAAGAGCCTCGGGAAGGTCACTCTAAATCAGGGCATTGAGAAAGAAGGGAAGGTAGGACGGTATGCCTTGTGCGACTATGAGCCTCTAATGACAAATCAGAATAAATCTGGGCTAAATTAGCAGGCAACTGTCATCCTATGTTGACCTGAAGTGGAGGAAAGAGGTTAGTAGAGAGAGAGAGGTGAGGAAGAGAACTGCAAGACACAGCATAAATAAAAATCCACTCGTCTATCAGCTACCAACACCTCCAAAGTGAAAGAAAGCACAATAGTTGTTATTGTGATTAAGTTAGCATTATCCAATGTGAAACTGATGGCACAAACAGGATGCAGCTGTCAGAGGGACTTGATGAGGGAAACCAAAGGTACACTGGCTGATTTCCAGGCCTGGAGACCAGACCTTCTGGCCTGCATCCCTCACCACCTGAACCAACAGCCTTCAGCTGGTCGCATTATTTCTCCTGCCAACCCCCCAAAATCATAATTATATACGAAGAATTAGAGTTGACAAAAATGTTTAGTAGGAAATGTAATGTCATTTGCAATATGTTTTTCTCCTAACCATTATACTGTGTATGTATTATGTGTGAATGTATTAAATATCACAGTATTTCATATGTCATCCTCACAATAAATGCTCCTGTATGATTCATGTATTTGTTTACCCCTGATTAAATACATTCTAAGATGGAATATACTGATGTTCATGATAATGACCGAAAACCCCTGTCTTTTTTCACCTTAACCAAATGAAACCAAGGCAAGTTTAATGAGGAATTGTCAGTAGATAATTTCTTTCTAGGAGATGCAATGCAGAAACCTTTTCATTTTTCCCTTTGATTGATAAGATTTTGCGTAAGCTTCATTTGAGAAAGTAATGTTGATGTCAAGGCAAGTCAAGTGAATTTCATTTAAATATTACAATGCCTCCTTTACAATATGTACATGAGTACCTCAATGGGTTCCTCCAAGGGTGAGGGCCCACCACTGTGGGGTTTCATTACTTAAGGCAGCTTCTTCCCGCTGAATGTTTCATTCCTAGTAAATTTATAAATTGAGCACTTAATATACTCAATTTATTAAATAATTTACTTTGTACAAAATTGAACTGTACAATTGTCCTTGTCACGATAAATGTATGTATAGAGAAGGACAACGCGAGAGGTCCACAAAAGCCACACATCTGTCCTGGTTGTGATTGAGTTAGGCATGTGTATGGGCCAGAACTTTGCCCAGGACATTACCATCACAAGACAACAGTGGATATTTGGGTTAATTTTATTGGTATAAGTAACAGGTTACTTTTCCAATGGGATCAATCCTGTTTCCTAGAATTACACTGCAAATCTACAACACTGCATTAAAAAAGAGATGTAATGATGCCTGGGTTATGTTCTTATCAATGTATTGAGCAATCATTTTAATTTTAGTAAAATGCTGTGTTCAGTATCAGGGGACAGGGGACAAGTATTTTTCTTTGTTTTCCAGCAATATCTCATCATACAATTTAGAAATAATACAGCTTATATACAAATGTTTCTGGGTAGAATCTATTTTTGTCTGTATATATAAATTAGCCCTCAACTTTCTAAACACATTCAGCATATCAAAGCTGTACCCACACCAGCGTGATTATCGGACCAAAGGTCGGCTGGAAGATGCTATGGCATCTTCTTGACCCCCCTTGTCCATCATTAGAAATCATTTGGTGACTTTTCCTGAATCCATTGTCCTCAGACTCTTCCTGTACACCTTCAACAAATTATTGTACCAGTCCATGACCACAAATATTAATTTAGTTAGCTTAGTTTAGTTAACCCTCGCATACTTAGACAATAACTCTGTTGCCAGCTATCAAAACTAAATATGGACAGAACAAAAGAACTGCTCAGGACCACATCACATGCACCCCACACTGAACTTATCTGCAAATATGCAAGGACAGGTGAGCAGCTTTACATAAGTTAGACGAGGGGGTGCCGATGAGGCATGTTCCTCTGTGAGCGTGAGTTAATTTCTATCTCCACCAGTCAATGTGCGGCACCTGTTGACATGGTTTAAACTCTTTTTTTTTTCTTTCTGTTGGACAGATGCTGGGGGCCTAAGGCAGCAGTTCCCTTTCCAATGGTGTTTTCTTCACGGCTCTCTTCTTGGTTGGTTTGCGGTGTCACAGGTGATTAGTTTGTTTCCTGCTGCAGCGGTAAGCCCCAGCCCTGTCTCTATCCTCTGGCCAAGGTGCTAGTTTTATTACTTATGGAAAAAACAAAACAAATAGTGCAACTGCATCAGAAGTAATGTTAATTGGTTGTTGCAGATGTAGCTATGCTGGCAGAATTTGGTTATTTTTCAAATATAGGCCTGTCATTAACATCATGCATGTTATATTTAATTATATTTATATATAATTCCTTTTAATTCTTAAATTTAGATATAAAAATAACTAGATATGTAAATTACAATAACAATAATACAGTACAACATTAGCAGTATCACAGCCTCTGGACCACTGTGTAACGCTCTGAGGTCCACAACAAATGTCAGTAAATGTGGCGTAATGTAAAGATAATGAATCTTAAAACATTGTCTTCTGTGAATCTTTGTTGCCTCCAAAGCAGCTTAATCTGTACAGTGTATATATACTGTATGTATACATGTGAAACAATTCATTACTTCTAGGAGCTGCACACTTAATTGGAGCAAAATCAATTCTTTCACAAAGACAAAAAGGAGCAAAGGTTTTTGTGTGTATGTTGAAAAGGCAACATAAAGAACCTCGAATGATATAATAAAACCTTTGGTAGGACACTGCAGTTGAAAAATCTCAGGAGATGAGATTCACATGGCCGTCAGTCAGGAAAGCAGAGGAACATACAGCGTGAAAGTTGGCATTATGGGCTGTGCTCAGCAGATGCTCATCTCTCTGCCACACTGCAAAAATATAGTTTAACAAATCACTACTGAGCACGTTTTATAAGAGAAATCTTCTGACGTATTGCTCATTGTGTTGTTTTGTGGCAAAACCAAACCACCCTAATTTTACTTCATTTGACATTTTTTCCTAGACAGAGCCTATAAGACAAGTCAAACCAAGAAGTGCTGGACACAAGGTTCTTTTATTTGTGGAGGTAACTGAACATGAAACTCGTTGTGGTTGATATTTCTTGCAGTGCGCTCCCTATTTTCTCCTCTTCTCTAGATATTATTCTCTCCCAGCGTACCAGACTCTTGCTCTGTGCAGTGGAGTACCTATTATTATGGTAATGACAAACGGATTTCAAATGGGTTTCCCCTTTTTTTGGTCTAATTTCACACACACCTCTCTGTGTTTGTCCATGTCAAACGTGTGTTTGTGCGGAGAAAAAAAAGATTTTCCTCAGAGAGTTTTTCTCACACTTGCTGGCTGAAACAAAATCTCTCTGCGGGGGAATTTCATAGCAAACTTCTCAGCAATGCGATTCTTTAAACACCTTGGACATTAATTTGGGATGAAAGAGGAAACCCCTGGCAGCAGTGGCAGAAATTGGACATGAGAGAGAGAGATTTGATAGTCGCGTCTTTCCTGTGTCAGCGCCTCAGCCTCTCAGCTTTCTCACGGCATCCTATAATGTGTTTCATCAAATGTGTTGGAAATACCGAGGGATGGCAGTGAAGTCAGGTATATTTTGGGAGAGTGTGCATGTGTGCTGGAGCTGCCATGTCCCCGCCCAATGGGGGACGGCAGGGGGACCCCAGAGGGAGCCCCCACAGCGGGAGGGGAGAGGACCCCGGAGGGCCGAGGCACCCGCCACCCCACTCAGCTAGAAGCAAGCCTCTTGTGTCTTGTTATCCGCCCCACCCTGGTGTGTCCAGTTATCTCCACCCTCCTTGTGTATTTAAGTCCATGTGCAGCCTCTGTCAGATTGCTGTGTGTGTATGTGGTGTATTGTGCCTCTGTTCTTTGGTTTTTTCTAATTTATGAGTATTATCCTGAGTTTATATTTTGGAATTTTGGACATTTTTTTTGTGATAAACTCTAGTTTAGAGATTTTTTATTGAAGACCCACTGTTACTTTCTGCTCTTTAAAATGACAATAATGGCTGTGATGATGGGAAACTTTCGATGGTACCTGTATTCTCAGCAAGTCCCTTTCACGTCCTCTGCGTCCAATCCACAGCCTTTAGCTACCCACCATCCCACTAACCACTAGTCTTTTTCCAAGCCCGCTAGTCACAAGTCCACCCCTACGCTCTGGGTTGGTCTTTGAGCCTCCAGCCTGTTTTTGCGCCCAGCCTGCTTGCCAATGCTCAGCTCCTTTGTTGGTTAGCAATTTGCCTGTTCTGTCTGCTTTCACTTCCCGAGTCGACGCTTGAGTCACTCAGGGGAACCTGGTTAGCCTACAGGACAACCCCCAGAAACAATTGTGGCTTCCAACAAACATCTGTCCCCAGTGCCTCGGAGGCTGGGTTTCCCTGCCCTCCCGATCGTGTGCTGGTCAGCAACCCTGAACCCCAGCTGCCCAGCACTACGAAGACTCTGGCTCCAGGTTTCCTGTCGGCGGTTCAACTGACACTTGTTCCTATGCTGCAGATTTCCGGAGTCCCTGGGGTCTGTCTGTCCCTATAACCCTTGCTGCAGCAGTTTCCAGAGCCTCCAGTGTTGCTGCTGCAGCCGGCTGCCGGGGTCCTCAGCTCCACCCTTGTCCTGCCCTCAGGCCGTCTGCCCCAGTGCCTCTGTTCCCTGGGTTTTTTGTTATTTTTTTTAATTTGTGAGTATTACCCTGAGTTAATATTTTTGAATTTTACACATTTATTTTCTTGAGATACACTTTAGTGCCTCAGTAGTCTGAATTTGGGCCATTTTTTGTTTAATTAGATATCACAATTACCTCTGCCAATGAAGTTGGAGAAGGTTATGTTTCACTCTTGCCCGTTAGTCGGTTGGTTTGTTTGTCTGTAAGCATGATTACACAAAAACTACTTGATTTTTGATCGACTTTCATCAAAGCCACAACTTGAGTGGCCAAAGGTCAAACACATATCACAGAGACTCTACATGTAGATCTGTTTATAATGATTTAACAAGGAGTAAAGCTTGAGGATGAGGGATATTTTTTTTTCTGGTCAACCTTATTCCTCCATTTTCACCATGTAACTGTGAGCTTTTACTATTACACAACATTATGCTGATGAATATGAAAAGATTCTGCTTAACAAGCTGTTTAATGAATGAGCCACAGTATGTGGATCCGGAGTCACATGAAAAATGTTGTGAAAAAAATGTTAGTTTTTTTTGTCATAGGTCAAAACATTTCATAGCAGCTTCCTTTAAAAAATAATGTCATTTCTGTAATCTTTTTTTTTTTTTTTTTACTTAATAATGACATACAGTAATATATAAATGAGGCAGCTGCATTTTCTGAGTGCGTGAGAGAGACACACTGAGGTGATCACAGGTGGACTGGTACAGGTACAAACAGATACCTCATGCAGTCAAGGGCATTTTGTCTGCATTCTGCTCCACATCAAAATAGAAAATACTTTGAAGACATCCACTGTTATCGAAACAATTCGCATCCCAGTTTTTCTAAGCACCAAAGGCAAAAATTATGCGACATTTTCAATATTGTCTGATTAAGCAGAAGAGTTGGGGTTCCTCCTGGTGCAGTATTGTAGTGTGTGTGACCTCTGACACAGCAGATTGCTTAGTTTGAACTGAGAAACTGCAAGACTCCTGATCACAAGACACAAAGTCGTGGCGTGAACTGCAGAGAAATCCACCCACTTTGAAAGTTGTGTAGTCTGAATTTGGAATAACCAATTTCTTAAAGGGAAACAAAGAAGCATTTTATGAATACAGTTTACTGTACTAGTAACAGCTGCTAAATATTGGCAGGTAAGATCTTGTGGAAGAAATGACACTTTTTTCAAAACAAACATCTCCATGTCTCGAAATTAATGCTTAATTCATAAACAGGTACAGATCATTTTTAATTCGTTGAACCATTTTTTGGCAAAGTTTGTATAATTTGACCTCATTCTACAACTCTAAAAATTACACAACTTTTATGTGTGAAGTCGGTGAATAACCAAAGAAGTTATTGTGCTGCCTGTCTTATTCTAAGATGTCTTTGTCTTGTTTGCCTGCCAGTCGCTTCCAGGCCGTCTTCCATTAATTTGTGTCTGACAGAAGCCAAAATGAAATTAAACTATTTATTAGAAGAAATTATTGTTCTGCATGCACATTCCTTTGTATGCGCAAGATGAAACTCAGCTGGGGAGCAGCCTAGACAACATACAATATGAGCATCATAACACTCAAAAGTGCACAGAAATTTAAAACAAAATAATAATCTCTTGCAGCTGCTACAAGCAACAATCTGTGCTGCTTGAGTCAATAATGAATATGATGAAATGATTTTTCTTGTTCAGAGAGATGGATAGAATGGGAGATGGTATGGGATGATTTTTTTTTCACGTCATTGGCATATTCTGCTGATGTAGACACTGAAGTTGTAGAATCATTGTGATGTATTTTTTGCTGAGAACCAGGTGTGACCCACAGTCCCTAAATGAGATGCGTGTTAGCCGCACTGCGCTAACGTGGTAATGTGGGCGCTGAGAAGAAAAACAGCCTGTGTGTCTTGACAGTACAAAAAAACATACCAGCAGAGTTTGCGCAATAATCCAGACCCATATATTCAAATGTTTTCCTGCTTATAGGCAAAAAAAAAAAACAGCAAGTAGAATATTTGTCTTACCTTTTAGACTCCAGACAATATTTGGGTGAACTGGAGGTCAGATAGAAACTGAACCTGTTTGTGACTGACTTGATTAGCTGAGTTTTGACGTTACAGGATTGGTTTAATCTAAAGGTACGTTTGTGCTACAAGTTAAAGCATCCAAGCATTCTTTAATATCAAGAAATTCACCACTGAATCTAAAGGTTAATACAGTTTTGTTTTACATTCTGATCTTTTGAGGATTTGCATTGAAGAAAAGACCTTGCTGGTCCCCCTGGTAGCCATTATTGAAAAACCATTAGGCATGGAAGCTTTTCCTATGTATATAAAATTGAGCCTAAAACAAATTCAAGACTACTAAATAAAATAATGTCACTTGATAATACAAGGAAACATGTATGAAAGAATGCCACCTTGGGAAATGTTTGAAAGGCCATTTGGCATATGCAATTTCAACTTATCGTGTGGAGATTCTCCAAGTTCAAAGGCTTCTTTTTCAGCATTTGTGAAGAGGCCTCAAGGCAAACATGGTGATTGCAGCTAAAAGTGTACATGAGGAGGAGGATGATTTGCCGCTCCATTAGATTACCTTGTAATTTTGTACCAAGGAAACATTGTTGAGGTGTTGTGGAGGAGGACCATTTGTGTGCAGAGATACGCGTTTGTGCCAGGGACCCGAGGCTTAGCAAACAGTTGATTGTTTACACATTAAATAGATATGTAGGAATGTTAATATTCATTTGGGCTCATGTTTTTGGCCACCTGGTAAATCGAAGTCACATCTTTATTTTTGGTCTGGTCAAGTGGAAAAACTCCTTGGCTCATTGGCTGGTAAATTATTCTCTATGTTCACCAGCTATAGATGCTGGTAGTCTGTCTTCCTTTGTGCTGTTTGGTTTTTGTAGTAGCCAGTGTGTGTTTTATTTTTTGTTTTTGTTTTTTGTTTTTTTTGTCACTGAATCAGCTGCCTGTTGCTTCCAAAAACAAAAAGAGAGAAAAAAACAAGCTCAGTGATTCTCTGACAACTAAGCGCCACCTGCACTGAGTTTGCATTTGAAAGTCAGTACAGAGACTAATCACATTCTGGAGAAAATCTTCTTCAGTCTTTTCATCATATGGTATTGAACATTAAGGAAAGCATCAAGTGTTCAGCCCAAAGTCCATGGTGATAAGAACGTTGGTAGTATTTTCATGCCATGAACAGGAAAGAAAGAGCCATATATATGTAATTTCGTATAAATTTACACCCACTAACTGTTCGCATTCCGTTAACATTTATTAATGGGAAATGGAGGTGTAGAGGTGAGGAAATGGCCTGTTTCTTAATAGCCCTTTAAGGAAAAATGATCTTACTGCGGCTTGATATAAATGTACAAACAACATTTTGTTAAATAACATTTAAGAAACATTGAGTGCACTTCTGCTTTCTGTTTTCATGTCACATTCACTTTGTTTGGCGTGCGTTCTGTGCAGCCATGAGGTACACGACGTGCTTGTAATGGCTTTGTAACGTTTGAATAATATTCGACCTGACAGATGGGGGAAAAAATGGCAATCGTGCATTTGCACCACGTCCTCAACGGCAGCTTCTGAAATGTTCTGTTTCGGTTTACACTCGCTAATTAAACTTCCCATTTGTCAAGGTTCATTTAGCCCCTCTGTTGTACAGTATCAGCTGGGGAGCGCAGGAACAAAGAGTTGGATTGGAGCGCTGACATCCTGGGACCTTTTGTGCTCCTAAGGGAAAAGGCTGTGTTGCTGTTTTGACATGAACCGTCTGGCGTACGTCCTGCAGTGAACTAAACTTTTTAATTCAAACCTTGGCATTCCCCATCACATTAGAGAACATGTTAGAGGCCTCATTATATGATTCAAAATATGTCCCCGTCCATTCTTAAAAAGAGTAAAAGAGAACCTTCCAAAAACAATTTCAATTCGTTTCCAGAAGTACAAAGCAAAAGTAGTGTACTGATGAAAATGAGGACCTCGTTCGGAACAGGTATTAATGTAGGCGGTACAGTATATCACACCAAGCCAGGTGTCTAGTGATCTTGTTCTGAACTTCAGGTTCACTAAGGCTGACTACACACCAGACAATTTTAAGATCTTAACAGATTTTTAACATGTGGGAGACCACAGACATAAGGACAGCTTACACTGATTTTTAACATTATTATCCTTTGAATGCAGACATTAGATGATTTGGCCAGACCCCGAGACCACACACCTGATGTTTAGATACCTTTGTACACACCCCTTTTCTTTGTCAGCCTTATTGTCATTTGCCTTGCTTGGGACATTATAAACTTCTTTTTCAATATTCCACTTGGCTCAGATCATAGTGTTCTTGTTCTTCTTGCTGGTAATATTTTGTTATGTCAACTGCCACATTTGTAATTATAAAAGCACCCAACATCTGGTTGGCGATGCGTCCTTGTCTGCTCGCTCTCATTGGCTCATTTTCATGATTTTCTGATTCGTGAATCATGGAGGCTCCCACTCGACTGGGAGCAGTAAAATGTTGTATCATATTGACACCAGACATCTCTAATATACTTGTCCCTGTGCAAATAAACATTAGATAAATAAATAGTTGAGTAGATTGACTTAGTTCTGCTCACACCAGTGGTCGGATTAATAAAGCAGTCGTTGTAAACACAGCAACATTGAAAGACTCCACTGCAAAATTTTGATGTCATCAAACAATTTTCTCTGCTAGAACTCCTAAAGTGTGCTCTGCACCAATGTCAGATCATGTCCTCTAACTGAGATTGATTGCAAATGCACCAAAAAAAAAAAAGCCCCCGCAGATGAACAGAATGAGCATGAGAAATACCGATTTTCACGTGTTTTAAAGTTTTCTGACCTAAATTGTCATTCCGCATCTTAAATAACCTAAAAATCCAACACGAGTCATGGATTTTCAGAGAGGTCGCTCCTCGCTGGAAAGAGGAAAGAATGCTCCCTCTCGCTCAGCTGATGCAGTCTGCTGTGAGTCCGTCTGCCTCTCTGCTTTTCGTGGAAAACGGCCGTGACACATCCCTTCTCTTTGTGTTTTGTGAAGCTGCCGTGGTGATGAGCGGCACTTCCTCACTCCGTGTTCTTTTTTTGGAGCTCTCAAAATGCCAGGGATGACATTTCACACACAATGGATGTGCGAGAAAAATAATCCTCACTTCCTTCATGAACCTTTTTTCCAGCCACACATTTATATACACATTCATAAAAGTGGAATTTAGTTGTACGAACTCTTGTAGTCAGTATCAGTTTTTCTGTGATTTAGAAAAATTAGCAGCTATTGTTGAAGTGTGTTTTTGTGTGACTACATTCTGGGAACTGAATCTCGTGAGTGATGGGAGTTAATCAGATTTTTTATGTAGGTCATGGCAGAGCAGTTTAACCCTGGGTGGCACCTCGCTGCGGTCTGTGTGTGCCTGTAATATCTGTAGGTTTAATTAACTGAGAAAACAAAGGTCAACCAATGGAACAATAAAGGCTGCTCACACATGTAAGTGATAGAGCGGGAATTAACATCTCACACAAGTGAAACCAGTTCTTCTGTTACGTGTCTGCAAATAAATACAAAACATGTGGCATTACACAGCATGTGTTTAATCAAGTTGACAAAAACTGAAACTAATTTTTCAGTCATCCCGTTTCCAAAGTATACAATTAACGTGTTGCACAGATGGAAATAAGGGGAATTGTTGCATTTGTTTTCATTGCATTATCTTGAGATGTCAAACTAATTATCGCCAGTAAACAAAAGGCATTTTTATTCCATTCAAAAACCCAAAAAAGTAACAAGACATCTCATGATGTGAGAGGGCACAGATCTGTGCTGATTGTTTTTGTAAGAGACAACAGTCAAACCAGTCTAGCTGAGTTAAGATGAATGTATTTCAGCATTCCTGGAAGTGCTAACCAGTTGGGTCGTATAACTCGAGTCACAGACTGTCAGGAATTATCATTTATTTGGCTGTTCTTGAGGGTCTCAGTGTCAGCAAAACACAAGCGCAAGCTGTCCTTTTAACAAGAGGTGAGGCGACGTCACGTGCCAGATTGACAGTAACCTGCCATCCACTGTGGCTGGCTTGTTAATAGCACAATTACTCATTTTTGCAATTATCACGAAAGCCATAGGAGAACTGCAATAAGGAATATATGGATTATCTCTATATCCACCCCCATGAGGGCCGTGCCATGCTTTCTCTACCACAAGATTGTGATGAGTACATTTAGCCTGTGTTTGTGCCTGCTTGTTCAGGTGTTGTCAATTGCATTTGTGTATAGACAGTAAATGGATCATGTTTTAGGCCATTTCCACAAACCCATTTTCTCAATTTTCATGCTTTCAGTGACATAGGTTCCCTTTCACACTTAAAATTTAGGTTGAGGGAGCGGTTTGCTTGGTTGCGATGTGAAACTTCACTGCTAGAAACCAACAGGTCATATATATTCTGCATGTTTTATAGGAGATTCAGCATTGTTCGACCTTTTTTAAAACGTCTTCATCTTTTAGACTCTAAAATTTCACAAAACAACATCATTTTTTTTTTCTCGTAATTACTTCAGTATGAAGTTTAGTCGCTAGCACAGTTTACATATACTGTATATATACAATGCAATGGAGCAGTCAAATGTAGATTTATTCCAGACAATTGCCTTTTATTTGCCCAATCCCACCGCGTTGTAAAGCCTTGTCAAACTAAACAGGGGGACTGAACATTGTACTGGAGTAATTTTCAAAAAACAAGAATGTATTTTGAAAAATGTTTGCACCAGGAAATAGTGCTTAGGATGAAACATTCCAGGTTGTTCCTTTAAAGGTGTTTATGAAGTATAATAGAAAGTACAAAATATTAAAGTGACACTGTAGGATGTAGTTTAGAATATACGAACCAGAGCAGAATTGAAGATGGGTTTAAAAAGGTTGTTTCTCGCCTTAGGTTTATTATAAATGTTTTTCTTTTCCCTTAGCTACTTTTATTTTACAGACTTATACCTGTTTATTCTTGACATCTTGACGTTGCCACTCATCCCTTCTGCTTTGTTATTGTTCACTTCTCCAGGTTGCGCTCTTAACGTCTCCTGCTACAATGATACGCTTTCTCAACAGATTAAAAATGTTTCCTCTGCAGTCCTCCTTCTGCGCGCCAGTTTGTTTTGTGAATTTGCGGGATGTGTGAAATGTCTTCCGACAAACCTGAACTGAGTCTTGCAGGCTGAGTTGCCCTGGTTTCATAACCAAGTAATGACAAACTCACCAGAGCGCCTGCAACGCATGACTCATAAAGATATGATTTTTGAAATGCTAATGAGGTGAAGATTATACAGAGTGGTAGAGCCAGATAGAGTGCGAAAGAGTGAGATAGAGACAGTAAGACATAGGGAGAGACTCTCTGTATCACTTGGTCTTTGCCA
>KV751348.1:10261288-10282706 GCA_001698575.1 Mola mola | reverse complement strand
TTAAAGCGCAAATATTTGACAATATTCTCGGACAGCTCTTTGAAATCGCATTTAAAAAAAAACCACAAATCACAGCATTAACAAAACCCCACTGATACCGGGACATCTTCATTATTTTAGGGCATCAGCGGATCAGCATCCGGATAAAATTTACACTGAGCCGGCGGCAACTGGTGTTTAACATTCACATCGCAGTTTAATTTGTTCATTTCTGAAGGAAAGCCCATCATTTTAACATCATCACCGACATTTTTTTGACACAAAAATGTTAATAACTGTCAGCAGTGAAACAGTGGATCTCTGACAGGAGGAGTGAAACTCCAGGTGGGGGTGACTTTGAGTTGGGAAGGTTGACTGATTTACTAAGAATCATTAACTCAGCGAGGCTGGGGGCGGGATACTGAAGGTCAAGGATGACTGTGTGTGTGTTGCAGCTTGACTGCACGCGCACACACACACACACACACACACACACGGAGGCTCTACTATATAAATATGTGTGCGCGGCTGAGCCAGCTGTCGCAGTTAACACATGACTTTTAAATGTTAACGATTGTCAACTTTTGACCTCATGGAAATGAGACAAGATGACTTGATGAACACGCACGCGCGCACTCACACACTTACCTCCGAGGTCGCAGATGACCTTGAAAGGCGAAAGATCGAAGGCCGTGACCACATCTTTACCACAGATGTTCCAAATGGAGTTCATTAACTGCATGAACTTCACCATCTCCTCATCAGACCTGCACACACACACACACACACACACACACACACACACACACACAGACAACAATCGGTAGTCGGTAAGAACTCTCTTTAAGTCTCGCTCTATTGATGCAGAACTTTCTTTGTCATTCTCTGTAAGCTGTCAAACACACACACGCAATGTCTTTCCTCATCCACAAAGTTCTTCCCCGTGGCAACACAGTGTGTGTATGAGAGAGAGGGCGAAGCAGAATAGAAGAGCCTGTGGTGACGGCTGCTGAAGAATCTCCACCTCATCACGCAGCACTCTGTCCTGCCATCGGGAAACACACACACACACACACGCACAGCTTCCTCAGCTCTGTAACACTAAAATTGGATCTATCCAATCAGCAATCTGATCGAGCCAACTCGAGACGACGCCGTGACTTTCAGAGAAACTTTGAAATGAAGTCACTCTCCAGACTCTGACTACATCGGATGTGAAAAGATGAAATGGCTGTGAGGCCAAATAGCAGCACTGTCATCTCTAATCTGGGAACATTTTGGGTGTAAATTATTGAACGTCCCCCAACGATAGCGTCTGCAGTGCTTTTAGTCGCTGATTGAGTACATTTAAATGCACGATAGCTCCTCTTGTCGGGAACGACACCTCGCCCGGTGACCTCTTGTCTTTGTTTCGTCATTGCGGTTTACGATCCGTCTGATGTCCTGTGCGCTTCAGCGTCCACACAGGTCTCTGTCGTGTCTGCACCCACGGCCACACTTATGGATTACGGCTGCCTAACCACTTGTCTGTCTGACTTCTGTCTCGTTATCTTAACTGCAATAATAATGTTTTTCACACAATGATCACGGTCAGGATAAAAATTTGTCCAGGTTTGAAAACGGAATATACTGTATACGTTTCATGTTTAACATGTAAACTTGAAGAATCTAATCAAATATGGACTCGGCCATGATGTTTCATCCCTGAAAATGTGCAAATATACTATAAAAAAAAACAAACTACATTTAATATTCTTTACTAGATTCAATTCTCGTTAGTGAGTTAGCATATTTTCTATCTGCAGATATGTGCACTGTTACCTGGGCAATGAAACCTAAGAGATGCATACATTTGATGCCTGATTATTAAAAAAATGTGGAAATATAGTTTACTTTCATTATGTTTAGTGTATATTTATGTAAATGTTTCAAACATTCCCTCAAATTATTCCATCCCATCAAAATAACATGATAATAAACATAATTGTCACGTTTTTTTAGTCCTTGGATGCGGACATTCTTGATTATGGGTCAATTATGACAAGATTTCAATGTTGCATTAAGGTCACATGACTCAAGTACTTGACCCACTTCAAATTCTGTGTTTCTAATGCACTCAATGAAACCTCTGCCCACCTCTTGTCAACAACTTTGTCCTTAAAACTCCTTTTGCAACGTATACTGCAATTGCAACTCATTTTTCAATGTTTTGAAATGAAAAAAGAAAGCAACACCAGAGAGTAGATCCAGTGCTCTGGGGGTAGCGCAGAATCGTAAAAGGCAAAGACCACACTTGATGGATCATCTTTCACTTTTATGGCCAAAAAAAGTACTGGAACGATCTTTCTAGAGAGTTGAAAACATCTTTCCGCAATTTCAGCAAATTTCAACACATCTGTGTTTAACAACACATACATATATAGTATATACTGTATATACAGTACATATATTGCAATTATAAAAGTTCTTTATTATGTCACTTCCTGTAGTCTTAAATGGGAATTCTGTTATTTACTATTCTATCAACCTAGGTGTAAAGACAGGTAAATAACTTCAACCTGCTAAAACCAGGCATATGAAATCGCTTTTTTTGTGCACTGTTTAAACAAGGATGCAAACATAAATCCATGCTCTTGGTGAAAAATTCTGTCCTTTTATAACTATAACCTGCAGGGTCATGGCGGGGTTGGAGCCTTTCCCAGGTAACAGCGGGAGAGAGGCGAGGTGCAAGTCATCCACCTTGCTTGCGCGTCTCTCGTCTCTATGGGAAGAAGTGGGGGTTCACGGTCCAAGCGCAGGACCCTCTTGCTGAGTGGTAATAAGGAACCATTTCTGCTTTCTGGACTGAGACTTTTAGGTGTGAACAGTGTGTGGCCAGTTAAATGGCTGGGAGTAAACAGGAGAGTGAGTCATCGAGCCAGCTCTGAATCATCCTGCTCCTTCTGCATCACTCCCAGAATGCAGCGAATGACTTCAGTGGTTGTTTCCTCCTGCTAATTTCCCTGCAGTATTCACAGGGGAAATCAGCGGGGGCAAACAACTGTTACTCCACATTAAATGCAATTGAGCACAGGTGGGTTTTTTTTTTTTTTTTTTCTTCCCAGGCATTTTAATTTTCCAATCAATTAGGGTGGAATTGCTAATTTGTCTGCTCAAGGGTATATTAAGTTATGTGCTTCTGTTTTGAATGTTCTCATTAAGAACACATCACTTTTCTCTCGTTCATGTCAAATTTCACAGCTTCTACTTTAAACTCCTGGCCAACAAATAGCTATTTCATACATCTGCACATTCCATTTCACTCTTCAAATGCTTAATAAGAATATTAATGTATATTTTAACTTCCATTTCCTTTCCCATCTGTGTGTAGTCGCCTGCCATCAAAGCCCAGCAGTGTTCCAAATGATGAGGACAGTAAGTTGGGGGCGGGTAGCAAGTTATTCCATTGTTATATAGTTTTGATGGCCTGTGTGCTTTCGAGAATGGCAGGGTTTTACAGTGCAGCGCCTCAGGCAGGCCAATCAAAATCTATTAGCGAACAAAGTATGAAACTTTTAGTGTGTGACCTCTGCAAACTGCTGACCAGTGAATCAGCCGGGCGTTAAAACTCTGGGCACTGGATGCTATAAACACACAAGACCACAAAGACAATGGTGGATATGCCTCTTCACATCAATGCCCGCGTCCTCTCTCTCTCTCTCTCTCTCTCTCTCTCTCTCTCTCTCTCTCCCTCTCCCCATCACACACCCACTGCCTCCTGATAAATCCCATGAGTCTATTTTTTAGCAGGAAGAGAGGAGAGACTGACAGACAGGCTTTAGATGAAGAGACAGGCGAGGAATATAAATGAGTGTGTTTGTGTGGGTGTGTGTTAAAAAAAAGAAGACAACTGCCTACCTGTAGAGAGCCTGAAACAGGTCTTTGGAGTTGACTCCAAAGGCCTTTTCGTACTGGTTTCTTCCCTCTCTAGAATCAGGCAAAGACAGAATTACACATCTGACAATTGCATTATGGGTATGAGACCTGCTTGATGATTCATCACTTGTTGAATTTACTATGGAGGCCCAGAATAGTGATCGTCTCGCCTCTCAAATCCTGCCTGAGCTTCACCTCCCTCGAGAAGATGCAATCAAGAAGCTCAAGTGCACTGATGTGAATTTACAGCCACATTCCATTTTAGGTGAATTTATGTTTCTTATGCTCAGCCACACCAAAACTTAAGCAATTTTCAATCAAGATGCCTTGTTTTTATCTTCAGTTGGACCTCACTGAACCCGGTCGTGCCGTCTGGGAGCTGCTCGCACGTCACAATGAGACTAAAATCCATCCTGAGAGACCGTTTAAACAGAAAGGCTTGATGGGACTCCACATCAAACCTGCAGCTCTCACATCCCCTTGCTGCCTACTTTAATTGAAAACCATGCTTGCGCATTACTCAGATTTCTTTGGTAACCTTATCTTACTTTTCAGAGCTGTTTAGTTATATAGTTTCATAATTGTAGTTATGTAACTATATAACTAAACTTGCTCATGTAAAATTTTTTGTAGAACTTTTGTACAACTCCCTTTTGTAAAATACTCCAGCTATTAACTGTGGGATATCTGCAGGGAACTGAGGTGTGGGGGATAATTTTTCAAAAATATAAACAAGAATTTTCAATTTCAAAACAAAGTCCTCCATTTAAACAAAACATCAGATTCTCAAAAATAACTGGCAGAAACATTCAACATGTTTAGTTTTTGGCCCTTTGCTTGCACGCACAGCAGTGTTCCTTGGGAACTTGTGACATCATATTTCACAATATTTTACCATCTGTGAGTTTGCTTGTTTGTTAAAAACAACAACAACTACAGGTTAGCTTTGCATGAAGATTTGAGGTGTGTCTTCATTCAACTTTGATCTTGTTAAATTTTGAAATCTGGATCCAGGAATCATTTAAAAGATTCTTTAACACTGGGAAAGCTTTTGGCTTACTTTACATCACAAAAAGTTATGTTAACCACCAACTAAATGTTGAAATGAATGAATTTAAATATCATACTAACTCACCGCTTGAATTATTTCTACAGGGTTACTTATACTGTATGTTGGTGGACTTGTTCAGCCTTGGTGGAGGTTTTTCGATTACGTTTTGTCTGTTTTACAGCCTATACGATTCAAACTTGAAAAAAAATATAATAATCTTGTAGATTAGAAATTGAAAGAAAATCATAAACTGCAATTCTAGCCTGACATCATCCGAAGTAAAAATGCACCGGTGAATGGAATCAAACACACAAAATTCAGAGAGATGTCATTTGCTGCATCTCGCTGTAGATGCTGACCCCCTCCATGAAGGTGACTTAAACTCTTTCTACTGTGAAAGTGTGGCCGTCCCTGCTCAGTGTACTGACCTGACGGCGTCAGTCAGGTAGTGCCAGCAGAGGTAGATGGTTCTGGAGCTGTACTGGATGGACTGGTAGAGGGATAACGGGCTGGAGCGGGTCAGATAGATGCTGGCCTGCTCTGTGTTACTGTAAAGCACTGCACACAGGTGGAGTGGGGAGGGTGACTGAAATATCACTGCACACGTGAGGACAGTTTTAGACACAGACATTCGGCAACTGACAAATTAATGAATGTCTGATTAAATGGCAAATGGACATGAAAGACAATCAGATGTTGTTATCGTCTCATTAGGTTTATGTGAGCTGTTGTCTGACCTTGTCTGTCGTCCTGGTGTGTGTTGAGGAGCTGCAGGCCCGTGCAAGCAGCCAGCAGTCTTTCTATACCGTCTAGACTGGCTCCAACCGCCTGACTGATCTCCTCTGCCGACAGGGGGCGCTCTGCACCCAACAATACATCAAACACTCCCAACTCGCAGGAGGAGAAGACAACCTGATTCAGAGAAAGAGAGTGTGTGTGTGTGTGTGTGTGTGTGTGTGTGTGTGTGTGTGTTATACTATACTATACTATACTATACTATACTATACTATAGTCCTCTATTCCTGTTAATACAACCAAAAAAGTTTTCCAACATTCCCAAAAGGCAGGGACGTGTGTAGAATGTAGACACAAACTGAATTTAATTGAAAGCAACACAAAGACAACTTATTAAACATTGAGACTGAGAAATTTCCATGTGTTTTAAAATGATATCGTCATTTAGAATTTGATGCCAGCAATATGTTTCCAAACTAATTATTTGCTGCTCTGTTGCGTCAGCTGTGGTTCTAACAACACTTAATCAGATTTGGGGAGCTGAGGAGACCATGTGCTCTAATTTTGAAATTGGAACGCTTTATCATTCTTGCTCAATGTAGGAATTCAGATGCTTAACTGTTTGAGATCTCATTCGTCATATTTTATGTTTCATGATGTGTTAGACATTTTTAATGGGTGACAAGTCAGGACTGCTGGCAGGGCAGTTTAGCACGCAGCCTCTTTTACTACAGAACATGCTGTTGTAATACATGCAGAATGTGGTTCGTCATTGTCATGCAGAAATAAGCAAGGCGTTCCTGAGAAACACGTCTACTTGTTTATATAATTTCCTCTTCGCATTGTAGAGCTTCAACTTGCATTTGTGGATGCAGAGGCGAGTTGCGTTCCCAGACAATGGTCTTTGGAAGTGTCCATATTTTTTCTATCACGTTCGTATGATGTACTGTAGACTGTGCTGTACATAAATGACATTTTCTGCAGTTTTATGTCAACAAACATGATCCTCAAATTGTTGCACCATTGCACAGAACAGTCTTTCAAAGAGAATTCAGAATGAGAATGTAATCTTCAAATTATTTCTGTTCTGGCAGTCTATGCCATTTTCAATTTTACATGGGGTTTCAGCGTTTTGCAAATAATTCGATTTTTTTTTTTTAATTTAGATTTAAGTAGGTGTCCAATCTTTTATGGAGAAGAATAGATTCAATCCTTAAAGGAACACATTGCCCTTCATCAGAATAATTCCCATTAACAACCAGAGCACCTAGAGATACATGATTTTAACAGAAGTGGAAGATTAAATAAAAAAATAAATCTAATTAATCTAATCTAATCAACAATTAATTGCATCTTGTTCTTTGTACAACCAACAGCCTAAAATCTTGAAATTGAAAAGCCAGAGCTTAGTTTCTGCTTGAGGAGCTTTAAAATGATGAAATGTTTAGACATCCTGCTGACTGACTCTGTGGTTCATTTAAACTGTATCCTTGTGGCTTTTACTAGATATGATGCTTTTATTAACCATCAAAAAAGTTGGTGTCTGTAACTTCAACCTGATTATAGGTTCTTCCCTGCATCTGATCCATGACGCTGAGCATGTGTTGCACATTACCTTAGAAATGAGGAATCCCTCCATATACTCCAGTATTTTTCTGGGGTACCTGTCTGCAGCAGGTTTCCTCTCAGATGAACCCACCTCCTGACATTCAGCCATAGATACTTGTTTGGTCAGAAATCCCCCCCCGCCCCTGCAAAAAAAAAAAAAACCCAACAGTCTGATAGTCCTCCAAACTCTTCTACAGGCAACTTTCCTGCTAGTTTGTTCTGCTCTGGAGCCCCTTCAACAGGTGTATATGCGACTGGTGGGGAAAAACCAGGCTTCAGCTCCACAGTGCCCACCCAGCAACACCAGTAAGACCGGCAGTGGGCCAAGCTGATTATAGCCAGATATCCCAGATTACAGCAGGGGCTCAGTCTGCTTCGGACAAAGAAACAACTCTGTGGAAATACACTGCTGCCTTGTTCATTATCACTCACGCTTGAACGCACTCAATGGAGAATTTATACTCAGCTTGTTCTCATACCAGACACATTTTCCACTTTTAAGGACCCCAAAATGTGAGTGACACCTAAACTTTAAACGGAAGCTCTGTCTTGCATCTTGTCTCCATATGGCTGGTTTCCATTTAACTAATGACCGTGGAGGAGACCGTGGCGTGACACACAGCCATCCCTCTGACGATTCACTGTTTATCTGCACAGGTCATTAAATCAGTGGTGTAAGGACAGGATATAGATGCGGCCAATGCATCTGTGTGCATGCATGTCGGATCACATCTGCAACACTATAGTCACTTTCGTGACAGGATTGACAATACATTTGCAAAGGAAAAACAATACTGTGAAACCTTTCAGCTTAGAACGTTTTTTATTGTGAACATGTACAGGCAAGAAATGATCCTGTAGATCATGAAAATATGGTACACTCGACAAAAGGTGCTCCGCCAATGTAACTCGACAAACTTCTCCAAACTTGCCAGCCAGCTGAGAACATTGTTACTAGTAAGTCTACAGAAATGAATGTGGCACTACATCATGAGCCTTAAAGCAGGCTTAATATCTAAACATCCTTGTTTCATTTTTTAATTTTTTTATTTTTTGAGGTAATATGATGGTTTCATTTGAATCTCAGAAGCTGGTTTCTTAAGCAGTAAGCTAACCTGTTTTGTTTTTTTTCTGTATTCAAGTATATATGACCAAGTAAAGATGTCACACACTGCTCGCTCACTTAAGTTCTAGATGTCTTTAGGCTCTCAACATCGTCATTATGACCTTCAAATCATCATAAAACTTTACATAACACAAAGAAATCCTGCCTTTCAAAAACTCTTGCAAGCATAAAAAACTGAACTAAAATTAGTCAGTCTTTGTCAGCTGGAGCATCACCGTGGTCCCACTGGCGTTGTTAACTAATGTTGTAGAGTTGTTGTTTTTCTGAGCTACTTAACAGCAACAAAGCCAATAATGAAGAAGCATTCAAAGAAATATTTGCAGGTCAGACTAAGCACAGACGTTTTTTTTTTCCTTTTTCACATTTTAAAACAGTAGCCATTTATTTTAGTCCAGTCATCCACTGAAGTGTTCCACAACTATGGCAGCCATACGTTTATGCAGTTTTACTTCAGTATAGGGAGTATGATTTTCATTCATGATCAATAACATTGAATTTGAATCTGTGTGTGGATGGCTGTTTATTCTATATGTCGGCCCTGCGATGAACTGGCGACTTGTCCAGGGTGTACCCCGCCTTCGCCCAAAGATGCTGAGATAGGCTCCAGCCCCTCCCTCAGTTGGGTTATATTGGAGTGGTGAGCTAAGATATTAGTTTTTAATCTATTACCCTACCAACTTCTCAACTTTCAACATGATGGATATATGAGTCACTAATCATAACATCCATTTTTAACTCCATTAAGTTTATTTGTTTTTCTCCACTTGTCACAACAGTTTCAGTTTAATGATGATGACCTTTTCTTCTTGTGTCAAAAACAGTCCAACAACCTGAATTAAAAATAAAAGAGTCAGAACAACTCCCTTTAATTTAGGATTTATAAAGGATAAAAATCTCCTAAAATGTATTAAAGTTTAGTAGTACTCAGAGAAAAGGAGAACAATTCTGTAAATACTGATGAAATTGACGAGATCAGCAACGTCTAGAGTTGCCCCTCACCCTGCTGTTGCTGCGTCTCCTGTGTTTTCGACTGTGACTCCTCCTGTCTCTACTTTTATCGCTGCTCCTGGAGCTGCCTCTGCTGTATCTGCGGCGACTACGCCTTTGGCTCCTCCCACTGCCGCTCCTGCTCCTATCCTGGCTGGAGCTTGAGCTCCTGCTGCAGTGGCTGTGGCTGTGGCTGTGCCTCCTTTGGCTGTGGTGACTATAGCTCGTCCTGTGACGACTGGAACTCCTCCTATGACGACTGGAACTCCTCCTATGACGGCTGGAGCTCCTTCTCCTCCTGTGATGGCTGTAGGAGCGCCTCCTCCGTCCATGGCTGTCTGAGCGCCTCTCTCTGTGGGAATGGGAGCGGTCCTGGTCCCTCGCTCTATCCCTGCTGTGCCTGCTCCTCACCTCTCTGTCTTTCTTCCTGTCCTCCACTTCACATCTCTCCTGCTTCTGTTTGCTTCCTACTGCCTTCACTCCGTTCAAGTGGCCCAGGGCATCCAGTGTCACACTGCCACCAGCACCTGAGGCCTCCTCATTGGTTACAGGGCCAGCCTGGTCCTGAGGTCGTGTGACTTTGTCGCTACCCTTCAACATGTTGCAAAGCAGTCTCTCCCTCAGCTCCTTCTCTCGGCGCTGGAGCTCCAGCGCTCGCTCCTTCTCCATCTCCACCCTCCGGAGCTCCTCTTCCTGCTTGCGTCGGCAGGCCTCCAGCTGCTGTAGACGAGCCAGTTCCTCCTTCTGTCGAGACTGCTCCAGCCTTTCCTGTTCCTCGCGTTCTGCCCTCTCTTTCTCCTGCTGCTGCTGCTTCATGGCCTGGAGAGAAGACGAAACAATGTAGGTAAAGAAACACGACAAAATCCAATTTCTGTTTAGACCATCGGGATGAGACAGCTCTGATCTACACAACACTACTAGATGATCTTCAACACCAATAGAGCCTTTGATGTCAAGCAAACAAAGGAAGTTGTAATTAATGTATTCTGTTGAGTATTTATCAGGTAAAAGCCATCAAGTAAAATTTAAGTCTTTTACAGCCCATTAAATTAGGTCATGGATGAAATTCAATCAAAAGGTTCCATCAAGCAGCCTCCAGGCTTGTTGTAATCATTCTAAACAATAGCAGTGGGACAAAATTTTGAGGCAATGATATATTGTCATTCTGCCTTAGATATGATTAGAGACATTGACACAAAATACCCAATGCAGCGCTGTAAACAGATTTGCCAATTTGACTCCCCAGTGTTTGATACTTCATGCCTTGGTGTTGTGGTAGTTATCACGCGAATGAGGGGAACCTGACCGTAAGTTAATTAACTGGCTGTCGAAGAAGTAGCTTCCAGTCGGATGGTGGCAGACAGTTGGGTAAACAAAGTAGCATTAAGCGACGTGACAGCCACTTTCAAGTCTGAGGTCTGATCCACCTCAGCTTTTACGACTTCAATGGGACATATTAAACCAATACAGACCAGGCGATATGCAAGAATTGTCTGGTGAAAGTTATGTGCACAGGCAACACCAGGAGCAAGCGAGGCTACCTGAATCACCACCACCCTGATCCTTTTGCTGAGGAAGCGGCTGATGCTAATGATTCAAGTTCACCTGCAGCCATGAATGTAATGTTGAAAGCTAACCTCACCGTCTCGTCCTGAAGACTGCCAGTATTACAAAGTCCATCACTGGGTTGATTTGCAAGGACCTCCACCTTTATAGCCTGCATGCTGTATACACTGGTACCAAGGTATGAAATACCTGTCCAAATGCAGAACTGTTCAGCTGTCTGCCGGTTTCGAGCTATTTTATACTGGAATAATGGCACGGTGACAACTTACAGTCTGCATGTTTGTTAAAAATGCAGACATATCATGATATAGCCTTTTATGATTGGCTTGCAACATATGGATTATCACAGAATCACTGTATCTCAATGCTATCATGGGCTTCACATGGGGTATCGGATCTGAGTTACCCTGCTACTCCCAAACTTACTATCCAAGGCTCATGAATCTACCAGGTATTTGAGTGATCCCAGAACCAACTGTCTGCTTTGTAAAAAATAAAAAACACACTTAGTCAATGATGAAATGGTTATTTGTTTTGTAGTTTTTTTTAAAGCTTGATCAATATCAAATTTTCAGATTTCTGATTTAAAAGGCAGACTGATGTTAATACAACTAATGTATCTCTATCTAAAAAACATCAACTCTGCCATCCAATTAATTTTTAGGACTTTTAAAATGATATCAAGGCCTAAAATTCAGGTGATTGTAGATATTTTGGCATATTTGCTTGCTTTGATAAAGTTCAGGAGCTACACTGTTCAAAGTTACACATTTATAGACATTTGCCTCAGTACTGGTGTGGGTGTGTGTACAGGCTCATTCAGGGGAGTATAGTGTGTATTTGTCATACCTTGGCTCTGGCCAGGAGCTCTGCGATGAGCCGTATTGACTCCAGGTTGCGCTGAGCCAGAAGCAGTCTCCTCTCCTCCATGGCGATCTTCATCTGTAGCTTCTTCTGCTCCTCTTCTTGCTGTCGCCTCACCTTCTTCAGGTTCCTCCTCTCCTCTCTCTCCCACAACTTCTGCTCTCTCTTTCTTAGCCTCTCCTCCTTCCTCCTCTCCTTCTCCTCCTCTTCCTGCTCCTTCTGTTTTCTGAGGCAAAGGTAAAGACTAATGAGTATGTTATTACAGAATCATTAGCAGAAAATTCTCATCAAACAGGGCTCTGTGCACTGTAATGTTTCTTACTACAAGAAAAATAAGACCACTTTCATTTCACACACACCAGTATTATATATTAATTGTCAAATACTGAAATAGTTGTTCAGATGAATAAAAAAAAGTTGTCATTCTCTCAGTGGATGTACATTAACACTGAAGTTAATATTTTTTAGAACACATAAACTAAGCAGCTATTAAGTCTGTATTCATCTTATCGTGAAACTCAGGGATGTGTCCAAGCAAAAGACGTATCCACCCTGCAATGGTTTTAAGTGAGATCCCTAAAATGAGTGAGCTGGGGATGAATATAATTATAAAGTCGATTAACTTAATTGACCAGCATGCACAGAGGTATGTATTTTTCAGTATTTTCTACTACTGCGCTACTAGTTTTTTAATTGAATTTTTGTGAGCTGAAATTATTTTCACCTCCTTTTTTTCTGATATAATATGGGCTGTCTTTATCTCTATGATACGCGTTTCCTAATCTTTAACGACCTTTCAATGTTCTTGCGGCATCCACAATGTTGTATTTTTGTAAAGTGTAAACTACACCATGACTTGTTCACCGGTGGATTGTCAAACGCTGTAAAAGTGATCTACGTCTTAACATTTGGTAGCTACGAGAGCGTTTGTGTCTCCCCGTGGAGCGAGTATGATGGGACACCTGGGACATTCAGTTGTCTACAGTTACAGCAACGTGTCCAACATGTCACACATCTAGAGGGCCATTCTAACCAGCCACAGTGAGACTGGTTATCTTCTGAGTTAAGAGACAAAACTATACTGTCTGTTATGTAGAGAAATACTGTATGTAAAGGTAAACAACTTGTCTGATCATCTTCATCTCCCAGCAACCAAATATTATCTTTTCACTGGCACAGTACCACAAAGTCACTGCCCTGATTCACAGTTACATGTATCTTCCTTGTTCATCAGAAACCAGCTCTCTACTGCACTTGTGCTTTCCAGTGTACCTCTCCTCTTCCTTGCGCCTCTCCTCTTCCTCCTTCTCCCGTCGCTTCTGCTCTTCTCTCTGCCTCTCCAGCTCCTGCAGCTTCAGCCTCTCCAGGCTTCTCCTTTTAAGAGCCGGCTCACTCAGATGTTTGCTCGTGTCAAAGGTCACCTGAGGAACACACATACACACAGGTTAACAAAAGTGCTTTCATACACACTTCAAAATCTTTTTCTGGTGGGAATTTCTCAGCATCTGCAATGCTTTCATGCAGTTTCGATAAAAGTATAACACCTTTTTGATTGCTCCGTGGTATGGAAATTTCAGCCGGAGAGTAAAATATTCTGGGTAAATCAGATTAATCTCTCTGGCATTTTAAACAAATTAAATTTGTTCAGGTTTAGATTATTTTAGCATAGTAGAGGATTCCATCTAAAGGGGAAAAGTTGTCAGAAAGGGTTTATTACAGAGCTTTATATGGATGTGTGCAGTAAATTTGGAAATTTAATGGTAATTAATCTATTGATTACCACGCTGCCTTTTTTCAAGGCAGGTTTAAGAGGTATCAAAATATTTTTCAAGAAAAACAATTGAGATAAGATACCTTTTCTTTCCTTATTTGTATAATTTACCAACAGAAACCACAAACAATATCCTCTTCTTTCATTTCTTTTATACAGATTCTCTTACGTTCCACTCACCTAATTTAAATTCAACACTGGAGCTTTATTCTGTGGATTAAGAGATCTGGCTTTCCCCCTACCCTCAATACCATGAAAATAATGATGACACAGCTTTAATTCTCATTCCACTGAAAGGTCTTAAAGCTGTGACTCTCAACCACAGTGTGATTGCTGTAATCCTCCAACCTGTAGCCTCACAACAGCAGTAGCAATTCCCTGGTAGCCTGTCTTGCACACACACAAAACAGAAGTGTGCAGATTTCTAGAATGACTTCATGTCAGTAAGAAAAGACTTTAAGAGAAATACATGCTTGATTTTTGGAAAGTCGTGATTTTTTGAATTTCACATTTGCAGCAAAGTAGAAAGAAGCACATACTGTGTTGATTATTTACCATGTTAGGAAATTAATTCAAATAACAGCTTAACTATGAGTCGAACTGAAATTTTCTCAAGACGTTACTTAAAGTTGGCACTGACCAGAATTCTATGTAGGATATGTGTTTGCCATGTCTTCATTATTTAGATTTCTAAGGCCAGTGTGCTTATGACTAAATTGTCTGATTGGTTCTTACTTTAAAATGTTAAAACTATATTCTGGGGGAGCATGCCTCCTCCACTCTGGAGGGATGGAGGTCCACACTCAAAAAATCCTGTGACAAACACTAATTGTGTACAACCGGGTTAGAAGCCTTTAGAAAATGAGACATGAATTCATTGCATTGCTCTTAAGTCCGGGGAAGAAATATTTACAAAGGTCAGTCAAATAACTGGGGAGAAAAAAAAAGATTTCTTATTGTGTTCTTACTACGATCATTATCACGTACAGTGCAATAATCCACAACAATACGATACCTTGATGTTGCAGGCCACTGCCTTGCCATCGTCTCCTTTTAGCATCAGCTTCATGCTGCGCAATGTGTCCATTGCCTTGGTGAAACCGCAGTACTCCTGGTACTGGACATAGGCCTCAAAGTTAAGATGACCTCCAAAACTGAAGGTGTTGAAGTTCTTGTCTAGCATCTCCTCTCTGTATGGGTCGAGCATTGGGATGTCAACATTTCGCACCTACAACCCCAAACATGGCAAATTAAGAAAATTAAATTTCACGTTGGGTTCAATTTTTCATTCAAATTGATGATAGATGATTTCTTGAAATATTTCAAGAGTATGTGCCTGTCTCTTTGAGATAGTTTGTGCTTAATATGAAGGCAATGTATGCAGAATAGACCAATATAAAGGAAACTATAACTCTACATAGCAGAAACTATCACTTAAACAACCACAAGAGTCATCTCTGACTTAAACTGATTTCTAACTACCAGATAATGTGAATTCTGAGCTCACGTTAAATACAGAAAATTAGGAACCTTTTACCACCTTGCCAAATGTCTGGAAGACAGCGATCAAGACCTCTTCAGAGGGCCGATCTGGGAACTGGCTGTCCTTCTGGCTGAACCAGCGGCAAGGAAGTCCCTCCAGATGGATGGTGTCAGGCCTCTCTCCTGGCAGAGTCTCGTTCATGTCCTTGGCATCGCGGAAGAAGGAGTCCCAATCATGACGTGTGGGGAAGTCCAGCTTATTCTCTACTGCACGAACCTTGGGTGAGGAGAGGAAAGAGGTTATATATGCTTTGTTGCTAGTTTGTCATGTACATTTGAAATTACTAGTCTAGTCGAATACAACATCGCTGCAATGACTCAAGATATAAATTATATTTTGTTTTTTTTGTATGTGCATTAGACTTATAGGTGTTACTCATGTTTATCAGCCATTGCAAATCAAGGAAGTGCCATGTGCAGAGTGCAATCAGCCACATATCCAGTAAAGTTTCCCCATGAGATTCATGGTCCATTTTAATACTAGCCTTACCTTGAGTACATCAGTAAATCCACTAAGTTTGATGCTCTTTCCATCCAAACGGCCCAGCAGATTCTTGACCACTGTCTTATTTTCCACTTCTCCCTCAAACCGGATGAAGTCCATGGTGCTCTTAGAGATGCGCAGGGCTGAAAATTGCTCTGGAGCCACCATGGCCTTCACTCTCTCCATGACCTCCCAGTTGGAGATGCTCTTGCCAGGCAACTTAAGCTGGGGCAGAGCCACACTGACGGTCATTTTGGCAATAGGCTTGAGGTATATGTTGTACACAGAGGAGAGGCACACTGCCTCTGTAGTATCATGCACAATGGTAGTCATTGTTGCAGACCGGAGGGTACGCTGCAGAAAGGTTGGGGAGACAGAAAAGACTGTTAGTACATGATAGCTGTTTTCAAATTACCATTAATTAGACGACTGTTAAGGTGCCATCTCTGTACAATATTCAGAATTAAGTGAGAATGATCAGCACACAGATCTCCACCCAAATGCATTTAAACATTAAAAAGTGAACATTGAAAAAGCTGTGCTTACTTTCATTTTTACAGATGTTTTTAACAGATATTTCAAAGATTCACCAGATTAGTTGTTTGTTTTTTTTATTAGAAGAACTGCAGTGCATTCGAGAAAGGTGAAATCCATTGATTAAAAAGCTAGAAGCTAAATTTTAATACTATTGAAAATGAAACATCAAATCTGAGTGAAAACATAATGAAATGCAGACACATGAGTGAGACAGACAAACAGCAGGACACTAAACAAGGACAAATGAGAACTGACAGAAGGATAAATTAAGTCTTCAATGTCTTTTATGTTACAAAAAGATTTAACCCATCATCAAAGAAATTCATAGGTCACAGCAGCGCCACAAATGAGATTTAAAAAATGAGCATACAGAAAGCTAATGATTACTTTCATGTTTGCAGATACTAATCTCTTTTGAAACGCCACACTAGTTTATTATATGCTTCGTACTACAAGCGTAATGATTTACGGTAGTTAGCTTCTGTTAGTTGTAGTTGTTATTCTATCATTTTGAGTATTACATAACGAATATTGGCAAATTGACTCATTTGGAGCCGAGTAAAAGTTTAGTTAACAATTTGCATTGAACTTTAGTGACTAAACGACTGAAACTTTAACTGTACTTTTACGTGTAAAATAGGATACCGCTGACTGTATCCTGATCTAACTAGCTTGATGATGCCTACAAACCAGCTCGCATTATCCCCCCGTGAGGAGACTCACTAGAGAACTGTTAGCGAAGGGTGAAACAATTAACAGACCGAATTTAACGAAGCGTAATGTGTTGGTCTACAAACAGATAACGTTATTACAGTTTTTAATCTGTTTATAACTGAGTAAGCTAGTTAGCTTCGAGCATGGCTTCAATTGAGTGCGCTATCGCTTGGGGTTAGGCTTGCTTTTTTTCTTAAAAATCTGAGTGCTTTTGTATAAAGTTTTGCTGTGCTGCCACTGTAAAGTTAATCACCACCTACCTAACATCTGTTACAGCTGGAAAAATATCCACAAAAGTAGCGATTATTTAAGAGCCAAACACCGCAGCGTAAAGAAATTATACTTCCGCTTTCAGCCAACTTTGACCTCAGAGAGGAACAACGTGAAGAAGAAATATGGGTAGTATTTGACAACAGCGACACAGTGTGGCATAATGTGAAAGATGATTGATATCATAACTGCAGCATGTAATTGGTTATAGACAGTGGTACAATATGTCTAAATATATTTAGTCAAGTACTTCTTTAAGAAAGGCACTTATGCGTGATTTTCTCACTTTTGGTACAATGGGTTTCTACTAAGGATGCACCAATATGAAAAATCTGTGCTGGTACCGATACAGATAAGATTTTACCCAATTATACATAGTACAATGTGCAGTGAAATGTGTTTTTGTATCTGCAACCAGTTACTAGGATTACATTACCAAGAAAAAAGTAAAAACCAAATAGAATAGAATAATACTGTAATATTTAAAATAACAATTTGACTGATAACCAATACCGATACCAATACCATTATATGTCAAGAAATGAAACACTCCTCTATTTAAAAGAAATGACACTCAAATGATTGAGAATGCTGCAGCCAGGTTTAGGACAGCAGTTGTAGACAGTGCAAAATGAATGAGACACAACACATAGCTATTTGCCACTGGCCATCGGTGAACGCCCCCATATTTGCAAATAACCATTATTGGCCAATTTTGACATTATCAGCAGATACTTATATTAAGTCAACATGCCAGTAACTTTTGTTTATTTATTCTTTGTTTTTGATTTGTAATTGTATATTCAAGTGTTTTTACACAATACTTGCACATCTCAAAAAAATTGAAAATCATTTTTCATCAGTTACGTACAAAAGTGAACATTTAATGCAATCTAGACACGTCACATGTAAACTAAAATGTTTAAAATAATTAACTATCTTAATTTGGATAATTCTGGCCTATAGATAAAATAAAATCTTAAAATATTTGAATATTTAACTGTAACTGTATAAAGCCAAATCCTCAAAAGTAAAACAAAAATGCTTGATATTTCACTTTGTGTGTAGTGAATATAGAATACAAAAAAGTTAAAACAAATTCTGAGAAAAAAAAATGCTTTTCCACGATATTCAACTTCTTTCTGGTGCAGTATTGTAGTATTGTTGCTTTCACTAAAACATCTGAAGGCTTCCTCCATGACTGATTTCTACTCATACGGTCAGCTAAATGCAAACAAGTATTATGCATTTATGTGAAAAAAATATTGTTTTTACTGTGGCGGTAAATGGTCTTATTTGGTTGCTTCAAAGCCACAAAGCTGAATGGGGCTTTGATTTGTGACTGCAAACAAAACCATTGAGGGGGGGCACTCTTTTTAGCCAGTGTATGTCAAGAGACAAGCAAACATCCAGCTGACAGTGTACATTTGTGGGTAGTTTGATAGTGGGTAGTTACTTGGCACTGTTACACTTTGTATGAATGTCACCAACGCTGCATTATCAGGGGAGAGAGAGAGTGAGAGGTGGAAATAGATTGGACATGGATTAGTCCAACAGCAGAGCCCCGGGCGAAAAAGTTGGCACAGTTTCCCTGAAAAGATGTTGGAGGAATTTACATAATAGGCATTACTCCCTTCACTTTGTATGTAGGTCAGTGGCTGCAGTCAGGCAGCCTCTCTGCTCCGTCCCCATTGGCAGCGATCTAACAGGCTGCCTGAGGCAACGGACTCTGGAGTTTTCCCGTCCAGCTCATCCCTTCAGTGACCTCTACAAATCCTGTTTGAATGGTAGATGAGAGCAATGACAGAGATCAGAGAATCATCAAAAGAGCACACTCTGATTCATGAGTGTTCACATTTACACGAGCAACACATTGATTGTAATGACCGTGCGCATGTAATCCTGCTTTAGTGTGGCCGATGTGTTCCGGTAAACACAAGGAGGAGCGCAGACCCAGACAGCGAGCTAGAAGGACATCGGTGCCACAAGATGATTGTGGTTATCTGTTCGGTTCCAGGCGCCGGGCGCACTGACTAGAAATTCCCCATATCCCTCAACCCATCCCTGTACTCAACTTTGCATATTTTGCCTTGTATCTGCAGTGACATACGGGGGATAAAAGAAGTCTGCCACCCCTTAAATACCAATGAAGCAGACATAAGCGTTGAAATGGAATTGCAATCAACATTTCGATTTACATCCTTTCCCAATCAAAAATGTCGACCCCAACTGAAGCCGATTGAAGGGGTGACTTTGTGAGGTTGTAAGAAGTGTGCGTGCATGATGAACAGGTGCAGCGCAAGGAGCAGCAGTGGACACATTGGGTGCAGTGTTACATGGGCAGCTTGTGGACAGGAAGCTGTGGAGATCCTGCAAAATGCTGGACCAGAGCTGACAGGGGGGTCATCAGATCATCAATTATTCAGCACCACCAGACAAGGACAATGACTTGGTGTCAGCAGGACTGGCTTCATTTAGAGCTTTGGTCTGACTCCTGCAAGTGCTCATATGCTCGTACACATTCAGTCGTTGGCCTGGATGGTCACAATAGCCGCATACTGTGACCCAACACAGATAACACAAAAACTCACTGCTTTCACATTCAAGGACGAGATGGGGAGGGAAAGGGGTGACGGTGGCTCAGTAACGCTGTATTCATATTGTTTCACAGTAAACAAAAATGACTCACAGATACAAAAAGTCAACACTGCACAGCATTTACATTCCCCGGTGTTCATGCATGTGAAAAAGTGACACCAGAGTAGGTTCAGACAACAAGTGTCTCCATCAAAACAGTCAAAAACTTTAAAATTACAGGTAGCTCTACATGATTGGAATACAAATGCTACAAATGGGGAATTCTTGAAATCCAGGGTGTGGTCAAGATTCACATATTCGGGCAAACAGTCAAAAAGCCGATGCGGTCTTCCTTAAACAGGCGTATTGTGGCCTAGGCTCATTAGGATTCACAGGTGATCCAGGTACGATGAACATTATATCGAGACACAAGACCAATACAGGTCAGCTACAAAATGTAAAAAAGTGAATTGAAATCAGTTTTTTTTGCTTCCATATTTACTGTAGAATTAGTCAGTGCGGTGCTGTTGGAATTTAATCAGAAGTTGGATGACAGAAACACTCACTGTGAGCGAACCAGACTCAGAGGGTTGAGGTACGTTGGAGGTAATAAAAGTGTAACTACCTAGTAACTAACTTTTCAACTCTTGCTCAACAGAAGTGAAAGTTATAGAGAAACAATGACATTGTCGCATTTGTACATACATACAGCGAATTACACATCTGAAGGTTGAACCTGTAGACGGGAGCAGTGAAAGCTGGTTTTAGTTTGAGCAGTCCCCCTCCCTCTTCAAAGTGACAAGTGCATGATGTGGTTAGAACGCAAAAATCTGCTACTACTACTACTAAAAAAAAAATCCTTCACATTAAAGAAATGTACAAAAAACTCCTCAGCACCACCCCATCAAAGGAATATGAAATATAGGAAATCACGTCTATGAATATATATTACTCTGTTCTGCAACATAAACAAGTGTGAGAAACCAAAACCAAAGTGTTAGTGTTTTCAAATCCTCAAGTGCTGTGCTTTGCGTTGCGTCGTGGTTAAATAAAATGTTATATGAACCCACCCTCTGTGGTCAACATTAGCCTAATCACTGCAATAGGAAAAGAAGAAGTTCGATTTTTAGACAAAAATAAATATGTGGTTTAAAATCTGGTAATAAAATTTTAAAACCAGCTGTGTACACTTTGATTGTAGAAATGTCTGAAAAAAAAAGAGCTCATAAAAAGAGCTCATAAAAAGGGACATTTCACACACATTGGGCTGGTATTTGTGTCTGTGTTGCTGGTTGTGAGAGTTCAGCCGAACAGGTTGGACAGTGGTCGGGTTCGCAGAGGGCTACGGGGGAGCTCGTCTCCTCCTCCCACCTCTCCGGCCTCCCTGAACGAAGCGCTGTGGATGATCTGGGCTCGGTGGCGTCCTCGGTGCAGCCGGGCGTTCAGCCGGCTCAGGGACGACTTCCTCTGGATGCCCCCTTTGGTCTTCCCGGGCGAGGCTCCCTCCTCCACCGCCCCTGCAGGCGGGTTCAGGAGCCGCAGCGGGTTGAGGTTTCCTGGGAGGACCCTGGGAAAGCGCCAGCTGCGGCCTCCTCCGCTGCCGCTCGCGTTCTCCCGGTCCGACTCAGCCCCGGGTGAGATGACCAGTCCTTCTTCCTGCAGGTTGGCGGCCAGCGGTGGTGGCAGGTACTG
>KV751348.1:10250818-10261093 GCA_001698575.1 Mola mola | reverse complement strand
CGCCTCCCACTGTAGTCCCGAGCCTCAGGGTCCGCGTCCCAGTCAGACAGCAGCACGCGAACAACCTGTCAATCACAGCCCGTTATAGACCTCGCTCTCAGTGCATCTGTCCTGGATTATCATATCCAATCTGTGATTGGATATGATTGGATATGTGATCTGCTTATGTCAAGGACATAAGGACATATGTCAAAAAAATCACTTGAACTTTAAACCCTTAAATAGGTATCTCCTTCTTCTCTTTTATGAAACAGTTCAGACTTTTGATTGAACTCGTACATTGTGTTGTTTTCTTGACTTTTACTGATGGACAAGAGACTGTAAACGGGGCACTGGCAGTCTCACGCTTGCTGCGAATTGTAGGTTATAGGCGCCTCCACTTCAGCAGCGAATGTGGAAAACAACCTTCAGATTCGGTCGGTGATTTGGCCTAAGTTTTCCTTTTCACGCTAAAAGTTTTTATTTCTCTTTGGCCATTTGCATCGATTCTGATGACCACAGTGCAGCTTGACGTTCCTCTTGATTTATATTGTAATTTATTCAGCACACATGAAATTCACAGCACGTCCGTGGGTCCACGGAGAGGAGCTCTCCTCCCTTGCTCTTGCTGGGATTTTTTTCATTTTTGCTGCCAGTAGTGTTCTTCCTCTAAACTGAGCCTCTAAGAACAGAGGTTGTCGAATACTGTGCACATTATAGACGTCCTTCAGGTGAACTATGATTTGTGGTTCTGGACTATATACTTGTATAAAAAATAATAATGATGACTTGACTCTTCAGTCTATTATTTGACAAAACTTCAACGCAGATGACCTGAACCAAAAGCATTTCTAGCTGTTTAGTGAGATTCATCACACTGTTTATTAACATATTAACATTCTCTCTCTCTGTCTCTGTCTCGCTCTCTCCCCAACCAGTCAAGTCAGACAGAGACAGGATCTGCTCTGAGGCTTCTGCTTTAAAGGACGTTTTTCCTCACCACTGTTCCTAAGCACTTGCTCCTGTGGGAATGTTGGGTGTCTCTTAATTAATGATTATATCAAGTGATAATAAAAGAGTTTGGTCTAGATCTGCTCTGTGTCATGAGATGACTTCTGACGTGTATTGGTGCTACAGTATATAAGCAAGACTGAACACTCAAGCTCCTTTTTGTGACAAAAAAAACCCCAACAACAATTCTAAAGATGTTTTCTTGATCATTCTATGTATTTTGAAGAGGATCTTTAGAGGAACGGACAGAACACATTATTATCTGCTGCTTCAATGAACATACGACACCACGCAGCCCACCTGTGTGTGTCCGTGCATGGCCGCCAGGTGCAGCGGTGTGTATCCAGCACTTGATCTCACGTTCAAATTCACGGGAATTGCGTTCTCCTTGGCGAATGCCAGCAGCTGGGAGAGCAGCTCGACCTTTCCCTGCTTGGCTGCCCAGTGCAGGCAGGTGAAGCCGGTCACAAAGTCCTTCTTTGTCACCAGGCAGGGCTCCACGGCGAGCAGGGGCTGCAGGCTGTCCCACAGCCCGTCTGAGGCGCACAGCATCCACTCGTGCTCAAGCGGGTCCAGGGTCACTGAGGCGCAGTCCTCATCGGTGGCTGAGGAGAGGAGCGATGCTGAGTCTCCGTCACCCTTCACAGACTCCCGGAGGCGTGACCCGCGGTTGATCAGAGACCTCCGCACCTGCAAAGGGCACAACGTTACACGTTTTGTTGATGAATTCACAGTGGAGCGCTTGACCCCAAATTCCTGTGAGCATATTCCCAACATCTATGATAGGGGAGAACATTTCAGGGTCAATACAACAAACATACTCACATTTTCCTTGTTTATTCAGCTCACACCAAGAAAGATTAATGCTTACATCTTAACAGTTCCTCAGACCATTTCATCTAGGGTTTTTTTTTTTTTGTCCTAGTGTTGCAACATTTAACACAGTTGAAATGTTGCTCTGTACCACTGCAAAATACTCTACGCTGACTAAAAGATGCCGTTTACAAAAGCTTTTTGACAACAACCTGCTAGAGTTAGTCTCTACGGGACACAGACAAAGCTGTGCACAGTTCATCGTCGAAGAAACAGAGAACCACATTCATACTTTATTGTTGAAGATCAGATACATAAAAGTAGGCTTGAACAGAGCAGAGCATTAATACAGATGCTAACTGCAAGAAGGTGATGGTGAACAAGTTCACTGGGCAATGCAACATACAGCGTATAGCTATTGTGGTATAAGAATATACTGTAAATCATCTGAGATAGTGGAAATAAGTAGGTGTTCTCCTTAAAGACCATAAGGCCTTAAAAAAGCCAATGATAATATTTTAGGGCCGTCACCATCATTAACTACCAGGGGTTAACGTGACTACACCTTATTTCACACCAGATTACATGGCTGTGTCAGAGTCCTCAGTTACATAGGACAGATGCCGTGGAGACACAATTCATGAATATTACATTTCTGTTCCCTCGCCTAATCGCGTTTTATGTCAGCAGTGAAATGCTGCACTGTTGCAAACATACAGCACTGAAAACGGGACAACTGTGTGCTGTTGAGGATTTGGAGCACACCCAAAGGTGAAGCGCCTGCTGTGACATCCTTAGTTCGGGTTGCCTGAATAGTCTGAATAAACATGACTTCTCGTACCTGCCGCACCCTGTAGAGAGCTTTGTCACACTGCCGAGCAAGTAAAACTACCATTAAGAATAACCTAGAAGCTTGTTTTCATGCCAAAGAGACAAAGTTTCCTACCTGAGGAGAGCTGCTCATCATCAGCTCTATGAAGTTCCTGCGGCTTCCTTTAGGTGTGTTAATATCGCTGACAGGCTCCAGCCCCTCCAAGGCGCTGTCCTCCGACAGGCAGCTGACCAGCGTGGCCCGCTGACATCCTTTGGACACCCTGCGAGCCCCTCTCACCTGCTGGCCCTGGCACCCTGAAGGGAGGGCCTGGTCCACATCCGGCATGCCAATCACGGGGGCCGATTCTCGCCTCCTCCTGTCCCTCAGCTTCACCTCCCCACCTCCAGCAGAGGCAGGAATCGCTGCATTACTCTTGTTATTCTGGGAAGGGGCTGCAGGCGGCTCATTGGCATTTGACTGTGTGTCGTTGTCCAGGCCGCCAGCCAACGAGCCGGATGCTGCTGGGGAACAATTGGATACATTTTCTTCATCTCTGTCATCAGCTCTGACACTGTATGACTGTGGTTCTTAAAGGATCAGTTCATCCAAAACACTCAAATTCAATTATCATCTCACCCAGAGAGTCACTCTTTTTCAGGGGCTTCAAAACACTAGAGAGTTGCGGCGTTCTCAGACAAGTGAAGATGCTGGAGACTTGTTTTAAAATGTTTTTTTTTTTAAAAAAAAAAAAAGGGAAAATTGCGTGCCTGGTTGCTGAAATAAAGCGGCTAAAAGCATTTGCTGAATTGCAAAATGTGAAATGAACAGCCAGAAAAGTCATGAGTTCGGTGTAACATTGGCAGCATGTTAGCTGAACTGCAATGAACTTAAAGCTAAAATCTCAACTTTAATATAGTGAAAAATGAAAGATCAAAATGATTGAGTGACAACTTAAAGACGTGCAGACAGGTGAGAGAGAGACAAACAAGAGGAAAGGAGACAAGGATAAAGAAAGGTGAAGTGATAGACAGAGAGGACTTACGTATTCAATGTCTTCTATGTTACATAAAAGATTTAACCTATCATCAAAGAAATTCACAGGTAAGAGCATCGCTGTAGAAGACTAAATCTGCTGACAATCGGCATCCAAACTAATAGGAAATATATACAAGACCAAAAATAGTGGCTCCACACAGCTTGTGCAGCATTATCCAAGTCCCTAGAAGTCTAAACCACCTAAGTGACTTTAAAAGTCTAAAAGTGAGAGCACACACCCACACAATGAAAATTTTCATCATGCATAAGGATGTAAATAATGTGTTTCCCTAGTCTTGGATTAGACCATACAAGATGCACGGAACAATTTATTGCTATTTCATTTTGCAGATATGTTGATCAATTTCCCAACTTAAAGTTATTAAGCATTGGAGTAAGTTAGCACGGAGGCCAGTATATAATGACTAAATATTGATTTTTGGGTGAACTGCTCCTTTGATCTGAACTATGTCCAGAGCAAAATCAATGTAATTCCTAAAGCTATGCAGGGGATGGGTCTCATTATTATCTCTGTTATTGTTCATGCTGAAACATTGCAACATTTTAGTGGGTTTTTTTGTTTGCAATAAAGCTAAAAATTACAGTGTATTAATCATTAGATTAGGGAAAATTCCAGTCCAACCCAATTTGTTATTGGCTTTCAAAATCAATGACAAATAAGCAAATAAGTAAACAAGTGTACTGATTTCACAAATAATGATGCAGATCTGATTAACTATAATAAACATTTTCAGAGACTATTTATGACGTGTTTAATTAAGCATAAGTACTTCATCCAAAATGAGCGCAGAGCACCTGTTTGGCCTGTGTCGCCAGGGTTGCCGTTGACACAGTGGTTGCCCTGCAGCGTCTCCTGGAAATTCCCGTTGCACTCCTCGTGATCGTGGCCGTCTCTGTCCGTACGCATCACCGAGCCCGCGTCACCTTCACCATTCAAACACACAAATTTCACGCCGTTTTCCACTTTCACGAAACCAACGCTGCCCACGACGCGTGTCAGAGCCTCGCGATCCACCCCTTCCTTGGCCTGGTCCTCCCCCCCCGATAATGATAGGAAATGATCGATCAGCTCCATCTGTTGGACCCTCCCTCCTCTCTCCATCAGGAACTCCTGCACAGCTTGCTCCGTGCACCGGGACGCCGTCATCATTGAGAGCGGGCCAGACGGAGCGCGAAGATTATTCGCATAAAATGCACGATTACGTTTCAAAATGAGCCCATGTTCACGCTGCTGTCAGTCAAAGAGGTCGGTGACGACGGCTGACAGCATCTTGCTCCGGTTCTCTCCTCCATGGGGAGTGCCGAGCTCTGACAGACAGGGGTCGCACGTAGCGAGAGCTACCGAGCAAAAGAGGCTCGCCACAGCAAAAAAATCCTGCTGCATTCAGGTACTCCTCGTAAAATTCTACTTCGAAAATACCAGCGAAGTCGCCTACTTTGTTAAAGCAGCCTGATTTTGAAAGACTGACGTTTTATTTTAGATGTCGAATGCACTGCAGTGGCATGAGACAAAAGTAGTAATCTTGGGCCTGTTTGGAAGGACCAATTGATTCAGATCTTTGATAGATACATAAAACATTTTGATACAATTAGCTGGACATGCCATCCTAACAATTACAGACAACAATGTTTTTACTGTTCTAGCAGTCAAGAGTACATCAATTTGTCATTCCTATGGCTCCTTGTGAATTATATAAGATCAAAACTCGTACGCGAAACTGGAAATCAAGCTGATGGCTGTGAACATTGCGCTAACTATCTATACAATCTTTCGGATGGTCTACCAATGTGTCATGGAAGCGGCTGGGAACATTAATTTGCGCTGTACCATTATACAGAAACGGGGGCGTACGTATGTAACCACAGTAAACTAGCATGTCTGACTGCAATTTATTCAGATTCTTTTGTATTACATGCGTTATTATTTTATAATATTTGACATTCTACCACATTTTTTCGTATTTTACATTTTGGCTAAATTATTTTATTTTGCCTCACTAATTTTTACCCCTTTCCTGCCTTGTTCACAGTAGTCGAGTCTATCCAGTTGTCGACGGTAGACCCACTGGGGCGGTCCCGATTAGAGTTCCCTAGAAAGAAGTTGTTCTTTAGGCAGTTTTGTTGCATTTATCTCTAAATATATCAGAGGTGTTGACTCCTGGTTAAAACCATGTCTTCCTCGGACGTTGCTCGGCAGCCGGTTTGTATTTTCCTTAATTGCGGTTGACAATTGAGTTCTTGACAGTTGAGCAGGGAGTGTCCATGGGTCTATCATTAAGTTAGCTTTAGCTAGCCTGATAACTACATTTGTTTATCCTCTAAACACAGTTACTAAAATGCAGCTAACTGAAACAGTTCCAAACTCAAAAATACCACATGTATTCAAAACTTTAAGTGGGACTTTTCACCTTCAGTCTTCAACTTTTGAGGAAGGATTTCCGGTTTACGTTTTAACCAAAATACACTGCGGAGGACGCTAACTGGCTAACACTACGCTAAGTTAGCAATTCAGAAGTTCATGAAAATTGTGTGCTGCGTGATTAGACACTATTCTGTTCTTACGCTCTCAAAATTACAAAATTTAGTTCATGTTAATGTCTTTCAGTCAAAGTTTGTTGGGTTCCGGTAGATTATGTAGTTTGATAAGCATCCTTAAATCGCTACATTTTGAATGAAACATTCCATTCACGTAGGTAAATTACTTCCAGAAAGACATCTGGCCAGTAAACACGCTATCGAAACTAAAAGATTTTAACAAATATATAATTTTCTGATATATTTGTTTCACTGACAGCAGTTCTTTTAAAATAGTTGTTTGTCTTTTTTGATATGTGGCAGATCCATTTGATAATTGCAAATTATCATTGTGGTTTTCACGTAAACTACCCACACAAGAACATTTATGAATTGATAAACAACATTTATTTCATCTATTCATGATAAGCTATGGATTAGTCTCGAATCTTTGTAACGGTGCATCCTATCATCTGAAAATTAATATATACAGCTGGAGGGAAGTAGTGTGAAACTATTGCTGAAATAGTCCTGCATCCCTGTGGGATTTGTATCTGAGAAGAAAATGGATGAAACATCTTGAAAGCGATCTTATCTCTGTGCAATGTCTTCCTCAGAATAATGGAGTCCGACCCCTGTCCCTTGCTGGTCATGTGGGCTTTGACAGCCTCCCAGATCAGCTTGTCAACAAGTCCATCTGCCAGGGCTTCTGCTTCAATATTCTCTGCATCGGTACCAGGCTTTCATCCACAATACATTACTGAAACACTGATATGCAATGGATAAAATGAATGCGTATTTGTTTACAACTCACATGATTTACATGAACACGCATTAACATTGTTTACATGAGTACCAGGATTCACAGCAGTTGTCAAATATTATAACACCTTTCCTCGTACTCTGTAGAAAGATTTAATTTTAATTCCAATGGCAGTGCTTAATACTCATAATGACTTATTATTATTATTATTCTAAGAAATACCCCGAGTATTAGATTGTGTGGACTACCATTTTAATTAGAAGACTGCTGCTGATTCAGACCTTTTGATCATCTGGTAAATGAGTGGTTGGAGGAATGAATAATACTTCTCCTCCTCAGCAACTTTGATAACTGGCCTTGAGCAAATCTCCTCCCCTCAATGCTCCATTGCAGCTGCAATATCTATTTGTAACTTGGTGCTGAGTCAAACAAAATATATCCCACCTCTTTCTGGCTCTAGGTGAAACTGGCATTGGCAAGTCTACCCTGATGGACACTCTGTTCAATACCAACTTTGAGAACTTTGAGTCATCCCACTTTGAGCCTCAGGTGAAGCTGCGGGCTCAAACCTATGATCTCCATGAGAGTAACGTCAGACTGCGCCTCACTGTGGTCAACACCGTCGGCTTTGGAGACCAAATGAACAAACAAGAGAGGTGGGATTAAGAGTGACAGGATAAAAATGTTAAAGAGAATCTTTATGTTTAAAAACGAGTGTAAGTGTGTTGCCAATGTCGGTCATTAATCATTCATAAAACTTGAATTTCTGATCCCCCACCGTGTCTGTCTTGTAGCTATCAGCCTGTTGTGGATTACATTGACAAGCAGTTTGAAAGTTACCTGCAAGAGGAACTGAAAATCAAGCGCTCTCTTCACAACTACCATGACTCGCGTGTCCACGCATGCCTGTACTTCATATCTCCCTCAGGCCATTCGCTCAAGTCCCTGGACTTGGTTACAATGAAGAAGTTAGACAGCAAGGTAATGTGTGTTTGTTTGTTTGTTTGTGCGTAGTTAACATTGTGGTTACTGCCTCATCAAATGCTGAATTAGAATTTTAAATTTGAGGTCTTTACCCCCAACTTGGGCCGCATCTCCCAATACTTGTTATTGATTGGGGTGTGTTGGACGTTGTTGCTTGTCCTCTATTGTCTTTTTAATGAATGGAGCAAAATTAACAAACAGATTTGAATAAATAAACAGCTTCTATATGTTCAGGTTGCATTTCTCTCCTGTCCTTTTTTATCCTCTCTCTCTTTCCTCCTCTCTGAAAATATTTGGATGGTTTTTCCAGCTGACTTTTTATGTTGTCTGAGCGTATTTATGTTAAAAATTTGGTCTGTTCTCCTCATGTGCTCATATTACCAGTTGCTGGGCAGCTTTGACTTTTTGTAGTAAGTTTTCACACTGGACAGGAGCTGAACCATGGTTCAGTTTGATCTGGACCGAGAGCACCTCTTTCATCCGAGCAAAGACTGGTTCCGATTGAACTGAAGTCCAGACCAAACTGGTTAGCTATGAGAGTGCCCTCGATTGCCAATGTAACATGTCAGTTGAGACCGGAAGGAGTTAAACTTCTTAAACACAAAGAGCATAGGCCTACCAAAAATATATTGTCTTGCTTGGAGCATTGCAAAAACCTGTCCATGGACTGTCACTTATATGAGCCAAATGCTACCATTGTTAGATCTTTGCACCTAATTTGACAATAAGCCACAGACATTGTGAAAACTAGTTTACAGTTCCATACTGTCAAAAAGGTGATTGAGTGAAGCACATCTTTTTTTCTTTTTTCTTTTTTTTTTTTTTTTTTTGCAATGAAAATTTCATAAGAGAAAAGGTTGTAAGAACTGGAACAGTGATGCAGAGTGCTGCACACTGTCCCACTCTGTTGCATCAGAGTGCCTAAAGAATAGGATAATCCACTGAGCTCGTTGTGAAGAGTTTCATTTAGGAAAAATGTTCTTTCTACATCGTATGACTGTGCAGAAGGCAAGAGATTTGGTCCCATTGTAGTACAGGATGTGAACATTAATGGTGTTTTACTTGGCTAATTTTTTATTTTTTTTAGTTAACTAGCCTGTTCAAGATGCACACAGTCTTCTGTGTGGTGATACAGAAAGAAAACTGTGCATGAAGCCTGCATTAAGATGCTCTCTAAAAGGTCTGTGCATTATCCTGAATAAGCAAGTCATGATTTCTGGAAAGAGACATTACTGTTGCCTTTTTTAAATGTTTGATAAGATTCACCTTTTAAGGACAATTTGCAAAGATAAACATGGCTGGATTAACTTGCTATAAAATTACATAACCATGATTCCTAAATGTGTCTTTATTTGGTGAAGTTGAAGGACAAAGAGATTTGCATATGTGTAGACATTTTCAAATGTAAAATGTCTGACTTTGCAGTGTTGGTGGTATATTAACCTAAAATGTGTCTGCAGTCCTTGGACTGACATCTGATGATATTTTAAAATAGACCCATCAGCTCTTTGGCTGCCAAAAGAATTTCATCAAGCTGTCTTTTTGGGTTTAAAAAGAGCTTACTTTTTGTGCCAGCAGGAACAAAAATGATACAGAATGCTTAGATGTATATTGCTTGTATATGATAACGGGAAGTATTGCGTTAGAGACTTTGATCTGGATTTTTTGAGTGTTTTTTAATGTCTGTCGGTTGGGAGAGGTTTTTTACCAAACTGGTTTAACTCCCCCTTCACTCTTGGAAGTGGACACAAACTTTCCCATGCTCTCTGTGTGTAGTGACTTTGTGTTTTTTTGCGTATTTGTGTGATTTCACTCCTCGCAAGTGTCAGTAACCCTGGATTTGTGTGTGAATGGACTAGAAAAAGCAGTGGAATGCTGTATTCACCACACACACACAAACTCACACTCTTGAGTTGCCCTTTTGTGCCACTGTACAGATAAACACAGAAAGAGCCATTTATTGAATGCAGCGCTGACAGAGACACGGTCAGTCGGTCAGACAGCTGTTGGAACAGATCTCGAAGCATCGATTTGTTTTCTCTGCTGAGATCGGTGTGTATTCTGTATGTGTGCATGTGTGTGTGTGGTCTGGCTCAGAGGCATGTCTGGCGACAACAACTCATTTCAAGCCTCTCTTTGGTACAATGAGGTGACGGAAAGAAAGGCAGGAGAGGAACGTGGGAAGCTTTGGTTAGCAGAGTGGGCTGCAGGGCCAGAAATAAACTCAGTAAACCTGGTTTATATAACACTCAGCTCAAGTCAGTTTTAAATAGCATTTAGATTCTTCAAGGCATGTAGATCAGTCTGTCTTAAATAATTAATTTGTACAGAACTAAACTAC
>KV751348.1:10234090-10250706 GCA_001698575.1 Mola mola | reverse complement strand
TTGGAAGTTTTAATCAAGTAGCATTTTCATTAATTTGCATTAAGGAAACCCAGAGGTACCTCATATGCCTTGTTGCTTTAGAACAATTTTTGAACCAGATGACTCACTTAACGCTTCTACCTACAGAAGTGAAGTATGCTTATCTAGCTGCACTGAATTTTACTTTGCTGGTGTACTGTCACAGGAGGATGTGAAACTGTACTGTGAATATATTGAGACATATCTCCATAAACATTTTTTATGCTATTGTATTTATTTTTGTGTAGTTTCAGAAGTTATTTATGTTGGGAAAAAAAATAAATTTTTACTGATCTATTTTTTGTTTATTTCTGAAATTGGCAGATAATACTGTTTAAACTGTTAATTCATGATGAGGAAGACAAATTTATGTGTACATGAAGATGCTTCCTGTCTCGCCTTAGGTGAACATCATTCCAGTGATTGCCAAAGCAGACACCATCAGTAAGAGCGAGCTGCACAAGTTCAAGATCAAAATCATGAGTGAGCTGGTCAGCAATGGGGTCCAGATCTACCAGTTTCCCCTGGACGATGAGACCGTAGCTAAGGTCAACACCACAATGAATGTAAGGAAAACAGTCGCACACACACTCATAATCTTACATACCTTGAACTGGAGTCACGTTTGTGGCCAGGTTAGGCTACAACTAATCTCACGAGTGTGTGTTGGTTGGGGCCAAACATTGTTGAATTGTATTTTTCATTTTTGAAAGCATCACAAATTTTACACCTTTACAGATGATTAATTCTATTTTAGATCAGAGTTTGTGGCTTGTTGGTGGCATTTTCTATTTCAGTCAAGAATCTAACAGAGGTTTGCTGTTGTTGTAATTTTAGATTTCACATTTCCTGATAGCATCAACAGAGTTTTAATGATATAATCAATCAATCAATCAAGTTTAATTTGTACAGCCCAAAATCACAAATAACAATTTGCCTTTGAGGGCTTTACAATCTGTACATAACAACACCCCCTACCCTTAGACCCTAAAACCAGAGGAGAAAAACTCCTAAAAATCCTAGACGGGGAAAAAGAAGAACCCTCAGGAAGAAACACAGAGGAGGGATCCCTCTCCCTAGGATGGGTAGACTTGTAATAGATGTCACAAGTACAGAGCACAACAATATGAGTCCAGGAACCAGACGGTGATCCAGTTTAGGATTCCAGGCCAGTCTATCTTTTGCTGGTTAGGATAGGTGAAGTTGATCATGAATCTAGACACAAGATCACATCTCCATCGGATAGCCAGTTGCAAAAGTCCTTTGCTCACGTCACCAGGTGGCTGAGAGACGATGAGGCAGAGGGACTCCGGTGGAAAAAACTCCCTGGGGTGAAGTTAGTAACACAAATACTAGGACACAACAGAGTAGAGAGTAGAAGAAGTATGGAAAGAGCGAGATAGAGAAATAGAGGGTCTCCGTGTATCATGGGAAATCCCCCAGCAGTCTAGACCTATAGCAGCATAACTATGGGCCAGCCTGCGCCAGCCCTAACTATAAGCTCTATCTAAAAGGAAGGTTTTAAACCTACTCTTAAACACAGAGGGTGTGTGCCCCACAGACTTGAACTGGGAGCTGGTTCCAGAGAATAGGGGGCCTGTTAGCTGAAGGCTCTGCCTCCCAGATTACTTTTAGTAATCAGCGTTCTAATTGAGTGATAAACCACTATAAGTTAAACATACCGGTAAACATACCAGTGTATTATTGCATCTGGAAAAAAAAAAAAAAAGCACATAATGTTATTTATTTTCACTTTGATTCTATATTGTTTAAATGTAAAATGTAATATTTCAAGCCTTTTTTGTTTAAATTTTGATGATTATGACTTAAATTACAGTGAAATTTTCATTTTATTTTAACTTTAGACTTTAATTGTTGAAATTAAATAGTAAAACATTTCAGTTTACATGTAATGAATCTATAATATATTAAATATTGACTGTCCTAAATAACTGATGAAAAATGATGTTATTCTAATTATTTGAGATTCACTAATAAATATACTTCGACCTACTGTATATGCCTGTTTGTTGTAAACTTTCCATTTCTAAAACAGCTGCAGTTTAGCTATGGTGTTTGGATTGACACATTCTCTCTTATAATAATCTTATTTTTTGTAGGGTCATTTGCCATTTGCTGTAGTTGGCAGCACAGAGGAAGTCTGCATTGGCAATAAGATGGTGAAGGCTCGTCAATATCCTTGGGGTGTAGTACAAGGTAATCTGGATTATTAATGGATTTTTTTTTTTTTTCTTACTCGGATTCCCAAAGATTTTGCAGCTAATTGCAAGATCATATATATTTCATCGACATTTTATCTACAGATCTAGTTACAGTCTCAGACCTGTGCTTTAACAGAATTATCACATGTAGAAATTGACCACATGAGCTCAAAATATTAGAAATGAATCTATAAGATGTAATTTAAAAAAAAAAAAAAATCTGTTATCTATTGTCTGTCCCTTTTTTATTTGTGTCATTGATGTGTATGTTAGTGGAAAATGAAAATCACTGTGACTTCGTGAAGCTGAGAGAGATGCTGATCTGTGTAAATATGGAGGACCTGAGAGAGCAGACTCATACTCGCCACTATGAACTGTATAGACGCTGCAAATTGGAGGAAATGGGATTCAAAGACACAGGACCAGAGTGCAAACCCGTCAGGTAAACTGCCAACTCATACAATGTAATTTTGACATTTTGTAGTTCTGTTCAGTATGACAGTAACGTATGTTAGAAAAACATCTTTCATTTCATATTATGCTCTGGTGGTCATTTATATGCTGCAAATTACACGTATACTGGGACAACATGGAGGTAGAGACTGGAAGCATCTTCCATTGATGTCATCCCATTTAAGACAAAATAAGTGAATATGCTTTGATCAGGTTGATTTTCAGTCATCAGGTGCAGTATACAAGCTTGAACCAGTTTAATTTTATGCGACACAAGTAAACCAGTACTTGTCAGGTGTAGGTGGAAGAGCTGGCAACATGCAGATAGTAAGCAGGACCCACCAGAGCTAATTACCTCAGTGCTAAGCATATATCCTCAAGAGAGAATTGTCATCAGTACAGAGTTGGTACATTATGTTGGGTAATTTTATGTAACTTTCCTATGTTGCAATTTTATGTAACCATATTGTGAATGTACTGTATTGTGAAATGTATCTACCTACTGTTTATTTTGGACATGAGATTTTGGTCATTGCATAGCTCCAGACATGTATTTGTGTGTGTGTGTCTGCAGCCTGCAGCAGACGTATGAAGCCAAGCGTCAGGAGTTCCTGGTGGAGCTGCAGAAGAGAGAGGATGAGATGAGGCAGATGTTCGTGCAGAGGGTCAAGGAGAAGGAGTCTGAGCTGAAGGAAGCTGAGAGAGAGGTTGGTGTGTGTTGAGGGTTTGAGGCAGGGCATGTTGTCCCCAGGAGTGTGAGCTGCTATCTTAACGACTGTTCAGTTTCATTTCTATTTCTGAAAGCAAAACTAGTTTACTAAAAAGTGGGTTTTATATTTGTTTAATATATACCAGTAATAACAGTAATTTTCCTTTCTTACATCTCTAACATTTTCTACACTTTTCACTCACTCACGATATTGTAGGACGAGAGAAAATGTCTATAAATATATATATTCCTCTATCGTTTTTATATCGCCATCCTAAAATAGCAGCCACTGCAACCCTGCTCATGGCAGCTTTTTACATCACTCCCCTCCCACTTTACATTTGTTTGAAGTTTAAAGATATTCTTTAATCCACAGGACTGTCAAAATAATAAGTTGAAATGAGGTATGTTGTTATATTGTATAGACATTATTTCATTAAGTAATGATCCATATCATGATATAAGTTTTTGTCCATGATGCACAGCTCTACTCATTGGAAAATAATCATTTGCGTTTGGGAGCCTCTCTGTTAGTGTTCCTTTCTATGCTTTCCAAATGCCCTGCAAAACACAAAGATTAAAAAATTTTGCTCAAAATCTCTGGAGCTAAACCAAAGCACAGGTGGGGAAGAACGAAGACAGACGGATGTGAGAAGAGAAAGGAGAGACAAATTTAGTATGCACATATTGTCTTTATCAGCTCTTGCCAGCAGGCCGGAAAAAAAAAAAAAAAAATCTGGAGGAAATACTAAAAATCATGTTTGTCTGGTATACATTAGTTGCATAGAAAGGCTGAATTGGGGCATTTCTGTAACTATTTCCTGCTTGTGTGTCAGCTGCAAAGTCGTTTTGAGCAGTTGAAGCGCCTCCATGCAGATGAGAAAGCAGCTCTGGAGGAAAAGAAGAGACTCCTGGAGGACGACCAGAGCTCCTTCAGCAAGAGACGAGCTGCCGCCCAGCTGCTGCAGGCGCAGAGCTTCACGGCGAATGGCAAGAAGGACAAGGACCGCAAGAAGTAAGAGGCTCCTTCATAACCTCAGACCGACATTTGATGTGGTGCAGACAGTTTGAGCTGTTCTCCGGTTCTCTTCCAGTTCTGGCTTCATGTGAAGAAGGATCTCAAGTCCACTCCAGTAAAACCAGTGTAACCAGTGACATTCTGCAAACGTCCTATCCAGCCCACCATGGCCAGTCTCAAACACTAACCAGAAATGGAACAAGACAAACCGGCAGCGTGTGCTACTTTTATTTTTGTGCCAAAGTTAATGACTTTATCATGAATCCTGTGTATGCTTTCCTCAGTGGTATTTTTAATCTTCTTTGTGGGTTTTATACCTTTTTGTGTAATATGTAATATTTATCCTTTCGTTTTTATATAAAACCATTTATTTTCCAAAAGGCTCCACAAACGGAGGGACAACTGAGTGCTTCCACACATGCTGTACATCGATCAGAGGACCTGGATAGGTGCAAACAGTACACTAAAAGGGACTACTTCTCTGTCTTCCATATGTCTAGTTTGTGATGACTCTAACCTCATGCAATTATTATGGAGCTCCTCTCAGACATGTTTGAGTTCATGAGACTTCTCATAAAAGCAGTGATGGCAATCTGACAGAACGTGTTAAAATACTTTATACTGAGAAGTCTAATGCTTAGTTAGAACCAGTTCAGCAAACTACCAACAACTCAGACCATTTTAATTTGCTCATTCAATTCATTTTTTTTCCATGGGCCAAAAATGCCTCAAAACAAGATGTCTCGACCCAGTGACTTGTTATTTTTACCATACTTTGGACTGTCAGATTATTAAAACGCAGCAGAATGTTCCGTTCTATATGTTAGTACTTGGTAAGGAAATCTACAGCTGTTTGTTTTGTTAATGAACAGCAGATGGAAGCAGGTCATTAACGGAGTGTAAACAATCGACCACCCACCACTTAATTTAGCTCCCAGCTGTTCTCCAGCACTGCTGCGGTGAGGATGAGTGCAGTGTCAGCACTCCTGCTCTCCGTCCTCTTCAAATGCAGGATATCCACTCCTTACAAGACTTGCGTGCTTTACATTAGAATGCAGAAATGGCATTGTTCAACAGAAAAGGCTCTTCTCTTAAGGTCAGTTGAGTGCAGTCATCATTCAGAGTTATCATACACATGATCACAGGCATTATGTCCTCTTCCCCATATAAACTTTCACTATGAGCAGCGCAGATAAACCTGCAGGAGTCTCACCGATTCTCCTGTCGCTTTAAAGGGAAGGGTCATTTCAGAACTGTCAGTTCTGGATTAGGTACACATTATTATTTGCATATATTTATATACAAAGTGGTTTTCTTGCTCCCTTATTTTTATTGACACAAACACTTGAGGGCTGTGTGAAAAGAGCTGAGGAAAACCTCAGGTGGAGTCCGGGGCTTCAAAACCTCATTCTGACAGTGAACCAGAGCACCGTGGTGCTGCTTTCAACAAAGTGTGATTTATAACAACTGCATTTACTCAAACACACTGCCATTTTATATTTGCACTAGTGCTCGCATTGTGTTAGTGCCTTATCTGTGTGAAGCAAAATACACGATCCACTACACCTGCACGTTCAGGGAAAGACACTGACGTCTAAAGTCACATGTAGCTGACACACATCTGTACTACACTTGTATTTAAGGACTAAACAGTGTTATTTGGGAGCTTCTTTCTAAATAAATCTTTGTATTTTTGTGAAGACATGCTTCTTGTTCTTGTCTTTTTTGTCAGATGCAACCATGACATTTAATCAGTAAATTAGTTTTTGCTTGTTTATAAAAAACAAAGAAAATCCAGTTTAAGCATTTGGTTCTAATGCTGTGTCACAATGATCATAATTAAACGAATATTAAAAGGGTGGTAGAAGCTATGTACATTTAATTCCTGTACTACAATTTGCGGTATGTGAGTATTTGCATTTTCTGCTACTTCTACGTTTTTACTTCATTACATTTTGGTGAACCGACAACTGGCCAGGATGAGAAACATTTGACCACATAATACAGAAAAATTAATGCATATAGATATGTTAATGCTAGAAAATTACATTACGCCGACTTTTCTGTTACATACAAGTATCACTACAAATCCTAAATCCCAACTTTTCCTTCCTTCTTCCTTGTCTTCTTTCCTCCCGATTGTCTCTTTCCGATCTGTCTGCACGTCATTCAATTTTCAGTCACTTATTTTTGACAGTATTAAAGTTTAGCTTCTACATTGTATGTTTTACATTGTAGCTCATGAATTTTCTGGCTCTTCATGTCACATTTCTATAATTCAACAAACAATTTCAGCAGTTTAATTTCAGGAAACATCAGTTTCCATACACACTTTTTTTTTTTACCAGGAAGTGAGATTTCTCTAGTTTGTATTGGTCTGTATGTTGAGCTTTATGTGTCTGTAATTTTATTGTATTTGTGTAAGTTGCTCTGACTTAATTGCCCGTGTTGGGATGAATAAAGTTGTCATAATTAAAATGACAATTATTAATGAAATGCGTGAAAAATCTTTTATTGCATGTACTGAGTAAAGAATATATTAAATATTCTCTTTTTTCAGTAATATACACAGAAAAATATATTAAAAATGTTTGCGATGCAATGGTAAAGTGTCTGCAGGCGTATTTCACAGTTGGTGTGATGTGGCCCATTAAAACCAACAAAGACTGCATCAACAAGTTAATTCATTGGTGTTTTGTATGTTCTGTTTATCAGTTGTGATTGATTGCACCAGAGGATGGATTTTCAGACTGTTGTGAGTCCTGTACACCTCTTCACCACTGGCTCTTTAATAAATGCCACCTACATAGACATGTACATTTCTGTTCATCAGAAAATTAAGAGGATTGAAGATGATCACAAGCTTCACTTTTGTCTAAGAGGAAGTTCCAGAGGCAGCAGTTTGGCTTTTTACATGCATACCACCTCACTACATCACACACACACACACACACACACACACACACACACAGCAGGGGCTTCATGTGCTGCCTGGTTTTCCCCTGCAATGTCTAACTCTCCGGCTCCGTTGCCCTTTGTGCGCCTAAGCGCTGGCAAACAGTCAGACAAGTAGACAGACAGGTCTGGCATAAGGCAGAGGGGGGGCTGATCGATTATTTGAAGGGGCCTGCAGCCAGCACCTCACTGGGAGGAGAACACCCTGAAAACAGTGGAGGAAGCAGTGGAGTGCCTGCAAGTGTGTGTGTGTGAGTGTGAGAACACAATCTCCTCTATGAACTGGTCAGAAAAATGTAAACCTGCTGCCCTTGTCAAGTTTTCCTGTGCACTTACTTCCCACATAGCAATGATACCAACACACACACACACACACACCCGTCACCTTTTGCAAGTCACTCTAAATGCAAATGGGAGTGATCATTGGAGACAGGCGCGGCTGCTGGAGAGATGAGGTTGTCATTTAAGGGGAGCGCCAGCGACACTCTGAAATTACCAATTACACAGCCTGTCCATGCCAGCGTTAGCTTGATAAGGCAGGAGAGAGAGGGGGAGAGGGGAGGAGGAGAATGGGGAGAGAGAGGACATGAGGGAAAGAAGGTATTTCTAATCACCCTTTCATGTCCGCAGGGCTGCAACAGAGTTTCATGCCGTGGGTTTGGGCAAATGGTATTGCATTATGATATCAGTTACAGCAATCCTATTTTGGTTGAACCAATTTCACAAAATTAGATATTTTTAAAATAACACTGTTATGGTGGAATTCATTACTGAAACCTGCCGTAGGTGTATTAATAAAGTGAGGCCAAGTCCACATGCACACAGATAATTCATCCTGCCTTAAAACCAAACAAATCCTGTCCACACTAACACTGTTGTAAAATCATGGTGACACAAAACTCTTTGTGAAGCTCTATCGGCATCTCAAAGCAAAGGTAAATGTGGAGGCAAATTTATTTTACAACAATGAAAGTTGACTTGATTTGGTTGGTCGCTTGGTCTTCAATATGGCATCGAAACAGCTCAATCAGACCATTTTGTTTTTGAAGATTTTGCCTCTGTACACCAAAACAGTGGATTTCAAAAGAAGCAATTGAGATTGACATGTATGGATGGCATATAACACTGCCTATTCCAGAGCTGAGCAGGCCTTTTCTTTCTTAGCTTTATTGTAATCGCGCCTTCCCGTTCCTGAGTGCTACCAGTGGTTTGCACCTGGTTGTAACTCGTCTGTATTTACGTTCATGAAGCATCTCTCAGTTGTAGACCTTGACGCCTACCTCCCGAGTGTTCTTGGCTGGATGTAGTGAGGAGGTTTGTTTTTTTCCCTCATCAAGAAACTAATTCTGTGATCATTCACTATCTCTTTGTTCTTCAAGGCCTTTTGGGGTTGTGGATCTTGTCAGTAGGTTCCTTTTTAGACTGTACCAAACTGTTGGTTTGCTCACTCCTGATTTTGTTTTGTTATCTCTTTGATAGGCTTATTATTAGGCTTATTTTTTAAGCCCAATGATGGCCTCTTTCACTTGCACTGACACCTCTTTGGACCCCACATTGAGAGTCTCACTGAACAGCTAATGCAGGTTCATCACTTGGAATCAACTCCAGACCTTTTCTCTGCCTAATTACTCAGGAAATAACGAGGGAATGAACCAGAGATGGTAATGAAACTGCTATCAGGGAATTGTCCAATTACTTTGGAGCCTCTGAAAAGGGGGGATTTTCTGTAAAATGGCTGTAATTCCAAAACTGTTAATGCAGTACTCTTGTGATACCCATCAAATAAAGGTTGAAACTTAACTACTCTTAAATCACATCTTGATTGCTTTTTTTCTAAATCCACAAAAGCAGAAAAATAAAAACTCTATGACTCCAGCAGCCTCCCCAGATCTAGCCACAGTTTTTGAAACTAATAATCTGTTTCATATTTGTTCTTGCACTTTGGATTTTTGTGTATCTAGAAAAGCGCCATAAGTTATACGCTGCAATGATTAATTGATTGAAAGAAAATTCATCAACAGCTATTTTAATAACTGATTAATCGTTTCAGTAAAGTGAAATTATTAAACGTTTGTTGTTTGCAACCTCTTAAATGTCAGGATTTGCTATCATTCTTTGTCATTTCTGGCAGTAAAGAAGCAATTTGAAGATGCCACTTAGGGCTCTGAAAATATTTTCCACTACTTTTTCAACAATTTATAGAAATAATTAATTATTAATTGTAAAAATTAAGCATATAAAAAGCAATGTAAGAAGCAGCAGTATTTTAGCAGAAATAACCACATATTAACAGCAGCCTGAGGTCAAACAAAGAAGACAAAGGCCAGGCTGACGTTCCTCAGTCTACATGTCAACACTCAATATCTGAAACAAGGAGTTTTGCAAAAGCTCTGTTTGCATGTGGTCAAAAGGCCAAAACACAGATAAAATTCAGCTTTTATAAAACACCTGTGTATGTGAGGACGAAGCCTGATACACGGCTGACCCCCTACACATCAGTAATGATACAGCTGTACCTGGAGTGCTGCTCATAAGGCTTAATGATCTCCTAATGGCCACATTGTGATTGCACATAATTACAATTTGAGCATGATATGATATTATTTTCCAGAAGAAACCCCCAAAGGGCAACTGTAACACCCAAACGGGTCGTACGGGTAAATGTGTTTGTTAAGCACCACAACGTGGCTGCAGGCAGATGCCAAAAGAAATGCATGAAAATCTTTTTTAAAACAAAGGCATTTATTGCAAAAATGCACTTCACATGGAAAAAAAAACAATCAAATCAGCCACGGGTCATCAGTACAAGACAATGTATAATGATCACATGGTGGAGCGCTGGGCGTGGCCAGCGCAGAGCATGACTTCAATGGCACAAAAGGCCTATAAATATCCTGCACAATATAGAATTATATATATACATTTTTTGTTTCTCTCACTGTACCACTATGTTCAACCCAATTCCCTCCCCTCCATTTTTTAATGTAAAAAGCTACAGAGAGGCTCCTTCCCCTCGCACGCACATACACACACACACACACACACACACACACACACACACATACACGCATAGTATCCATAGGAACAAACATGGCCAACACCTAATTCAAGATGGTGCTCAGGCTTCCTGGAAGGGCAAAAAGGAGGGGACACTAACTCAATATGAAGTCTGATGAAAACTTTTGATGTGCAATAGCATGTTTTGTGTCCAATTAAAAAAACCCAAAACACTGCTGCTTGTTCCGATTTTTCAAGCTATCACAAAGAGCTCACGTTTCACGTGCAGGAAGCTGAGACGAAAGACAAGCTGACATCACAGGAAACGAAGCAAAACGAACACAAAGCATTTGCTCATATGGGATGTGAAGTGACCACCGTGCAGTGGTTCCATTCCTGATGTTTCAACTGTTGTAAACTCTCCTCCTCCTCACAGCGTCAACCTCATGCAAGAGACAGGAAACGGCTCAGACACAAACTTGTGCTTAGGTGAGATCTCGTAGAAATGACCTGTAACTGAGCAGGTGTAGAAACAGATAAGGAAAACCTTTTTTTTATCTTTGTGCAGAGCTGTTCTGAGATCTGTTATAATCGGAAAAAAAAAAAGGACAAAAGACAGACTGTCTGCCTGATGCAGACATTAAGTGTGTGTGTGTGTGTGTGTGTTGGCATTTGTAGGCACTGGGGTTTGACTGATCAATGCAGACATTTTTCAAAAAATATTCTGCCAAGATTTTTGACTATTTATGGCAAATAATCTGGCACTTTGACCGACCTAAAACACCCATTACAAGATGAACAAATCACAGTCTAGAACATTTGTGTGAAGTAGGGTTGAATAAATAGACAAACGTGGCCAATCAAAAACGAAGAATTGAAGTGGACTTTACACTAATGTGTGCTGTTTCTCTATATGACTTACAGTCGCCAGCTGAGCTGTGACCTGCTGGGGGGGGGGGGGGGACCTTAATCCAGTGTTTTTGGTTTCATCTGTTGCTCCAGATGGACAGGATTACCCATACTGCACTGCCACCAGCTAGAAGATTGCAGAGCATGCTGCTCTCTGCAATGACTGTTTGTGATTCCTTAATATGTTTTTTTACGTCTTCAAAGTTTAAGGGATCGGGATTGACAAGTTTCAGGCGAATATAAAAACCTAACATTAAAAAAAAAATTGCTCGCTTGCCCATTTAATTTTAATCCTATAATCCTTTAGAAACGATGATGAAAAACAAAAATATATCAACTTTTTTTCTTTATCTTATATGTCTTGCGTATGAGGGTTTAGTCTGCACTCACACCATATGGTAGTAAGGAACGACAAACGTTTTGAAACTGGATTGATGCTGCAGCGTTTTGTCGATTCTGAGGTTTTCCTTGATGCAGTCAAAAAGAAAAAAACTGTCCCTGTAAGGAAGCAGAATTATTTTTAAAGAATTTTGGACTTAAAGTCCTGCTCCAGCCATTGAATCACGGCATATATTTATAGTAAGACATCTAATCCCTTTTCACATTACTTTAATCACAAATATTCTCAAAGGTTATTATGGAATTTTTGCCCAATGACGCCAAAAAAACGACATCCCCCTGCTTTAAAATAGCTCAGATAGAATTCTACAACGTTGCCTCATCTTGGTTGTGAATGTGCTAATTTAGTCCCGCCCCATCTCCAGTCACCACTCTAGTTGTAGCCGATCTGCTCTGTCATTTTCCAACTGTTGAACTAGTCTACTATACAGTGCACAGTGGCAAGTTCTAATGTTGGAGTAAGTCAACCATACATGTGTAAACTTGTACAAGGTCGCCTACAAGTTGATGCATCAGAAAGCTTGTTTTGTGGAGAGTGACAATGGTGGATTGCATACAGAAAGCACAAATCTTACGCCACGATGTTGAGCGTTGTGATGTGTGTCACAGTATGTTAACAAGGCGGCCTTTAATGTCTTTCATTTCAAATGTCCCAATTGAAAGTTTGTGTGCTCTACCTCACCTTTGCATGTGCCCAGTAGTTGTGCTTCACTCCGGCACAAACAGAAAACCGTTCGTGCCCTTTAGCATTCACAAATACACGTCCGCTATTAAAAATCCTGCTGACCTCTCTCTTACGCACACATACAGTTAGCAGGGACAACTTTCACTGTGCTACTTTCTCCAGGAACTAAAAGGCAAACTAAAAGTTGAACTCCACCAAGGCCCAACAGTCCCATGAAATTAAAAATCCAGCAGACACTCCAAAATGTCAACACTGATCAAAAACGCTCCAAAGGAGAGAAAAATCTCCAAAACTCCCATATCTTTTTTTCAGGAGCACGAATTTTTTTTTTGTTGTTATCATACAATAAAAAAACTTCGATATAACGTATAACTTACGTAAATGTTAAGTTACGAGTGATAGTGGACATGATTTTTTAAATAACGCAGTCCAATCAAGTCAGTATTTTTTTTTTATGAATCTTGAGTTTCCTGTTAATGTCCCATTAAGTTGGTAAACCGTTGATAGCAGCTATTCTACATTTTCACACGGCATATTATCCTAATCAAAGCTTTTTCTTGGCAGTATATAATGAAATCAGTATAATCCAGGGTGAGTGAATAGTGTGCATCAGTCTGACTTTGGTTGTCTGAACACATCCGTCTGAACGCCCAGCATAAACATACTTCCACATATTTCCATTGGTAATTTAGAAACACAATGCTGAGAGCTGCTAGAGAAGAATTCACTGTAAGGGAAACTGTAGAAAGTCAAAATTGTTAGATTAAACACTGATTATTTAACGCTTCTTTCTCGTCACATTCCAAATCGTCCCTCCAAGTTTTGCTGAACATCACTTCCCTGGTGGCGGTTAAAAGGTAGAAAACTGACTGGACGTAAAGTGGCCTGGACCTACACTCAAGATATAGACATTCACCAAACAGACTGACCAATGTAACAGCAAAATGGCAAAAAACGCTCGGTAAAGTCAATGACGTCCGAGCGAAAGCTGTAGTCATTGGTTGGCAGTTGTGTTCCATGTTTCTAATGTTTGGTGTTTTCTTCCAAGAACATCGGATCAGCACGTTTGGTTTCAACGTATTGCTGCAGGGGGACAAAAACTCCCAACAGTTATGTGAAGAAAAGACTGAGGGACACACTGTTCACTGCCGTCTCTGCGAGACAGGAAGTCTCCGCGGACTAACTGCATCACTAACATGATTTTTGGTTTGTACGATTTTTTACAAACTTAACTTGCTGGGAGATTTGCATGACGAAAGATGTGACGAGAAGCATCAGAAATCCTTTCTGTCGAACATAAATAACAGAGTGTGAAATACTGTATATGTAACCATACTGACAAACGATACCATATATTACCATGTGCATTCATTGTCTCTGTTATCTCGCACTAAGGATCAAAAAACACCTTCAATGTAACAAATCACTTCCGAAGAGTTTCTTCCTACATTCAGCAAGCCAGTTTGTGCAGTCCATCCCAGCTGTGGGGGGTGGGTCTTATTGAAATGTATAAAATGGGTGTATAAATTTGGGTAATATATATATATGAATAGAAAAATGAATTGTTTTTTTTAATTTTGCTCAATTTGTTTTTAAATTAAAATTCCTGTCACCAATCATGGGACAACACAAACATCTATTTCAACATATATCAATAAAAAACATAATGCTACATGCATTGTTATTAACATGTACACTGCGTTGATTAAGAAACACATCAGCTTCTTGTCACAAACTAGACACGGAAGTGTGCTTACAATGATCCTGGACTGTTGGCGCACACACTTCCCACAACACCCCGCTTCTCAAACAAAGAAAGCACCCGAATTCAAGTTCTGAGGTCTCAGCGGAAAGCAGAGCTTTTTGTGCTAGTGTTTGCTGGTGGATGATGCCAAGGAGGAGAGCCGGGAGGCAGGGTTCATCTTTCTGTGCTCATTGGGTCTGCGTGGTTTCAGTAGTCTGCATCACAAGGTCCTCGGACCCTGGCGCCGTCCCAGCGGACGCGTGCAAGCGAGAAGCTACCCTGCTTCCTGTGTGGCTGGTCGAAGCCGTGGTTAGCTTTGCTGTGTGTGTAAAATTGCTTGGACCGATATGGGTTTCTGAAGATGTCCACTATTAATCATGATTTAAGCCACTAAAAATCAGCTTGCGTTTTTTTGAGCAACTCCTTTGGAAAAAAAAAAAAAAAAAATATTTTCATCATTATGAGAAACTAAAAGTCACAACTTAAATATTTTTAAATTAAGGTTCGCAGCTTCTTAAAGCAAATTCTTTCTTGATCTAGAAGCGCAACTGTAGGAAAACAATGTTGGTCCAGCCTTGGTGTTTGCATGAAGCTGTGCGTGTGTGTTGTGTGACTCTTTAGTCTACTCTTTCCGGTTCAGAAGCTTTCAACAAAGCTGCTGGGAAACAGGCCGGTCTGCCCCGTCCTCTGCAGGGTGCCTTTGTACCAGCCGTCCTCCCTCTTCTTGTGGACAAACACCACATCCCCTTCCCGCAGCTCGATCTCCGCCTCGCTCTGAGGCGGGTAGGGCACCACCACACGATACCTGTCGCACAAAGTGAAAATCATAACTCACGTGACGCTGCCATGACACACTGCTACATCCAATTCCACAGAAACGAATCAGAGCAGGAATCAGCAGAGTACACCTGGTATCATTTGCGAGCCAGTAATACATCCTCCGTGTGCTTATGAGATGCTATGTTGGTGGTTGTTGGTAAATGTGTATGTTGGTGAGCAGCTGTCCCAGAGCTCAGGTGTCAAGCATGACGTTTCATCCTGCTTTGATGGCATCAAATAACTAATCAAAACCAAACACATCAGAAAAATGAACACTTCAAGATACACGATAAGAATTACCTTAAACGACAGAAACCATTTTGGGTAAAAAGTCATTTGATAATGATATCTGAGTTTTTAGTTTGCTCAAGATGGTTCGGCTGCCATCTATGTTTATATACAGCCCACGTTGGTCTGACCTTTATCAAAATATTGGTAAGACCAGGCTGCTTTTGCACTCTCTCTCATGCACACGCAGAAAGAGCAGCGCCCACGGCTTGGTGAGAAAACCAGTGCTCCCAGCATACAAGTGTCCTTAGCCAGTAGGACACTTGTATGCTTTAAATGCTTGAGTCCTCCTCCTTGTCCTGTGACGGTGGCAGTTCCTTTAAGCGTCTTGCTTAAGGACATAAAGGGACTTATGGTAGGGCTGCATCAGTGTTGCTCCTGGTCAGCAACCAGGAACCTCAGCTCATTTTGTAGCTCAGCTCATGTGTAGATATTAAATCCTAGAGGATGCACCAACATGGATAGTGCCTTCATTATGATGATGATTAGGGATCATTGTGCCCACCTCTCTCTGGACAGGGGTTTGGGTTCAGGCTGGAGAACCATCAGAGCACTGCCGGTACGTGTTGCTGGGGGCGACCTGGGAAAATTGGTGTCCAGTGAGCCGGACTTCCTGTGCAGAGGCGCCAGTCCTATGGCCCCGGCCATATCGCTTTCGATCGGACAGGATCGTGGGTGGGCGGCGAAGAGGGAGGCGAGCGAGGCTTTTTCTTGGCCGCCGCCCCGGACAGGAGCTTTAATAGACCTCCTGCTTTCCTCTCCTTCTGAGGATGGATGGAATAAGGGAAGGGGGTAAGGACAGGATGGAGCCAGAGAGAGGGAAGAACAAGACAACAAACAAACAGCGATGCTGGTGAGATATACATGGTTTCATAATCTACCTGAAAAGTGACAAGATGTAAATGTAAAAGGTAGGCGTGTAAACAATATATCCACAAAATATTTTCCACCACAGAGCAAAAAGTCACATAACTCAATAAACATATTTATGAAACAATTAGAAAATGTTTCCTGTTTACTTGATATGGCAGGCCAAGTCTCACCTGCCCTGACGCGGACATTATTTTTGTGCCCGAGGGAACGTTAAGTAGCCGTGGCAGACATTAGCTAATAGTCTTCTAGTACAAATCAACCTAGCTCGCTCAGCATGTTTCAGGATTTATGATTTAGAAACTGTCTCTCACATCATCTATCCAGCAGCGAGCCGCTTCTCTGCTTCTCTTCTGTTTTTTCACTCATAGGTCAGTGAGAGAAAAGTGAAGGCACAATAAAATAGATGTTCACAGTATGAATCATGGCTCAGTCACAAAGGGAATTCTAATCACACACGTGGCCGAGCAAACAGTTTGACTGCTGATCCTTCGAGCTGAACGCTTGTCTACTGAGGTGGCCCTAATAAA
>KV751348.1:10218041-10229559 GCA_001698575.1 Mola mola | reverse complement strand
TGGCTGCGTTCGAGACATTGTGACAGTGTGTCGAAGGGAGATTACCCTAACTGTGCCAGACAGTTATCATAGCTGCTTCATCATTTCCTCTGCAACAAAGACTGACTTTGTGCAGCCTCACTGCCACTGACTGTTCTTGCTCTGCCAAGCTCAAAGCAACAAATGTAAGCCCTGTGAATGAGGGCCAGGCTGTACACTTTTTTTGAAGGATAAAATGATGATATAGCATTTTTGGACTGACACTGACAACAGTTTTATTTTTGTGCCAATACTCTTTATCTTTGAATGTGATCTTTTCAGCTACACTAGCCAAAATGTGAGAAGCTGTCTGGTTTTCCTCTAGAATTTTTTTTGGGGGGTGCAAACTTCTTCTAAAACAGCACTGAGATTATTAATGGATTCTAAAGATACAGCAAAATCCATACTGAGAGATTGTTTTAGGTAGCACCTCATTAAGTCACCACTTCAGATTTACAGACATTCCCAAACGAATTCTGACTTAACTCTAACAAAATTAAAACATTTGATGGAAGCATTTTTTAATATCAGAATGACATGAAAGGACAGACTCAAACATTATGTTAACTGCCTCGAACTAACTTTCATCTACAGTATAATCCTGAATAAGAGTTCACGCCATCTTTAAGTGCAATGATGTAAACAAGGCTGCTGCCAGCTCCTGCCATAGATTAGCTGTCCCAGACAGCGGAGCCAACAGGGAAACAAACGGAGCTGAGACAGATGCAAGCTTTTAGTGCCATCATTCAGTGTCTGCTTGGCCTGATTTAACATCTAATGCTTTAACGCTGCTGATCTCTTAGCATATAGGATTGTATTCAGCCGCCAGTGCCAGATGCCATGATGAACTATCATTCTTGGCACGTCACACACACACACACACACCACAGGTTTAGCTTTTTCTTCACATGTTGTGGTTTTAATTACAGCATATATGCCGTATATATATACATGTTCTTCCTTAACACGTTGACTAAAATTTCTGGCATCAGAAGATGTGCAGGTGGCACCCTTTTTTTCCCCTCACATTTTTCCCCTGCATGGTGTGAAATTAGAGGGACCTTTTCTTAATGGAGGTGTGGATTCAAAGCACACATCCAATATTTGGTCTTCCATGTTGAATTTCCTGTGCGAATGGCCTTTTTAATCAACAGTCATGTCCAACGTAGAGCTGGAACTTCTGCTTCCTGTTTGTCTCCTGCCTGGTAGCTCCATCTTGAGCAGCCTTCTACTGATATATTCACTAACCCTCCTCTGCACATGTCCAAACCATTTCAATTTGGCCTCCCTAACTTTACCTCCAAAACGTCTGACATGTGCTGTCTCTATGATGTGGTCATTCCCAATCCTGTCCATCCTCATCACCCCCAAAGAGAACCTCAACATTTTTTCTTTCATTCACACACATGTATTCTGTCTTGCTGTAAATGACTTCCACTCCTCTTCTTTCCAGCACATACCTCCACCTAGAGCTGGAGCTTATTACTTGTTTAATTAGTTCATCAACATCCATCAACAAAATTTAATCTGCACCGATCGTGAAAATCAATCATTGATAGAGAAAACATAAAATGTTCAATGGTTCGAGCTCTTCATTTGTGAGGAGATTTAATTTGTATCATGTTGTAGTAAATCAATACTTTTTGGGATCAGAAGTGCTGGTCGGTCAAAATAAGGACATTTGAAGACATTAGGTTTAGAAATACTTGCTTATTCCACCAGGTTGACTGATTCTGTTTGATTTCAGGCAAGCCTTTGTCAGTATTTTGTAACATTTTACAAGCCGAATTATGAAGTGACTGGTCAAACAAATAACACGCTGATGAATCAAGGAGGAAAATAATGATTACATGCAGCCCTTGCAGAACACTGTGCTCTCATTTCAAGTCTTTCATAATTTGTCCATCTGTACTGACTAGTACCGTGAGCTTTAGGTTTCGATACCAATAAGTATTCAAAGACTTTTTAATGACTTTTTTTCTGCCTTGTCTTGATGTATGCGGGCAAGTGATTTCCTATAACTCCTCTGGAAAGCCTGCATGAAATTAATTGCACTTAACTCTTTGCTACATGTGGACAAAATATCAAGAAGTAGCGAGATATCCAATTATTCTATTAGAGTAAATGTGCTCTGAAGGCATTATTATCTACTCCCGGAGTGGATTTTTAAGTGTGACTGTGAATGTTGATAATTGTAGATATGACGCTGTGGCTCACCTTCTCTACCTTGGGTGCAAGAGCACTCTGGGAGGGGCCCGGCAATGGTGGCTGCAGGGGACTGGCTGGTTCGCTGTTGAGGAGCACCGCTGACACGTTAGGAGGCGTGAGGCAAGACAGAGGGGAGGAGAGGGGCAGAAGGGGCCGCGAGGCAGGGGAAGAGAGGGGAGAAGGTCCTAAGCTGGGTCCCGGAGACACCATGGACAGAGAACGACCCGAATGGCCCGGGCAGCGTGAGGGGGACGAGCTCTGCGTACGCAGGGGGGAGATGGCCACTGTGGGGCGTTCTGGGCTGCCAGCAGGAGGACTGTGGACTGAAAGACACACACTGTGTTAGAACAAACTGTGAAAGCAATCAGCCATCACCAGTTCAGAGGGGGAAGATGCACGCATTTCTTAATATCTGAGGAGAGATCATAATAATCTCTGGTATATAGATGTGTCTGGCCCCCCTGCCACTGCATGAATGCTCGGTTTATTGAGCAATTATTACTAATACAAAACAAATGTACTTTCAAGGACTGGCAATGCCTGCTTCCGGCAGGCAGAAAACACTTTAGTAAATTGATTTTATAACTTTAGATTTCTGTAATGTCTATTTATACTTGATAATGAAGAAAGCTATCTAAATTCTCAAGCAAAAATGCTAACGCAAAACAGAATTAAAGGCTTGTAATGGCAGAGAAACACAAGAGATACACTGAATATCTTTGGTGTGACTTAAACACATGGAGGACAAAGCAATCAGTGAAAATAATAAATCACCCTGCTTAAATTCTGAAGAAAATAGTACAAACTGCAAGATATCTGAATGGAATTTGAAGCCTTAATTCAGAACAAGCCCATGTCGATGAGTCTGGAGCAGTCTACACGGCCTTTAGTCAGATGAGGACATTTGGTGTTTGAGCGGCTAAAGCACACAAAAAATGCATACACATAAGCATAAAGGCATGTGAACTCTCTCTCTCTCTCTCTGTCTCACACACACATGCAAGCAGACACACATCTGGTCTCCATTACAAAATAAAATATGTGCATAGTTCTAGGGTTTAGTGGCTTTCTTTGAGCGTGCCTCTCTGTGGATTTCTGCCTGAGCACTGCAGTCTAGAAGAGCAGGTGGTTAGCAAACCCGTGTGTGTGTGTGTGTGTGTGTGTGTGTGTGTGTATGTGAGAGAGAGAGAGAGAGAGAGAGAGAGAGAATGAAAAAGGCAGACGGAGAAAGGCATGTCATTACGCCTCCATAAAACAAAAAGTGCAATGATGTCATTCAGCTGTGTGTGTATGTATGTGGGAGAACATGTCTGTCCGTATGTGTGTGTGTGTGTGTGTGTGTGTGTGTTGTTCTGGGCAGCCTCCCAAAAGAAAGCTTTGCCATTATTTCCTCAAAAAAGAAGCAAGAAAAGGTAACGAGAGAGAGAGAGTAAAGCGGGAGCTGAGTGGTGTGTTCGTGTGTGTGTTGGTAAGAATTGTGTCAACAGCAGGTATGAACAGCATTAACATGATCTGAGCTCTCGTCCTATGTTTACAGTTTGTGTGTGTTTGATTGCATGTGCAACCTTGTTGTGCTGATTCTCCTGCGAGGTTACAGTTTGTTCTTGTAACTGTTCTGCAACACCAGTTTCTGTTCAGTGATGATTCACAGGATTCACATAGTGTAGAGTGTGGGAAGGCACATCATGTCTGCTTCCGCCAACAGTGTCTCTATCAGGGCTCTACACAGCTGTGAGACGCAGACAATATAACCTGTTCCATCCCCCCTATGACAGCAAAAGAAGTTGAATTGTAATGGGAATAAAGAGATGAAGTGAATAACATGGATCATCTAGCCATAGTACAATGTTCTACTGGAAAAACGTTCCATTCATGTGGATGATATTAGACTCATACAGCCCACCCAGATAGTGTTTCAGACAAAGTGAAGCCACTCATGGCAACAGTGATGACTCGTGAGCAGTGGTAAAGAGCTTGAGGGGTTGACCAGGCCTCCGAATTCTCCAGATCCCAATCAGACATCCTGGAAGCGTTCCATTCCGTAGAAGCCTCACCTTGCAGCCCATATACTTAAAGGATCTGCCTGGCGCTAGATGTCATGTGTCTATATCTCAACAGGTCAGAGCTACGTCTCATCCATGATTGGATGTCCATAGATCGGAATTCTTCAGGCACAATCAACGCTTAATCAGATTTGGATCTGGGAAGTTTTGACGCCAATTTGATACTTTAAGCTCTTTGCCATATTCCTCCGGCGGTTCCAGGGCAGTTTTTGAGGTGTGGCTGATGGGGGGGGCGGTTGAAACTCAGTTCTATTATGACCTGTTTCCTTCAATATTAATTAAAAATCCCCATCCCTATTAATCAAAGTATACACAACAGTTGGGGACAACTCCTTCCTGTTTCCTCATAGCAGTGTCTTGAAAGAAATGGTTTTCCTGGTATCTGGACTGTAATGAGCCCCGACATCCACCCTATTCAACCCCCTTTACCATGGCTTTGAGGCTGGCTGTATTAGTGGCGATTCTCCCTCGGGCCCACTGGGCTGAATGCGAGCAGCTTCCTGAAGCTGGGTAACAACATCTTGTGGGAGAGTGGATGCAGCATATTGATACCCATGGCTTTGAATGAGAGGCTCGGTGATTTCATATGAGTTTTAATGCCCACAAATGTTTGGCCATTATGTGAACGCCACACACGAGATCTCGTCCTTCTCATTGATTTGAGCAGTCATCCTCAGATTTTCTTTGTTTTGCATGACTAGCAGCATTGATGGAAATGGAGGTTAAAAAGGCTACTGTGATCATATGCCTGTGCATTCTCACATGGAGCGGATGCTACTTGAATTAATGACCGATCAATATTCTATTATTCTGTAATCAGCAAACACAGAGCTAAAATGTAGCGAGGTCACAAAGATCTCGACTAAATCATGCCTGGAGGCTGGTGAACGGTCTTATTGCAGTGCATGAAGATGGAAAAATACAGATGTCCTTGTGTGGTCCAGTGTTAGCATTCCTATAGACAAATGCATCATAATTTCGCTCTTTGTCACAATCATAAAAAAATTTACAATAGTATGGCGGGCCTGTGCCAATGTGTTTATTAATGATAATCACTGAAGATGCGATTGGGGTTGATCAATAAAACACGAACAAAAATGCTTTATGTATCCAGTGTTACTATACACCCCATAGTGTATTTTTCTACTGTTGTGTGCATTTTTGTGTAATTCTGCTTACCCAGCTGCATTGAGGTGCGTGCCTGGTTAACCGTATGCTGACTGGAACGAAGGCAGTTCTTCAGCTGGGCAGCAGCAGATTGTGGCGATGACGCGGGATTGCTGGTGCCGATGGAGTTGGCGGAGTTTACAATCGGCGTGGAGGGACGAGATGAAGAGGGCCCAGGGGAGCCTGGTGACGCAGGGTCGGAGCTTTTATTTCCCACCTGACTGCATCCACTACTTCCTCCTCCACCTACTGGACTGGACAAACACGAGCCCCGAGAAGCACCAGCACCAAAGGGAGCCCTGCAGAGGAGAGACTCACTTGTCATGGATTGTTTCATTATGCTTAAAGAGGATATTTACAGATTTTTACTGTTCCTCAAACATCTACATAAAGTGAAGCATGTTTCTAATACAGTAGTGTTTTTTCTGTCCACCAGTTTCGTCCAGACTGAAATATCTCAATCTTTCCTTTCTTTTCCTTTGCTAAGACATATCCCTCACCAATTACAGGAAAGATTGCCATGAAATTTAATGTGGCCATTCATGTGCTCATCAGGACATCAGGAAAACTATAATTATACGGTAAAACTAACTCAAGTTTGAATTTGTTAGGTAAGACTTTGTCCAACACAGTCAGGTAAAACAAAACGGCAACACTATTTTTTCAGCCTCAGCTGCACCTTGTGGTTAGCTAAAAGTAGATATTACATTTAGATTGATTTATTTAAGGAAAATCCAAGTTATACAGTATTTAAACATAGTGCATGATGTGTCCAAAATCAATAAATAATGTGTTGATCATTATTTCAATACTGACCAAAATAATTGCTAATGATTTTGGCCATACTGGTGCAGCCTTGCATCGTTCCCTGCCAAAATGATTGATTTCATTGCTATTATCTGGCCGCTGGATCAGCACAACATAGGCCGACTGTATGATAAATGGGGCTGCAGGCTGCAGCGTGTTGAGTGGCAGAACAGTGAGCTGAACACTATCGACTTGATGCTTTTCACACTCTTATGGCCACCCATCGACTTCCTGTCACACACATACGGAGTTATGGATCTCAGTGTGTGCATGTATCTACCAGCAGACACAGTGGAGTTAACACACAGCGCCTGGGTTTGGTTTATCACATGGATTTCAAATAGCCCACTGAGATGTTTCTGGCAACTATCATTAAATTTTAGGACTTTTAGAAGAAAATCAGCCTGCCACTCTCATATCAGCCATAATAATAATAACAACAAACTGGATTTCAAAGAATTTACCACCTGTGCTGATCGAATTCTACTGACTGTGCTGTGTGTGTGTGTGTGTCTTTGGCACCTTCACACCATCATACTGAGAAAATTCTGAGCTGCACTGCAGACAAAGGAGTAGGTGAGGTAAAGGGTGAGGGAGGGAGAAGGAGAAAGTATGCTTGTGTAAAAATGACAAATTGCCTTTCATTTGATTACTCGCCCATCCTGCCTCTCTCTCTTTCTCTGTGTGTCTCTCTCTCAAATTGCATAACTGCAGCATGTCAGGCGCCTCATATCAAATGGAGTGGGAAACCTGCTGTTTTTGTAGCCATTTCTTTTTGTTTTTTGTTTTTCAACTATTTCAATTTCTTGCCTTCCTTTCCCACCTCATTCAACACCTCTCTCTCATATGTTTTATCCTATTGTACAATTCCGTCTCTCTCCTCACCCTCTCATTACTCTTCTGTCTCTGTCTTCTTTCTGTTTACTTTATTCTAATTCTCCCTTGCTTTAATTCTCTCTGTCTGTTTCCTTTGGCTGCGTCGTGGAGCAGAATACAGATTAGATGAACAGCCAATGTAAATGTCTTTACACGCACAGGAATAACGAGGGGGAATAAATTGCTAAAAAATATTTTGGCAGGCTCTTTTTTCTTTTTCATTTGGTTATTTCGGCTATGAGCAACAGCGTTCAGGATGCGATAAGTAAAGATAAAAACGATGAAAGTAATCGTGATGATGATTTAGACTGAGTGGTAGTCCAACATTAAAAGACGGAGCCAGTATCATTCTGTTTTGCATTCAAGCTCATATTCTAATAAATTTTTTAATAGCTCATGCTGCACAATGTCTCTGAAAGTCTTTTTTTCAAAGTTCTAAATTCAGTCAAACAAATTAGTGAAGACAGATTTTTAGACTTATCCGAGTACTTAAATAACACTACACTGCTTCAAATACGGTGCTGCAAAGAAGCTCTAAACTGTGAAATAGCACAGACTCTGTAAAATGCAGTCATAACTAGCATATGAATTCTTGAAAGTTGACAAAGTTTTGTTTAATAGGTCGCGTTGACTTTGACCATTGTCCTCAGACCACATTAATCTTACTACTAATTGAGTCAAAAGTGAATTTCCGCCACCTGGTTTACAGTTCCTTCTTGGTGGGCACTTCTCCCAATATGCTTCTGGTGTGACCAGATCATTTTGGTATTTTCAGTTGATAGACGTGAAAGCAGAATCCTGACAAAAGGCACAGTGTGGAATAGAGGCTGAAGCAGGAAAGAATTGGCATCATTATCAGCATGAGGATGAGAGATTTGCCGATTTTGCACACTTGAAAATACCTTTTTGGGGCGTCCCTTTGAGACAAAAGGAAGAAAGAAAAGACAAGCGCAATTTCACGCCATAACACGCGTTAAAATGTAACTGCTCTGCCTGATTTATATTCTGCCAGTTGGACGTACTGGATTTATTCAGTCGGGCGCCAGAAAATCACCTCAAGAAAAAAAATCATAATGTAAATTTTAACTACTACTGTATTAGCAGTTACACTCGCTTTGTGTGAGGACAAAACTTGAGGTCTTAATCTGATTGTAAATTTGTATTCGTGAACAAAGCAAATGAAGTGAGTGATAGGGTTTAAACTTTCAGTTATTTAAAACTGCAGAGGGGACGTGCGATTTCATTGTTTGGCTGCTCCTAGAGATTATTTTAATCATCAAATAATCTGCCCATTATTGTCGCGATTAGTCGATAAATCATTTCCTCAATAAATTGTCAAAAAATATTGAAATGCTCATCACATATTGTCGGAGGCCGAAATGATTTTTGCTTCCTCTGATTGTCACTTGCTTCCTGTGGCAGGAAAGTTTCAGTTTTGATGCAGAGGAACACTGTGGTTATTGCAGGGGTTAAATTTGAGTCTGGAAATTCAGTGACTGCTAATATGATTGTTTATTTCCTTTTATTTACATGCCGTAGGCCAAGCTCACTGACCTGGACACAGGGGTCACGTAGTTTCCCGGGAAGACACCGGAGGCAGCCGTCCTCAGCGAGGTGCCTTTGAACCATCCGTCTTGACACTTCTCTGTCACCCGATACATCTCTCCTTTCCTAAGCTCAAGTTCGTCAGCCTTCTGGGGTTTGTAGGCATACAGAGCCAGATATCTGTGGAAGAAAGGCAACAGACAAAAATGCAAAGTCAAACAACAAAATAATTAGAAGCCCACAGGAAATATCAGGAGCGTGCTCACCAAACACCAATGAGTGGTGAATGAATCTCCCTTATGGATTACCCCTAATGTGTATTATGCAAATAAAGCACAATTAGTACCAATTCACAAGGTATTGAAATAAATGCACGAACAAATGAATGAACATTAGCATATCAGTCCTTTTAAGTCGAAGTTTCTATGTCACGGGGCAAGCTTCAATGCTTCAATGCTCTTTCACGTGAAAAAGAAGTATGAGGACACCACAGTGAGGCGCCACACTGTGGATGCTACGCCAGTTTCTTTATTAGAGCATCAAACAACACTCTGATCTGCAACAGCATCTTTGCCAGGTCCGTGAGCACAGTGGTGCAGGTTGGTCTTCCCACTTTCTCAGAGTGCTTCATGCCTGCTTCATGTCAGGTTTATCAGGTAGCACTGTTAGATGAACGATTGTCAAGTATCAGTGGTCGGCTTCCTTTAGCATCTGAAAAGGCATTACTTTACATTGATTTTTAAAATCATTTAAGTCTATTTGAGTAAATCAGTTAAGGCCCGTTTCCACCAAGCAGTACGGTTCAGGTACGCTGCGCGATTTGTTGCATTTCCATTATCAACAGCTGTACATGTTACTCTTACATAGTAAACCGTACCGTGCCAGTTATGTCACCCTTCGCTTGGGGTACCAACCAGAGATAAAACAGAGATAAAAAGTACCATAAAGAGGGACAGCAACAGTCCTCTGATTGGTTCACAGAACCACAGAGAGTTTTTCTGCTCGCAGCATCCAGCCTTTTCTCAAACTGAGCCTACTTTGTCTGATAAACAGCTGTATGTCAATAAGAAACAGGAAACGCCGGTTGCCTCCATTGATTCATTTTTTTTGCTGTTACAGTCTCCTCATCGACTTTTTTAGAGGGATACACTGTGTCACTTGTCTATGATGTCACGCTTTTTAAGTAGCTGGTGCTGTTAGGCTACCCCGCCAGCCATGTAATGATACAGTCGCCAATGGAAACACTCTTCTATAATGAGAATACTTTTCGCAAGTGTGCTTTACGGAACTGAGCTCAACCGTATTGCTTGGTGGAAACGGGGCTTTGAAAGTCCATAGAAAATAATCCTAAAAACAGTTTTTCCTATATTTATTAGGTGTAAAAACTAATTCTTGTGTAATGATAATCCTGTATTTATGGAACAAGAATGAACAAGAACAACAAACTCCTTACATAGTGACTAATCTTTATTCACTTCTTGACTTACCGGTCTGCAAATCTAAACTTTACCACAATAAAATCATGGGGAAATATATTATCAGAATCAGAAATGGCTGACACACAACAAACCCATGATGCGTCGCACCATGTGTAGCCTTGGATTTATTAAAGTCATGAGGAAAATTCAAGCGTATGAAGTAATTTGACCAGACCAGACGCTGACTGAGTGGTTTTCCCCTCTTAAACTGTAAGGCAGGCTGTGAATAGGTGCCGAATCGATATGTTCTTGTTTACCTGCCTCCTAAAAGGTACACTGATGAATGTTGTACTCAGCATCTCACTTTGCGTCACTGTGTTTTAATATTGACTAGAGTGCGTCGCTTTAGCCTTAACATATAAATGAGCTTCATGTCCTGCCGCCAGGAGCCACTTGCAGTATTTAGTGGTTGGCTCACACACAGACGACGTCGCGGCCGTGGAGCACAGGGGCCCTGCGTGTGCTGCCTAACCCGTTGCCATGGTAACAGAAGTGGGGACTGTCTCCCATCTCCCCATGGCAACAGGAACACTTGCCAGGTCAAGATGGAAACGTCCGCCCTCATTGGTAAAATTCTACCAAATTGAAACAAAAGGCATTTTCTGCATTTTACTTTAATTTTCTGAAGTCTTGTCTTTATTTTTTTATTTCAGTTCACTAAATTGCATTTTTTTAATATATTCTTCTTTATGTCTTATTTCAGTGAACTATAATAACCTTCCTCTGGACGTGTGTGCGTGTGCGCGAGTGAACGAAGTGTCTATGTTTGTGTTTCTTCGAAGGTGACATTATCAATGATGACAATGACGCTGGATTTGTCGGACGTCCTGCAGGGAAGACACCAGTTACCAATCAACAGCACACACTAACACACCTTTTTACTTACATTCTTGAGAGGACCGGCACTGGCAATAAGGCAGCCTCCGACCTCTTGCCTGAATAGTAACACTACTTTTAACCAGGAAGCAAATGGCCCTCCAAAAATACCCAGTGTCCTCGCTGTCAAGGTCTAGAACCCAGATTGGTGTGCACAAAGACAGACGTGCAGGAGCAGATATACGCTCACCTTGAATATACCCTCATCCTTCTGGCAGTTACCCGGTAGATTAATTACAAGGTTAAATTGCAGCACAGCCATCCTCAGCGGTGGCATCGCACCAGCCATCTGGATGTTAGGAGTGCACTCACACTTCCACAAGACTTTACCTGCGATTGTGAGCGTGTCAGGTGTCTGGCTCTTCGTTATTTTAACCTGTGAAGTAATTTAAATCAAAAGCGGAGCTCTATGCTGCAACCTTATTATATTTGTCTTCTGTGTTTAATTGAGTTATATTGGCTATCTCCTGTGTTGCCTGT
>KV751348.1:10207694-10217916 GCA_001698575.1 Mola mola | reverse complement strand
CAGAGTTTCTGGAAAGTCACTGGGGATTAAATATGCTGGATCTTACAAATGCATGTCATTCTCATCTCCCTCTTGCTTCCACTGTCTAACCACTATCAAATACAGCAATTCCCTCTTCTTCTTTGAAAAACTGACCAATAAAAGACTAAAAGACTAAATGTATATCAAGTAGTAAATCAGCTAGCAAAGTATTGCTTTCTGTGTGATATAATGCATTGCATAAGCTTGAGCTGCAGCTATTAGTCACTTAAACAATTAGCCAGTACAGGGTAGATTAATTGCCTGCTATTTTGATAAGTGATTAATCGTTTCAGTAATTTCTAAGGAATAATTGTTGGTTCTAGCTTCTGTGGGCTCTGGGGAATTGTTACAACTATGTAGTTTAATTGAGGAATTTTACAAATAATCTGCAAATTAAGCGATAATGAAAGTAACCATTATCTGCAACAGCCCCGGCTGTGCTGCCCTGTTACAAAACAGCGATGCAAGCAACACATAACTGGAGGAAAGCTCCGCGGCTGTGTTTTTCTTTTCTGACGGGGGTTTCATCCTTGACCAGTGGAGCAGTAAATGTGCCTGCAGAGGTGGTGGAATGTGGCCGGTAAAGCTTGGCACTAAAGAGGAAATATTTGTAATGCAGCCACCAGACAGGTTCAGAAATCATGCGTGGACTTCAGACACTGCTGAAAAACAAATGGACGAGTGGAAAGACGGGCTAAGAAAAAAAGAAAAGAAAAGTCACAGACGAGCTGACAGCACCATTGGGTGTACTCACATGTTGAGGGGCAGCTGCACCTTGGCATGGGCCAGCAGCTCAGAGGCAATGGATGCAACTTTAGGGGGCACCAGTACCCCTGCCGAGGAGGGAGAGGGACCCTGGTGGGATGCATCCTGAAGACACACAGAAAGTCACACACATACTGTACCTGCTGAGTGGCTCAGCTAAAGGTGAAAATCGAATCCCCTCTATCACTCTTTTAAAAAAACTTAAGATCAAGCATCAGAACTTTTTGAATTATCGCTCTGGCACAAACGATGTGCGGCGGTGTTGATGATTACGAAATATCCCATCTTATCAGAGGAAAGAAAAGCCCTTTATGAAACGTATTGTATTTTTTCTGTACTTTCACTCAAGTAATGAAGTATTTGTAACTAAGGATTGTCACTTTTAAAGCTTCTGCTACATGCCATGCTAACAGCAGTGTTTATTGTGTTTGTGTGGGCACCTGGATGCGTGCGGCAGCTCTGGGGTCAGAGGAGCTGATGAGGACCGGGTGGGAGATCTCCATACTGTGTCTGTTGGTGAGCTGGGTGGCCCTCTGGCTGACAGACAGCGCAGAGAACGAATGCCTCTTCTTGGCGTTTTTCTTCCCTTCGCCTCTCAGATGGCCAGAGCCGTTCCCATTGGACGGGGAGGCGCAGGGGGAGGGCCCGGGAGTACAGGGGCCCAAAGGGACTGGCTCAGAGCTCGGACCTGCAACGTTAGTTGGCGCGGGCTTGTCGATCTCCATCAACTGCTTGGCTGTTTCATTTAACTGCGGGGGAGAGGAGGAGGGGTGGGATTAGATTTCAGTCCTCAGTGATCCAAAACAACACACACAGTAAGAAGTGTGTTTGTGTGGCCTTTCCTTTCTTGTTTTGGTTGGCAAATTTTCAAACCAGCAGCATAACAATCAACAAACAACTCACTGAGTCACAAGTACTCTTGCTGTCTCGTTTTGTCAAATACTCCCACATATAAGCCACTAAAACATAAGCCCTTCCCCTGATTATTCTTCCTCTCCTCTCTTTGGTTTCACTTGTGTTTACTATTTGACATGATAAAAAGTTTCAGTAATTTATACTAAATAATTAAAAGTTAACTTTCTTCATAACACAACAGAAGTTTGTTGGTTTAAAAACTTAAAGATTTAAGTCTTTTGCACATCTCCCCCAGCTCAATTCCAAATCCAATCACCAAATCCTAAAACACTTCTGTTTAAACAATTTCATTCATCCAGATCAAATCTGGCTCGTTACCAAAAGATGATGACGACAGACACGCACAAGAATGGCAAAATGGAAACTTCAGGAGCGACATAGACAACATTGTCAGCTTCAAGCCGCTGACCAATTTACATCGCAATCGTGTCTGGTTAGCGTAACCTCACATTCTGGAGCGATCCCTCGAGAGGATGCTGAGCATTTATTTCTGTGTGCGTGTGTGTGAGAGCAAGAGAGAGTGTGTGTACAGCAGCGACCTGTCTGGCCTCAGTGTTGGCTGCATTTCCATATTAATAGATATGCTAATCAAAGTCAAATCATATGCTAATAAGCATGATGGATTGATGCAGCACACAGATCTCTCGTGAGGCTTTCTGGAGGACACACACACACACACACAGTAGGTCAGTAAAGCAACATGCATTTGAGAAATTACATATTTTTAAAAACTAATTTCTAATCAACTACCTTGACCTATGCACACTATTTTTGATCATTTATTTTTAACTTGACTCAATTTTCAAGCAAATAACGATGCCGCATGGTGCCCACTTCTGCTTTTCTCTGTTGTTTAGGATTCTGTAGTAAACAAAGATTCTTCGAGTTTTGGACTGTTGGACAGATAAAACAAGCAACTTGGAGAAAGCACTTGGAAAATGTGATTTATCATTATAACAATTAGCAGTAGTTCCCATCGACCATACGTACACATGCCAGTGAGTGATGTGCCAGTTTCTCTTTAACTACTGCTGTCATAGTGCCCAGTCATGCTGCAGTGAAGGGCATAAGGGAGTGTACGTGTGTGTGTATGTGTGTGTGTGTGTGTGTGTGTGTGTGTGTGTGTGTGTTTATGTGAGCATGAGAGAGAGAGAGAGAGGGGAGCAAGAGGGATGCTGTTAGAGACAATCCTTCACATTTCACTTTATGCGGAATGAAATCTCCAAAGTCATCTATTATATGTTGAGCTAACCGTACTCCCTGTACTCTTTGTCTTTTGGAAGTTGACTGCGATCTGCATTGCGAAAAAGGATGAGCTAGCGAGACACATGCATGCTCATGCACACAAACACACCCACCCACACATACACACATAGCTAGTGGTGCAGGTGTGTGCCAACCCCCCCCCATGGTGCAGATACAGTGGGATGAGTGAAGTGAAACAAAGAGACGGAGGTGTCCTTGACCTGGGTTCTAAACCGTCCTTAGTCCTAAAGGCTCAACTCCTCTCCTATTTGTATAATTCAATCTCAGATTTGCCAGAATCTTTCCACACTTAATTCAAACTCACCTAAGCTGTCAAAGCATCCCAGTGAACCTTTATATAATTTGGTACAATACTTAAACAGTAAAAAACAAACCATCCAGAGACAAGTGTGGTATAGTATAATTACAGCAACAGCATTCCACTCCAGGAGGGGTTGGACATTATACACCATTTTACCACTACCGGATATATCATGTCATAAATGTTCTTTTACCCTATTTTAAAGACTGCATTACAGTAAAATGGTGTAATTTTCTAAAGCTATCAGTGGTCTGCCTGTTCACACACACATGGAATCTACATTAGTGATAATTATTTATGGAAAATCTTACTGTGCTAATATTTTGTCAAAGTACCAATAGTTATCCCTAACATATTGCTGAAGTACAGATATCAAGGTGTGGATGAACTGAACATCACACCCATGCCCAAAGAAACACTTACAGTGCACCATCCCGAACTGACAGGAAAAAAAGCACATCACACAACCATTAAAACCTCCCACAACTGCCAGAATGAAACTAGACTCACATTCAGTGGAAGGTTACAGTCGGTGTAAAATAGAGAAATGAAGCTTTGTTCATTGCCCTTGAAAATTTCAATAACCGCAGTTTTTCGCTTAGGATGCAAAAAGTCTCCAACGAGACGTAGCCAAAATGCTTGCATTACTCAAACTGGACTTCTGAGTTTGTATTTCATCCTCTTACCACTATCTTCAGCAGGTTTTTCCTTCAAACGCGTCATTACGATCATTTTAGTGCTGTTTTCATTCTGTTTATCCACAACACACACTGCCAGCACACACTTCCCATGTGATTCAGACTTTTTCAGCTGGAGCCCTATTATCTGCAAGCCCCTCATCACCAATCTGACTGCCAAATGTTAATACAACAAGTCTTTAGTCACATATGAGTGGTACTTTATATCCAGTGAGGCGCACACACAAAGACACACACACACTAGCAGATCGGCATGAGATCAGCTGGGCCCTTCTAATTAAGCTCTCACTAAAGACACACAAACAAAATGCCCCTGTACCCCCCCGCTGTACAGAGTGATGGAGAGGTCTAAATTATGGATGTACTGTATCTCCTTCCAATAGGAGTCTCTGTGTGTGTTTTGTCAGCCTCAAGCTTAATCATCATCACCTAAGAGGCTTGTTTGGTCAAACAGATTTCAGGGCGAGGACTGTGTAGCCAACAGTGCGAGCCTGGTGGAGAGAGCTCAGTGCACTCCACATTTAGAAAAAAAAGAAAGGGCTAGTTAAGAAAAACATATGCATTTAGGAAAACACACAATCAAGTAAATTAACAAAAAACACACAAATCGTTTTACAAGTTATATACTGGGCTGTTGACATCACATAAAACAGATATTTTCAGCATGTTTTATCTCCCTCTAATTGCACAAACACTTCATTCCATCACTCCCCAATTCCCCGTCATGGTTTTACTGCAAGGACCCTAATCATTCACTACTCTTCAAACTAACCTGCATCAACTGCGAAGGCAGCGAGTTCGAGCCAATCACAGCATCATTAAGGGGGAATTTTTCTTTTCCACCCTAATAGGTGCTCTCATCTACGCAACTTCAGCAATTTCATGAGTCACATAGCAACCACAATATCCTCAGTGTCATGAGAGAGATGCTGTATCCTCCTTTGTTGTCTTTTGACGCATTTGCAGCGCTGGTCTGTAATTTGTTAATGTTTTACAGCATGTTTATGGATTTGATTGTGTTAAGTGAATTTGCATCTCCTGTCCTAAACAATGCACACGTTATTAAACTGATTAACATGTCTAAGGTATCTCATGTTTTTTTGTAAGTTCTCTCTTGAGTTGCAGCAGCAGTACATCATCATAAACAAGTGACAGCCCCAGCACTAGCTGGGCCCCTTTGTTGCGTGTGTGTGGTATTCTGATTATTCTGTCTTATCTTTGTGTGTCTCTCCAGGTACTTTGTGCGTGGAGTCTCGTAATGCAACACCGAGCACCTGACCAGTCTCCTGGGAGTATCTGAGTCTCTGCTGGGCCCTCTCTCCCATCGACGCTGTGTTTTTGCTTTGGCTTCGACCAGTTATCCAGCTTTCGCACCACCACACAACATCCTTTATTTAAACATTCACGCATTTGCTGATGCACGACATTCGCTGACAAACACTCCCCATAGCTTTAGTATGTTGTGTATCAATCAATTTGCGCACTATTTCGTTTAAAACCGTGTAAGTCCCCTTCATATTTTATTCACGGCTCATCAGCCGGGTTGTGACACCTCTTACAAAAAGAGAAGTAATATGGAGGAGCCTTTTGTGTGCACTCAGTTCGCAAACTGCTACAAGGTGTGCAACATAAATGTAAAGTTAAAACTCCGAAATACATATTGTACTATGACAGAAGTTATAGAAAATGTGACTACAAATCTATCTAGTGAGTCTCAGTAAGCCTAAATATGTGTTTTGAGAAGGCAGCCTGTTAAGGGAATGATAAATCAGAAAAAAAATGATTGGCAGATAGTTGAGCGTTTTTGAATGCATGTTCTCTTAACAGCAGATGAAACTCAATACAATGTTTATAGGGATAAGTCATCTCATTACAGAACGCACTGGTTCTGCCCTCATCTGGTGTGATCAACATATTGACATTCCCAACCTGAATGAACATCACTTCAGCGTTAAAGGTTTTTCTTAAGCGTTTTCACAAATTTGCAGGAATGGATGAAGAGGAGACGTCGTAATGGCAGCAAGAAAAAGAAGAGCGATGGAAATGCATATTCTTCCACTTTCTACCAATGGCTTTCAAACCATTAAATGTGATCCAGACCAATTTGTGGATGATTTTTTTTTTTTCTTTTTTGGCTGCACAAGGACTAAAGTAAATTATATTTCACTCATGACAAGCATGGCACTATGAAAGATGGTAAAATTTGCGAGGTGTTAGGAGTTTTATCCTTCCACTGAGAGGAAATCCCTTAATGAAAACTGCACCTAAGCCAAGTTTCAAACAGAATTGCTAATGTAATTTTGCATTTATGGGTCAGACATCCATTTTTCAGAAGCATATTTCTTTCAGATGAAACACATAAGCAACATGACACATTTTAATATAATAGTATAATGTTGAACAGAGAATAATCTCTCCCTCTCTCTCTCGTCGTGCCTCGGTGGCACATTGGGCCCCCACAAGGGTCTTCCAGTTCTTCCACAACAGGGAATAATGAGCACTCAATATATCTGCTGATTAACTGCGAACACTGAAGGTGTTATCACCCCTGTCAAACCTCTGTTCTACATGAGCGAGAAGGCGGGTTTAAAAGCAGAGAGTAACCCATGTAGACCAGCCAAGAACAGAGTCACATGAAAGATAAAAGGAGCAGTAATGACAAAAGTAATCAACATCACAGTAAGTTAAAATCAGTTCAATGCAGTCAAACAATTCTATATTTCTCTCCATCAACTTCCTTGTGACTTGATAACTGCTAAGGGGAGAGTCTTTATCATATTACTTTTTGCATTGCTGCTCACGTAAACAACAAGAAAGCCATAATAACCCATGTTATTTATCAACGTTGTATTTATGTTTATGAGAAAGACAAGGGAGCTGTTTGTCAAAGGGTATACTTCACCTAGAGAAGAAAATGTCGTTTGTCTCTTCTCTCCAAAGGTGTGATGTAAGATCAATAACAACGCCGCGATACAAGTGTTTTTGCTCTTTCTGCAATAAACTGATACGTGAACTTTCTGTGTCACCGTGTGTGCAATATCTGCAGGTTTACCTCCACATAGAGAATGGGAAAGATGCCAATCTTGTCTCCCAGCATGCCTTCTGCCCAGTTCTCATCCACTCGCCTGATTACAGTCAGTACCTCATCCTGGACAGAGAGGAAATGAGTGAGGCAGCGCACAAACACACAATCGACGCACTGTCACTAAACCATCTCTCTTATTTTGTGTCATAACTAATAAATATCAAAGTTTAAAAATAACAGAAAGTAAGAATGTTATAAACCAGAGGCCATTAAAAACAGAACCTGGTCAAAACAAAACACTTCAATCGGTGTCTGAAATGGTGATGTTTGGAGTTGTAAGGTGGGTGGCGCTATAGAGCAACGAAGACCTCCACGTGTGTATGAAACGTTCCTCATACTGTATCTTTGTGTCTGTGCCTGAATAAAGCCCATCTTGATCCTATTATTTATATTGAACCTCTTATTATTATCTTCAGTAATCCAGAAGAGAGTTATCACGAGTTAGCATTGTTAGTTAACTTAATTCCAACAATTAGAGTGGGCAACAGGTCTGAAGTTGAATTGCTCGCCTTTATGAAAACAAAGACATAAGTGAGGATTAATGCTTCAGAGAAACAAAAAAAGAGAAAAGATGACTCTCAGTATGGCCCTCTGGAGGAATTGTTTCCTACTCCTGAGCTGAACAATCTATAATATCTATATCTATACCTACGCTATGATATTAAATAACACACATCGTGCATTTGGTTATTCAAGGTACCGAGGTTATGTACTGGATCTAATATCAGTTCTGTGTATACGGTGTGAACTTGATTGCTAGTTAGTCCTGTTGTATCCTACATACACTATGAAATAATATTGTCTTCTTTATTGTGTAAGGCTGTCAGCAGTATTATATCCAATATTCATATTATGTTCCTTGCTCACTACACTTACTCGGAGACTTCATTTTTCCCTCTGCTGCTTGTCTCCACACGTTAATACACAGGTCATGGTAAGACCATTAGGGACGGAAGTGATAATGCCAGTAAATGACTGTGTATTAGTCATACTGAGTAATTACCTCTCACACTGAGAAAACAATATCACACACACTGGTTCTGCATGGCGACACACATTCAGCGCACCACAGGGGCATGAATATCTGTGCGAGTGTTTGGCTTTGTGCAATCTTTAATCTTTTAACTGTCAATTAGTGTAGCCCTAATATGCAAAATCATGCCAACTATGAACGTCTCATCCGTGTCCGTTAATTTGCGTGTAGACCGCCGTTTGTTTGAGACAAGGTGTGTATGATTATGATTTCTATTGCTGTGATCAGGGCTGAAAAACATACATTACGGTGAGGTGTACAGTAAACTGCAATTTAATTATCTTTCCCACTCATCAGGCACACTTGGAATGCAGAGACAGAGTGGATATGTCGGTATTCAGCCCTTGCACAAATGAGTCTGTGTAGCAGCAGGAACAAAACGATAAGCTTTGAGCAGCAGAACAGTACACAGAATACAAATGACTGCTTACATCAAACCCCACCTGGACACATACTTCTCAAGGACAGATCGTCTTTTCTCAGTCCTCTTCATCTCCTTGCTTTTACAAGAATGATTCAACGATACCAGTCCTTTCCTTTTCTTTTAAACCTCTTGGACCCAACATTTCTCTGATCTGCATGATCACAGCCGATACTGACTTCACTCAGATTCTTTCCACTATGTGCATGCTAACACAAGATTCACATCATTAGTTTGACTATAACAACTTAAGGGAATTCCTCTAAGAGGGACTAGCGCTCAAACAAATTTGATATTAAGCCAAACCAGTACACCAATTTTTAGCACTAGTTGCTTTTGGTGACCCAGTAGTGCAGTAACTTCAACTGGGTAGATGGAGAAGATCAAACAAAAGTACTAAAGGGGGAGATCCTATTCTGACCAACTATCTCAGTGATAACCTCAGTGTAGTAAGTACACCATTATCGTCGTTGCCAACTAGGGTCACCTAAACTTTGCAAATTTCGTAAACCCCTTAGAAGTATATTACAAGTGGATCAAACAAAACAAAAACAGACATGATCTGTATTGTCTCCATTTTCCTGCATGCTGAGATCTACTGCCAATCAAATACAGCAAGTGTTCATCTTCTTTTACTTTCAGACCGCTCACAGTTCATGCAATGCTGCCCCCACTCGACGAAAATTGTGATATATTTGGACTTTGCAAATGGAAGTACTTTACGTACTTATGTGTATACGGAGCAGGGAGATGAGATCCGATGTAAAGTCACATTGTAAAGTCTGGTGCAAACCCTAACCGACATGGGTTAGTTCTGCATTGAGCTCCCATTTTTATCTTTTACTGTAAAAAATACATGTATATGTTTTGCGAGCAATCGTTCATAAGGTAACGGGAGCACTTGAATATTGAAATGATTGGCTTACAAAACTCATGGTTCGGAGTTTTCAAGCCACGGATAGCAAAAATTTCTCAGTTTAGCAAAGAAAATGGGTGCAGAGACGTATAACTTTGCTTTTCCATTTACTCTGTGAGACACTTTTTCCCAAATTCATTTATTAAGGCAACATTCAATCTGCCCAATATTTAAACAAAATCCTAACACTTTTGAATAAAATAAATTAATCATTTATGGTCAATAACGAGTAAAAATACAATGTAATGTAAATATGTTCGTCCTTTTGGAATTGAATATATAAAATACATTCACGCTTTTCAATTGTTGTTGTAATGAAATATAAGTCATAAGTTCTTTTAAACCTGTTAGCACATGGAATGAATAAAGTGACCTCAGCTTCTAACTCTAAATTGTTTTTTGATAAGAACATTTAATGCCTTGGTGAGGATCAGCTGTTTAGCATCGCTTCTGTTTGCTCCTACCACCAGCACATTAGGTGGCTGTCACTTCAGATGAGGCTTTAAATTAACATATTGCTATGCTCATATGGCCTGTGCCAGTGTGCCTAAACATGGTAACATTTTTTAAATTGCCCTTGTTTCAAGATCATTATATACAACAGCAGAGCCAAAGTGTTCCCTTACAAACTAATTATATGATGCAGCAAGCTTTTCAAGCACTTCTGCTGCTCTGCCAACATGAGCAGCCATTATTTTAGCATCCATCTTATGTGACAGCCGACTTCATCACGCTTCAGAGTTCAGGGGTCATAACCACCACATGTGAGCCTAATGCAAGGCGCTTTATGTAAAATGCCAA
>KV751348.1:10187282-10204978 GCA_001698575.1 Mola mola | reverse complement strand
AGCAAACTAGTTTTAAAAAAAGAGAAAACGAAAACTGTGGAATACTGTGGAAAATCCAATATCCAAACTACTGGCCCTGCAGCCAAATCTGTAGAGCTCGGATACTTGCTCCAAGTTTCACTTTATTCCTCCCAGCAGTATGGGAGATATGACTGGTTATTAAAATGTTTGCAAGATAATTGCTGCTCCCACCTTAGGCCAAAAACAGTAATCTCGAAAATGCCAGAGCTGTTTGATGCACGACTCCCACGAGCTTCATCAAAATAAAGTCTGCGGTAAAGCGCTTGTCATGTGTCAAGGAAATACAATAACTGACCATGCACAAACATCATTTACATGATGCCATACTAACAGCGAAATTCACACCTTACTGCTGTGACATTAACAATAAAACCAGATGTGTCAGATGCCTTATCAGAAATATACTGCAGCTCCAATTCGAAAGATTTGCTGTTGCACACGAGTTTAACCACCGTTTATCACAATCCTTTTAATAACTTTTACGTAATCAATGACGTTGACTAAAGTTATAAACATCATTCAAAGAGGAAGAAGCTTTGAAGTTATGTAATATTTCTTTTAGAGATATCTACTGGCTAGCACTTTAACCAGCTCGTTCCAGCCAGTCAATCCATCACTTTGTCCATCAAGAAGAGATAACCAGTCGCTGTAGTGAGTTTTGCCCTCCGTCCAATATTAGAGGAAGAAGTAGTGCTGCTGTGCGAGTGTATTATAATCTGTCAGTGATACCAAACCCACTGCCAACAAATAGGCCATTTAAGAACAGTTTGACAATCAATTGAAAGCTGACAAAGAGACCATTGTCACACCCAGCACGATCACCGTCTTTCAGTCAAAAAAGCAAATTCAGCAGCAAAAATATGATAGAACAGGGCTGCAGTATATCTATATTTATATTTACTAAGAGCACTAAATCCCATTATTGAAAATTTTAGTTTAATATTTTGAGTAGAAAATATAGGCGCACGCTTTAAGTGACCCTTCAACACAATAATTCACATTTTCCCCATTTCATATAAATTCTTTGGAAACAAACAGATAACTTATAATGTCCTATTTTATTTTGAGGTCACATTGTCAGAGGTGAAGTATTGCTTTAAGTTAACAGAAAAATAAACAGAACCACAGCTTAACAAACACATTCATAAATCTAAACAAACTACTTTTTCAACATTTCAATATGACCAGTGAATTTGGTGGACGGTAATTCCTCCTGAGATATATGATGATGTGCATGTAATTGAAGAAAATACTCTCATTGTCTCAAAAAAATGGTCACAAAATACCAGGACCATGACCATCTGGTCGCAGTCTGGAACCTTGTAGAAACAGAAGAAAGAATTGACCACTAAAAGGGCTAAATTGTGATGCTGAACTTACAAACTGTCGTGTCGACTGGAATGCAAACAGCAGTTAATGCTCACTTTGGTATTTTAACTACAGCTTATAAAGACCTATGGGAGGGATTGTGCAATAAGAATGAACTTTATGGTCATATGTGGCCATTATAAATTTAACAGGCGATCAAAGCATTTAGCATCTCTAAAGTATAACTAAACTATGAGCTTATGAACTTAAGTTATACTTGGTGCAGTGTGACTCTCAAATAAAACTTGATCCCTCTAACAAAATGCATTAGGGGACTCTAGGACAACCACTGTAGGGGGGAATGTTCTCCAAAATATAAGGAGCAAGGACACTTAGACAGTCCCCGGATCTATTTATCTATGGAAGTTTCTTGGTGATAAGTAAGTCATTTTTCTTCTTCCTGTTTCGGTTTTACCTATGTCAAAAATTTTGCATGAAGCCAAAAACAGTGTTTGTTTCATAGCAGAAGCCTAACTTTCTGTGTCAGTCTAAAATTACCATGATCTTCTGCATTTTGGGGCCTATAGAGCAGGTATACTAGTGACAAATTCCTGCTAGGCCCTTCACTAACTTGAATGGGGCCTAAAACATTAAATCATGTGGCTCTTTTTGATCTTTCCTTAACTTTGATATATTCTGTTTGCCTGGTAAAGCTGTCGCATTGAGCTATATATCTGCACTGTAGACCCTCTTGCCTTTCAATTGACAAAAAACCCCATTGGGCTTTAACTCTGAAACATCTGCAAGAACATGCCCACATGACATGTAACAACAAGCTGCACTCGTCCAAAGTTGTACTTACTTCATTGTTTAAAGTTCTGACAAATTTAGGTTGAATTTAACAATTTGTGGTAGACTTGAAAATATGATGTCACAGTTGTTTTGATTGATTGTAATTCTCATTAATTATTTTCAATTATCTGCCACTAGGGAACGGCTGAGCCATTAGTCATTCTAAGTCTACACTCACGCGCAATATTAAACAGCTTTGAAAATTAAGTTGTTGTTATACATTTATGCTGTTTATCTGTTTCACCACCTACCATGTCAATAAAGCTGTAATATATTTATATATTTTTTTATTTTATGCTTAATTGAAAATTTGCACAAGGTTAGGATCAGGGGTATAGCGTTACTATAACATTCACATGCATGCATGCAACACTGTATATTTGTTATAATTAGCAGCAAAATGAGTAAACCTTTAGGAAAGACATGAACTCCTTTTGAATTTTCTACAGACAGAATGACAGAGAGAGTTGAAATGTGAACAGCCACAATGTTTGTCTGACTTACTGTTGAATTATTGGCTGCTTTCTAACTCTGCACAGGCACTTGTCACCATGCTGAGTCAAGTTGTACCAGGCTGATTTGTGGGATAGATTACATGTCAGCACAAACTTATGATGTTTTCTTTAATGCTGGCTTCACATGTATCAGATGAATTACTGCTACCTTTACTTGTCATGTTTTTTGCAATATTGTCAAGCCTTCGGTTAAAAGTTGTCCAATAAAATCATAAAAAAAAAAGATGGCAAGATGATATAGTTTTTAACCTTCATGTGAAGTAAAAGCTACCTTTTTATACAACAAGAGACAGTTATTATCAACACACTTATAGTCACATCCTCCACCACACACACACCCAAACAAACACTGCAGTGTTCAGCATTTATTTTTGTACATGGTCATAAAGGAGACAAATGGGTTATAAAAAGGGGGCTTTCTCTAAGATCCGGGTAAACAAACAGCAGCATACAGATCAGAGGGCATGAAAGAAAAACAACTTTTCTGCACAGACAAGCAGTGCTTACAAAAACCCTAGCAGACACACACACACATGCTCTCTGTCTCTCTCTCTCTCACACACACAATCTTTTTATACATTTCTACAAACTGATTCTCCCCAGATGCTACGCTGAAGAGAACAGCCAGAGGCACCACTGACTGCACTGACACCAGTGGTGACGCAATAAGAGGAAACACACACAGGCACAAAAAAAAAGATACTTTTGAAAGCTACTTGCAGCTAACACCATCATTTCTACAAATGGCTTTCATGTGAAACTCACTCAACATGACTAAAAGTCAGCAGGCGTGCAAATGTTATAGGTAAGTGACCCAGTTCACACCGGTGTGATTTAATCTGGGTTCCCACAGGTCCTTGGACATAAGTAGTCCTCCATGGTTTTGCAAATAGTTATAAGGCTAAAGAGGGCATTGAAATTGCTTGAATTTGAAATTGAACCTGAAATTTTTCTTACTTAACAGTATGTTCTGCTTTGGGTTTTCTTCCATTTTGACAAAGCAAAAATCACGATGAGTTCACACATTCTGTCTTTTTAATTGTCTGTGAGCTTCTGGAAAAGCTTGATTATAGACTGTGTCTCCCCTGACGTACAGTAACAGGCAAACTGTCATGATGAGCACTGATATATTAACACTATTAACATGGCCCTGCTGCTGAAAACTGCTCAATGCCTTTAGTCAAAGAGACAACATCTTACGACGGTGACGTCTCTGGCAGGGCGGGGGTGGGCAAAGCGGGTACAATATTTTTTTCTCAGGATGGCAAAGGCATGACCTGTCTTGGCTCCTTTGAGCAAGACCAATTCATGCCAAAATAAGAGTGGTATAAGAGGAAGAGTGCTGTATGCAAACAGAGAGGAGAGGGTAAAAAAACAATAGTACTCCCTCTTCTCACCTGTGCTACTGCTCCTCTTTATATTTTTTCTTTCCTTGCTTCATTTCTTTTCATACTTTTCTGTTATTTCAACCTTTCTCTCTCTGTCTTCTATCCACCTTTCTTGCTTGTCCTCAGTCTCACTAGTCTCAGACTCTAGATCTGTTTTGAAATTGCAACACTTCAGTATAACAACCGAGCAAATGTACAGGCAAATTGAAAACAGGAATATTCCTCTTTTCAGTTCACATGTGAGTTAACTGCTATCGAAGATGTACAGAATCCACTGTGGAGTTAAAGCTCTTCAAACAGAATCACAACTAGATACTACTGCACCTCGAATTTTAGGGAAAAAAGATATTTCTACAAGTTCAAAAAGATGTCACATATAAATATACAATTGCAGTATCTTCTTTCCCTTCTCATCATCACTTTTTTTCACTCATCGTTTTCTCTCTACCCACTGAGCCCTCGAAGTGATTGTAATGCTAGTGCTAAAGGCCCTTTACAGCGCAGTAAAGGGCCTTTAGCACCACCGCTGCACTCCATAAACATTCTGTCAAGTTAGCTGGATGGAATAATCTTTGAAAGTTGCTTTAAAATCCCTCTACTAATTTGCCAGGAGCTCATAACATTGCTGCAAATCTCCCTCGACGGTAAACACAGAACATAAAACATCAACATTAACGAATACTACAGTTGGCAATGGTCTACAATTGTATTTAGTTAAATTTACATACACCTACGCAAACTATTGTATATTTAAAATAGTTGGTAAATTGCATTAATAACATCATTCCAAATCTTGTGCCACCTTCTTAAGAAAACAGCCTAATTAACATTTTGTTACTATTTTGTATGCACAGAGAAATAAGCTCAATTAAATAGAAAAATATATGAATAGAATGCAGCTGCAGTCTTGAAAAGGAGATATATTCTAAGCTGTCCCATTATTGAATATATCCTTTGTGCTGCAGAGCAGGGTGGGGGAAAAAAAAAAAAAACTGTGTGTGTAAACTGTATTCTAATGCAAAGTGTTTTTTTTAGCTTTGATTTGACTTCATACAGCAGGATAATAAAGAAAACTCCAGAAACAATCAAGGGAGTATTTTAGGAGTAAAATGAAAGGCCAAGCTTATGTAAAATTTCTTCTTGTTAATTTTAATGTGGTGGTTTGAATGCTGTTGGTCAGAGAGTATATTTCTATTACAGAGTAAAGATGGAATTGAATAGATCATTTATTGTCGCATTGTTTAGTCAGATATTGAATTCATGTTTGGGGCTCTTAAGCAACACTCAGGCATTTGCCTGCAAATACTAATTCCATCACTGTGGCGTACTGAGAATGCTCATCTGTGTTGGTGTCATTACTTTCAAACTCGCCAGTGTGTTCCTGCTGTGCTGCCACCAGAGAGAAGAGAAAGTGATGTATCCACAACATACATCCACTTCATGTATGAAAAGAGTGCAGTTGTGTGAAAGCATAAGCCAAGCCAGGACTGCTGTATTCTACATGTGTGAAAAAGATTTCTTTCTAGTGGTGTACCTGTTGGCGGCACTATGGTACACACACTCACGCACACACAAACACACACACACACACAGACAGGTTATTGCCCCACGGGGGTGAGACAGCATTCTGAATAATAAGTTTGTGTGTCTGTCACATGGTCCAGTCCCCCTGGGGACATACACACACCAACAGAGGAGTCCCTCCATCAACCACAACTGAGACTCCCATCTGTTTAAGTCTCTCAGCGTGTGTGTGTATGTGTGTGTGTGCTGTAACCATAAGGTACAGGGTTGTGACTTGTCCGACATGGGACTGACTGCTCCATTCAAAAAAGACCCCCCGTGGTATACACACATGAATGGTTGATGGATCGTTGAGTTGATGGCTGTGACTATTTAAAACAACTGTATTTTCAATTGTTCAGTAGTATCATCAATTATAACTAAAGTTTCGGCTGTAAGAGGAATATTACATGTAACCATGTTCACCGTAGCGTAAATGTAAAAAAAAAAAAAAAAGGGAAACAGAAAACAAACAAAAAAATGTTTCTTCTTGGGGTGTCAAATAATAACACTTTTGGTCGGTAGTTTCAGTTTCTGACAATCAGGGAAACCCATACTGGTTTAATTTAATGGTCTGGGAATGAGAATCAACAATCAGCTAAGTTTCATCTTATGCCTTTAAATGTTAGCACCAAACACTATCAAGAATAAACAAAACAACTTAGACAACAAATTACTAAAAAAAAAAAAAATCCCAGGTAAATCAAAACAGATTTTAGCTGAAATGAAAATGAATGCCAGTTTCTTCTCATCATAGCTTGCTTCTGTACTGTCACATTGTTCTCCCACAAACATTGTATTCTCACTTGTATTCAGACAGCGAGCTGTCTTCGTTACTTTATGACAAGCATATACAGTAAAAGTGTCACAGCCAGTGGCATCAAAGTAATCATCATCTGGGAAAAAAAGAGTTTTGACTCCTCTAGATGTAAAATATGAAAGGACTTTGTTTCGCCTGTCTGCATGAAAGGTATACATCAACATAATTCTCTTCTGAGCAGTCTAGTGGTCATGTTACCAGCATCATGCAGGTCCGCCAACAGAGATGGCTGAGCCCCAAAAAGGTCCAGTGAATGGGCCCTCTACAAATCTGCTTTAGTGATATTAATGCCTGCACATGCTCTCGTTACATTTCACAGGCTAAAACAACAACTCATAAGATATTTAACTACTTTCATAAGAAATTGTGTGTTTTGATAAAAAGTAGAATTTGATTATCACTGCTCATGTTAGGATGACCTTAAGGCCCTGGAAGCACATAGAGCCATGACTCTGTACAGCTGCAACTACCAGTTTTTTATTGATTAATCCAAAAATATATATTTTTTTTTATTACAACAGAATCAAAATTTTGATTCCAGTGCTTGACTAAAAAGGGTGTATTTATTGTATTGCATTTTGTAAGATAATCACTTGCAAAGCAAAATGACTGTAACGATTTACAGACACAAGTGTAAGACTCACACATTGGTCACATGGACACAACATAAAACTTAAGAGTAACAATTTTCTATGGCACAAGTTGCAATGTTACATTAAGATACTACAGCAGTGGTGTAGATAATTATGTTTCAATAATGTGGGCAATGAAGAAATATTAAAAATATTAGAAAGATGGAACATGCCTAGGTCCCCCATATTTGCCTGCAATGTTCACAAATGAAGCCGGTGACAAATAAGGACACAAATTGAAATAAATCACAGTGCACCCATAAAGTATTTTCCCATACCTGCAGGTGTAGAGAGGAACAGACTTTGTCAACTTCTTGACGCTCTTATTATTTTCACAGGTAATCAAAGGATATTCAGTTAAATCCATCAACAGCAAAAAGTTATTATGAGTTCAATACACTGCAAGATTATTTCAGTAATATGTGTCCTGTCTGTTAAGAACTGAGAGTCTTTGTGAGGTTTAACTTCAAAGGCAACATGTGCATACGGGAGGTGGATGAGCTTCAGGTTAAGTGAGCTTTGAAGGAAATAAGGAATCATGGAGACTGAATTACTAAGTTCGGAACACATTCGGTGTTCATGGTTCATTCATCTGTTGAGTCTCAGCAACACCAACATTCCCACACCAGTCCAGTGTGTGTGTGTGAAGATTGGTAGATGGGACAGGATGTTCCACCCCACTCCTATCCCCATCCATTTTTCCAGCACTGAGGCCCTTTTCTGTCCCCTGTAGTCCACCTGATTCACTTCACACACCCACACAAGCTCTTTGACTATGATTACTCTACTCCTCTCTTGCTCACCCGTCCTTGGAAGGGCACTGGCCCTTTACTTTGTGTGTGTGTGTGGTAATAGCATAGTAAATCTGCTGAGGTCTTTTTCCACTCTGCTGTGAGAGCGGCATTCTATCATGGTCTGCATTTTTATTGCTGCAGACGCTCAAGTACAACACACACACACATTCATGCACAGAAAAAATGTATTACATGTTTGCCAAGATGATGATAATTTGCTGCATGATTTAATTTTTTAAAAAATGAATATGAAAATCGACAGGCACACTGAACACAGACACTGGCTGTCTGCCACAAATTCAGTGCACTATTGATTCACTTTCCATCTATAATTTATGACACAACACACACCTAGCTTGAAGCGGAGACACACACACACACACACACACACACAGAATGGTAGTTTCTGAGAAGCAGGAAGTCACAAAACACAGTACCACTCACTTTGTATGAAGATGGACACACCAGTAAACACACATGACATGAGTCCAGGAGCTTCAAGGAGTTCATCCTTCTCACCCTAGTCTTCACCTCTCCATCATCTCTCCCTTGTTCCTCTATGTCTTCTTCCTTTCCTCACTCGCTCTCCTCCAACTTAGCTAAGACGCGGCACCTCCCTTCTCTTCTCTGATGGAGTTTCCCAAATGAAAACAGCTTTGGGATTTTCATTATCATGTCAAAGGAATCTGCTTATTAGATGCTGATATTTAAAGTATTAAAAGTGCAGTGTGCAAATGTGTGAAGCTTTGGGTTGGTGGCGCTTCAATCCATCAACCCAAAGAGCCAGTATTTGACAACCAAGGAAAGAGAATCAGCTGTCTTTCACCTTGCACCTTTAACAAGGACTTTTCTACTGGACATTACACCATTTTTTTTTTTTTACCCAGGTGTTCAGTAATTGTCCAAATTTCGCTGGAGTATAAAGTTCTTCCAGGTATTTTCAGATCATTCATGCCAAAACTTTACAAAACCTACAATTCTGTGATCCATCAACCATCACTTTTATTTCTCATCTAAATTGACATATTTCACCACCTGATGCACTTAAAAGAGACATAAAGTATATCACCGATAACATTACATAATAGGGTGTGTTTCTGAATTCTGAGTGTGCATATATGATCGTATCGAGGACAGAGGAGCGACAGAATAACTGCTACAACCTTAGACAAGCTGTCAAACTGAATTATAAAAGTTCATGCATGAGCGCACACACATCTTATCTTTATCTTTAATCTGGCCTTAGACTTTTGCACAACGTCATATAATCTTTCATCCTCACATTGAATATTCTTTGTGAATCTCACCTATGAGGCACTTAACGACGTCGTGACCCTGGGCCCAAGACAGGAAGGAGTAGCGACAGTACAGAAAGCTTAGGGATTTCATGCATATTCATAAGGTTCATTTCCATCTGAGCTGTGAGAGAAAGTGTGTATATGTAAAAGAAAGAAAACACATACACATACAGAAGTGCTTGTTTAATATGCAAGATGTTCAGTGCTTGTGGAGTTATGAAAACGGTGTCTGTCTTACCTGATGGAGTGCCCAAAGTGTCAAGGAAGGCGATATCAATGAAGACCGGGGGAATTAGCATTTACAGGCAAAAGTACTCCTTAATAAATTCTAAAATTGAACAGCCATCTCCACAAGGACTGATTCTTACAACTACACACACGATGTAGCAGCTGCATATATTATAATGACTGGAAATTGAGCGTATAAACTTTCTATAATGCAAATATTAGGTTCCACCCTTGAAGAACTCTTACAAGCCGTTACACAAATGTCAGCCCATTAAGCTAGATTGGAGCCATTTACTCATTAAACAAATCCTACAGATGACAAGATGAGCATAAAACGTGACCCTGGGGGTGTTGTGACTATATAGTATAGCTGAAGAGGTTTTAGCTGTGCATTAATTAATTTCATTGCAAAGGAACTTTACATGGAATGTACGGCTTCATTAAATTCAACATTTTTTATATTAACAGATTTTTTGCTGTCAGGTGTCTCTGAAAAAGAAAAGGACGATTCAAAAAAGATCAACTGGGAATGACAACCTAATGATGAAACTGATGAAATAATGATGTTTGTTGTCAAAAAACACATTGCATACATGATGAGGGATGTGTCTTAATAATGCAAAGTTTGTACCATGCAAGGGAATTAATCTAAAATGTATGATGCAAAAGAATATTGCAGCATTATGGAGGGTTTGTAAGCCTGTTTTTTAAATAAATTTTAAATAAATTGCATTGGCAGTCAACTTTTGTTGTCTTGATAACTATTAAATGAGGTTCATCGTCCTGAAGATTGAAGATGGATGGTATGATAGCTCCAAAAAATGATGCTAAAACATCTTTATTCTACCCTGGTTCAACCCCACCTGCTCTGTATTAGCAGATAGGACATGTTACACATCAAATACATTTATCCCAAAGATGGTTTCTGTAGTTCACGATAGAGTTATGTAGCTCTTATGCATGTTCAAATGATTCAATTCAATTTTTAAGCCAAGTTTGTTTGTGATTATAAATATCTCAGGACAGTCATTGGTTCTGAATTAACTTTTAATAAGACCTGAAAGTCAGTTTGCAAAAAAGGCAATCAGTGTTTGTCTTGACTCAGAAAAAAAAAGAGGGTTTGTTTTCTCTTGTGTCTTGGTTTGATAACCAATCTTTGCAAGACAAAAAACTGTCTCAACAAGATCATAAAGTGGGCCAGTAGGCCTTCATGTGAGTCTCAACTCAACATGTCAGTGCCTTACTTTACACAACTTATGCGCAAGTCTTTTCTTCTGGAATGTTCGTACACTTGACACAGCAAATTCCATCTCCTTCCCTATAGCTGTTGCCATGTGGCCCTTGAGTAGCTTCAAAGATGCTTTTGTAACTGCAGCAATTGTGCTGCTGACCAAAAGAAATACAATGGATGCACCTCAAATAGCACTTTGAGCACTTAAGGCTCTTGTTGGAGGAGTTAGGTGCATGTGGGGAGGTAAAGCACTTGTCATGGCCGCACTAGGTTCCATTGCTGGCTTCTGTATTGTATTGAGGTCTGTTAGAGGGTGTTTTTTTTGGGTGTTTAAATGAATTGATAACGGTGTGAGGTTCTCCCTTTAATCATTGTCGTGTTGCCTTGGTTTCCAGGATTGCTGTACCCTGTCTGCACAACAAATATGCCCTCAGGTACTAAAAAAAGAAACCTCAAACCTTAAACCTTTTTAATTGGTTATGTTATATAAATCAGGTCAAACATCATGATTGATAATTTAACCTTCTCACAACTGAGTCAAGTGCTTTGGAGGGGCTGTATGGCTCTTTACTCTGATCACAACTGCATAGGCTCTAGCTCAAAATGGCATTAACAACTTGTCATTTTGTGTTATTTCCAAAGTGGCCTCTTCCCTCCATTGTTATTGGGCACTTTTACCACTAAAACATTACTAAGGGCTACTGTTGTCAATACAATACAATACAATCCCGACAGCTTCAATGCTTGCACCTTATCGGGTGAATTTTTACATGTTAACTCCAAATCTTACAAGAGGTTTGAGAGTGAGAGACAGGAATCATACAATAAAAATTTTCTTCTGATTTGCCAGTCGAAAAAACAATTACATTGGTGACTATGGGTTGACCAAATCTGTCATAATCTGTGCACACATCTCCTGATTGAGAAACAATCTTTTGCCAGGCTTCAAGAGGGGTGGGGCAGCAGCAAAACCCAAACAGGAAATGATTCTTAAGTGACATATCTTGTTTCCGAACCATTTTTAATCAGAAAGATCAGGAATTGGGAATACCCATCCAGCACTCCATATTTATGTCAATGCAGATAGGATGCAACTGCACTTAATATTCTCAGAAAGTATTTTGACCGTTTCTCTTGTGTGTGTCTGTATGTTCAAAGCTCATTTCTAAATCTTCCTACATGTAGGCTAAAAGCTTGGCTGCTAGCAATATATGGAAAAATATTTATGACAGTATTTAACCATCATCAGGTTACCATTAAGTTTTATAGGACAGTACCTGTGATGCAAACTCATATTGATTTAAAATTGTGAATTTTGTGGTTATTCCCACTTTAATAATGTGCAACAGGATGCCCCTTTCGGGTGTCCTCTCACATCTACAGGTTGACACAAACACTAGAAGACACTCCTGACTGTTGCTTACAGCAAAATAACTATCCCTAACCCTCTTGTGACGAATAAGCAGCTGTTTATATACTTGGTGAAGTGTTAAAGATAGAATGGTCCATCTCATTTTATTTAATCAACCGTCTCTGATGTGCCACCTTGTTATAACCATTGCTGAAAAACTCAATGCGACATTTGACCTTTCAACATTACAGAGCTCATTCCTCGAGGTCAGGGAGGAGCCGGAGGAAGTGGTGAACAAACCTTGTTAGTCTCTTCTGTCATTAGCACTCAGGGCTCCCACTGTGCCTACATAATGAAGCTGCTCTTTTCCGCAGCCCCTCGCTGGGATTCAAATAACTGCCTTCGTGCTTGCAACACTCGAGAACTGACTCAATTATTCACAGCTCGAAAGTTTAAATGAGTGATGTGCGACTTTCTATTTCATGGCTTTAGGCTTGTAAAAAAAGAAATGTAAAAGCCCAAATGCAGTCCAGAGAGTGATTTAGAAAAATTAGCTATGAGGAGAGTAAGAGATGCAGGGAAGAGATTAGTTTGCAGGTGACAGGCCGACATGGATGTGCCCTTTCATTTGGTCCCCTCCCCATGTCTAGACGGCTGTTACTGTGGCGACAGGGGTCTCTGAGTGACAGATGGTTGCTGAGGCGTATCGCAGTTGTTAAGACTACTAAATGTGGCAATCACAGTCACAGATATAAAGAGCTTAAAGGATATGCACATTGTTAAATAATAGGCAAGGCTTTGGAAAACTAAAACATATAGGATTGCAAATGTTCGGCAAAAGAGATTCACAAGAGAGTATTAATGTGTCATGCAAGGGACAAAATAAATAAACCAATACAATGAACAAAAGTCATGAACATTAAAGAACTGAAATTAAGGCAACGAATACGAGCCAAACAAGGCAATTCAATCAAAATATTATCAATATGTTGTAGTCACATGATAATGTCAGGTGAAGCACAAGACATACAAAATATGTAAAATATACTGTAGGTCAAGCCAGATACATGTGTCTGTCTGAACTAAAATAATGAATGAACAGCCGTATAGTATCAGACTCTCGGGATTTATATCAGACTTATTTCTATGACGTTGGTTGACACTGATGCTATCCTGTAATTATCTGGAGGATGCTCAATGTTACCACTGATTTATTTCTAAACAAAACTTGGAAAAATACCACAATGTAAATGTTTTGATCTTTTTAAGTGCTCATTTTGTTTCTTTTTTGTGTGAATAGTCAGGGGCTGGACATGTTTTTCTTCTTGTTGCTCCAGTTAGATGTTTAGAAAACACTTATACAGACAAATCTGAGCTTTGCTGTGCAGAATGATGTACAGTATATGTTATCGTGTATACATATGTCTCACAAGGACGCTCTGATACCTGCGTTTGAGCCGTTCGAGTTGCTGCCAGGGGACTTAATGTACATATCACAAAACTCTCTGGGGGCAATTGATAGCCGCAGTATTTTTGTATCTGAGCGCGGAGACATTGTGTTGGGCTTTAATAAAATGGACTGGAAGCATCATGATCAGTGTCCACTGATTCTGGTTTTGAGGGCTTTTGTAACGGATATGAAAACACCAAGCATATTCCGGCTTGGGTAGATATGATACCTTTAATGTTGCTTCTTCTTCCTGAGCGAGGAAGGTTAAAAGTGTGTGCTTTTTTACGTGGAGTGGAGCCTCTGTGCAAAACGTACACCCGTCCACCCTATTAAACTGACTGGAAAATTGACAGCAAAAGGTTAAAAGGGTTAGAAAAAACAGACACAAGCATAGTCTGACAGAGAATACTGAAAGGAATGCTAAATCTAACGTAAAAAGCACAGAGGGCAGAGGTAGAGCAAAAGATAAACAAAGAATGTCACAATGCAGTGTCATTTAAGAGAGAAAACAGTGCTGTATACGCACACACTGCAGAAGCATGTGCGTGCGTGCATAAGCACCGAAGTCAAAAGGAGCACAAACTGAGGCTCTACTCCAAGGCTCTGGTCTGAGTACTTGAAAGGAGATTCCTCCACCATGATGCCAGTCATTCACACACAAACACAAACACACTGGTATTAACAATATAGATGATTGGAGAACAAGCCTTCGACAGTGACCAATCAGTTCGCAGCAACACATGATGACAGCGGTGTCTCTCTCCTCTACTGTCCTCCCTCTTCCCAACACCTCCCCCGTTGGATGTCTTCATATCCACTGTGTCCAAGTCCGCCTGGCATGCTTCTATCTCCATCACATGCCACGTCTCTCCGTCTTCCTGTCTCTATCGCTCTCCCTCTGTCTATATTCCTTCCTGCTCTGCTCTGTCTCATCCTGTTGCTCCAGGGTGTTATTTTTTTCTTTTCTTTTCTTTTTTTCCTGACTTTTCTCGGTCCGTTTCTGCATATACATTTTCACTTCTTAAACAAAAGAAAGCAAATAGAACAAACACAACCAAAGACAACAGTCAACTGACTGATGCCTACAGCAGCAGATCTGCTCATGTTAGCGTGTCCCATCTGTAATATGACTGATATGATGCATTTGTTGTTAATCTAGAACAAATCACTGCCGCAATGGCTGCCCATGCATGGAAAAGCCCTCAGGCTGTACTTTTTGATCAAAGTGCTAACAAGTACAAAGGGGATAAATATTCATCATTATTTGAGTTGTTTTATCCTGGTTTTCATTTCTGTGCTGTCAGCTTCATCCAACAAAACAGTTTTAGTGCTATATTAACTTACCAAACCTGAAACAAAACCTGATTTTGTTTATTGTTTTTCTCTCCTTAATCAGCGTAAAATGCCTGATTTGTTGTAAGTGCTTTAAGCTGCTTAGGCATTAAGTGGACTGAGAGGTTGTGCGGGGGAGGGGGGTTACGCAGTGCAGAAGAAGACATTTACCACGATTTAACGTCAGATTTGAGAGTCTTATTTCACAGAAAACACAGTAAAGAGAGATAGAGACTTTAAAAACATTATTCCTCTTCACTTCTCTTCATTTTCAAATGTGTTTTCCAGACCTTTTAACCATATAATTACATCACTAAGTTATTTAACTGTGTAAGTTAAGCAGGCTTCACTGTAGTTATGAAAAACCACAGCGATGTGGCCATATCCACTCCAGGAGAGTTTATTTATGCAAATGTATGCGGCAGCACAATCTCAGCGAGTGCCGCTGCGCAGAACAAGATGCCGCTGATAAACCACTCCTGATTGACAGGCACGTGGACAGCCTGAAGGTATGAGCAACACAGAGTCAAAGGAGCCAATAATGTGAGAAGTTAGAGCAGGACAATAAGGGCCGACAATCAAAACCCCACTTCACGCAACACTTCTTTCATCCAGGAGCAAACGCAATCTTGCGGAACGAGTTTAAAATATATAAATGCTGCATTTTTTCCCAAGCAAACTTTCTTATGCTGTAGAACTTTATTTAAAATTCCCAGTTGTCCAGAAGTTTCTTTCTGACTTTTCTTTTCAGCTGTTCAGACGTTCGACTAAAATACTTTACGTGACAAAATCAGCATTTTCGATTTTCAACAGTTACCAAGGTCTGTTGCATTGTGACGGGAGCATGACAGATGTTAAATGTAGTGTAGAAATTAACTGACGTGACTCCATCTGACTGACAATTCAGCTAAGTAGACCTCACGCCATTAGCTGCTCTTTGTCAGCTGTAGCTTCGGTGGTAAGCTGCCGTGCTACATTACAGAGCTAATGAACCCGGACTCGCTCCGTTTTGATGAGCGGGAAGACAATCTTGTGTCAAATGATGAGCCACCAACTGATTTTATGACATCAACTATAATATGAGACAACTCATGCTGGATTCCAGAAAAATGTGCTGCCCCCTTGTAACATTTTGACTCCCACCATTGATAAAGTTTCAAACTACTGTAGATGCCAAAAGAGAGAGCTGCTTCCCAAGTCATAGTTAGGATTTAAAATTTCATTAGAACCCTTGTAAATGTACAAGTATATAGAGAAAGTGATATAGATTGTCACTACAGATTTATCAAGAATATTGCCAAACAAATGTAGCTAAAAAGAAAAACCATAATGATTATTTCTTGAGTGGACTGTTTTTCTTTACTTTGTTTTCCTCTCGAACAAGCATCATACTGAGAAAAGCTTCATCAACTAGGACATCAAAAATGTGTTTGAGGGGGAGCAGGGAGAAGCAAAATGATTATTTAGTCCTGCCCCTAATTCACTATGCCATTATTTATCTGCTATTCCAGTTAAAATATCTGCTGTGAAAAGATGCTGCAGGGCTACAAGGTGTTGAGCTATTAGCAGTTTTTCTGCACTGGTGTTTTTAAATGTGTGCTTCACAAAAGGTCTCTCTCTTATCTCACACAAACACACACCTTTTATCTACTGTACTGTATGTGTGATTAATTGATAGCGTGAACAGCATATAGGTCGCCAGTGGTCATTCATTTACCAGTTCATTACAGCTCATTAGAACTACAGGGACAAACTCTCAGCTGAGAGAATCTGATAATTAAAGCAGCCGACAGGAACACTCAGTCTGCAGGAGTTTTTCTTCATTGGTAGTTTTAAAAAACACTCTGTACAGTGATCCAATAAATGAATTTGTCTTGATTGATGAGATGAAAGAGCGTGGATTAGTGCTCCTTGAGCTCATTCATGGACTGTCTAGTCTGTGAGGATAAACCTGGGCAGGGCTATACCAAAGAAAATTACCAGAAAAATTTTTAATTTTCCAAAAGAGTGGATTGTTTTTATAATTAGTACACAAGAGAACACATTTAAAAAGTTTATTATTATATCTACCATGCTGAAATGATTCATTTAAAGTTACCACGGTAACAAAAACCAAACATTCTTCATGTGTGAGAAACTGAACAACGTTTGATGCGCTCTTGTGTCGCTGAGCGAGAGAGTGAGTGTCTGCACTGATCACACAGTGGAAAAAAACTGGATCATTTCGGATCCTCTCTTTGGGAAAGGTAAACAGTATTTTTCTAGTCTTTAAACAAATCTCCATTTCAAAGTGCACAAAACGCATAATTTTGTGCCCCCTTGCACCTTGTTACTTTGAAATGCTAATGAGGGTTCATGCTTGTTAGGTGAGGCTGTGTGTGTGTGTGTGTGTGTGTGTGTGTGTGTGTGTGTGACAGCGAGAAAGAGAGAGCATGCGAACAGTAGCAGAGTGTCACTAGTATAGCCTTGCTGTTAACTGAATGACGGCTTTAGCTCTTATTTGTCCAATTTGCTTTCATTTGTCACACACACACACACACACAGATTCTCATTCCAGCTCGTCAGTTTTCCACATTTGTCACGGCCCCTCGTGGCACATCCAAGCGCCGAAGGTAGAGCCTGTGGCGTGTTCATCTCTTGTGAAACTGATGCGGACAGCTTTACATCGCTTCTACATTAAATCCTTGTGCGTCTCTCCCTGACGCCAAAGGCTCTACCTTCTGCGCCTGGATGTGCCACCACGGGCCGTGACAAAACTTCAATAGCTGATGAGCTGGTCGTGAGAACAGGCAGCAAAAACACGCACAAAATCCAAAATCTCTTTGAAACACACAACTGCTCGCTATCTTCTCCCTCTCACACACACACACACACACACACACACACACACACACACACACACACAGTCCAATC
>KV751348.1:10152924-10186178 GCA_001698575.1 Mola mola | reverse complement strand
TGTACAGCTCAGAGCTTATTTAGAAACTAAAAAAAAGGGGATTTGAAGTACGCCACATCCCACACAGAGTTCAAATGAATTTGAAAGGAACGCGCATGCGGCAGCAAGTTACGCGCAGCAGAGAAGAAGTGAAATAAAGTACAATGTATTAGTGATCCTTTTGACACAGTTCTCAACAAATCAAATCCAATTACTACAATAATCATATCCTGCCTTGGGAGACGTCGCTGGCTAATCGGTGTTGCTTGTTATTGTTTCAGAAACTGGATGTGAAATGACATGCAGCTTAATGAAGTACATGAGCTCTTATTAACTCTCTGTTTTTTTCTCTCTGCATGCGTACAATTCATTTCACACCTTGATATTAAGGAAAACTGCAAAAAATGGCACACCTCCACAAAATTATACAGTTTTAGGTAACCTATAAACACCAGAGTTGTCACCAATCCCATTAAGTTTGTCCTTGTGATTCAAAGTACCAATTTCCATAAAATGACAAAGAGATAAATGAGAAAAAAACAACTTTTGGCCCTAAAACTGATGAACTGGATCACAAAAAAATCTTCTTGAACAGCACTGTTTTTAAAATGCCCTCCCATTGTTATGAGTTGCTATCTAACCTGATTAAAAATGGTCTCTAGCAGAATGATACCGTTATGGCTGTTTTCACCAATGTGCCAAAACTAGAGCAAACCTGAATCAAACTTATGGTCTTGATGCCAAATCTGACTATAATTAAAAACCTCTGGATGCATTCAGGGTTGACCCGATGTTTGGTTTGCAGCATAACTGCTTGTGCTTAATATATGCAGAGTTTACTGCATTATGTTCATGAAATCTGCATCAAAACATGGACTCACATAAAACAATTAACCACAAGGCTGCCATATTTTTTATTCAAAGTGACAATTTTTGTCTAAATTGCAGCTACAATACAGATATTTTACTGTAACAGGCTTTTAATAATCATTATAAGATACACCCAGTGCGTGTGTGTGTGTCTCTGAGCAGGCCTGTGTCTCACATTTGCCTGTGACCCGCCCCAGAACTGAGCAGGGGGGCGCTGAGGGATTGGGTAGCAGCATGTAATGACTTCAGGGGCTCAGGGGTGGACCGGATCAGGTGGCACATTAGGTGGATGGACCTCTAGTCTTGTCTGACCACACACACACACACACACACACACACACACACACACACACACACACACACAAAGGAATCACACAAGCAGCATTTACAGATACACGGGCACACTGCAACGTCTAGCAACTCACAGTGGCAGGTAGACATGTGACACATCATTCACACACTGACTGTTCACATAATCTTGCATAGCAAAAATGGTTTCCTCCATGACCTTTTCCTGACTCCTCTTGACCTGGTAATAACCCCAAACCATTAGCAGACTGTACGCGCCTGTATGTGTGTGCGCACGCACATACACCCAGCTGTTCAGCTCATTCAGTCCTGTCCGATGCTCAGCTGCTTCACTGAGCCAACTCTTCGGCCGTGTTTTCACAGCTCTATCTGAGCCTGTCATTGTAGATCTCTTTTTTCCGTCTCGCTGCCATCACATCTCATACAGCCGATAATTAACCCGTCCCACTGAATTCCACCTTTTCTGACCGAAAAGCACAAATCATTGCAAACAAAAAACGTCCCCTTTGGTGTCCTCGACAGAAAATGACAGGAAACTCAAGGTTTTTTTTATCCACCAGCTGTGAAATGTCAGATAAGTCAAAAGAAAGTCAAAAGTCAAAAGAAAAAAAGAAGACCTGAAAAGAAGACCTCATTGAGTCTGACTGATGAAAATAAAACAAGAAATGTACAAATTAGGAGAGTTTCCAATTGTTATCTATATTCAATGTGTAGTGTGTGTACAAATCGCTGGTCTTCGAAGTCATAAATAATCTTCCAACTTTCGAAATGACGACTGAGTTCTTAAGACTCAAATTCAACTTGTATCCAATGTTATTTTATCATTTCCTCCCTTATACACACTATGAAAGAGGGCTATCAGTAACAAAGACAAATATTCATCAAATCCCACCAGACGCTGCATAATTTATCACATAGGGGTTTAAATTATAAATGTCGATCATCAAATATTTACAGTATTTGCGTTTTTTTGGTCAAAAACGGGCTCTGGATGTAGTCCTTCTGTGAGTTGCCTCAATGTGATGTGTGGGGGAAATAAAAGACAAGAAACATATAGATTTAGTCCCCGCAAGGATACATCATTGTCAGTTTTATATTCTTTTATTTTTGTTTTGCAATTCCTTTAAATTTATATTATGTGTTATTGGTCTTAATTTTCAGTTATTTAGTAAGTTAAAACAAGATGTGGGAGCCAGTGACTGAGCCCCAACATTAAAACCCCCTGCGTATATTATATGCAATCATTTTTACACATAATCATAGTCCAGGAGACACACCACCCCAATCCAACCATAACCGCAAGATTGTTTCATTGTTCATTGTGGTAAGGTGTTTGGCAGGGAAATGGAGGGGGTGAGGAGGCAGAACAAAGGGGAGCAGAAAGAGACGAACAAGCTGACGACAACAGCTGAGAGAATAGTCCTGACACTTTGGCCCTGCTGGCTGTCACACAGTCTGCTCTGGAAAAAAGCAACCAGAGGTGTGACGCGCTTGAGGAGAAGCTCTAAAAACTGCTGGCTGAAGCTGGGGAGAAACACCAGCAAGAACTCTCAGAGAAAGAGGAGAGCTTCAGGAAGGAGCTGTCGGAGGAAGTGAGCAGACTGACCAAAGAGCTTGCGGACAGAGAAAAGACAATGAGCCGGCAGCTTTCAGAGACAGAAGAAAACTTCAGAAAGGAGCTGTCTGACACGGTCATGAAGGCCACAAAGGAGCAAGCTGAACTGAGTGAGAGTTGGGTGGCCAGAGCTCTGCAGTGGGATCAGGAAAAGAGAGAGCTGGAGGTCTAGATGCTGCTCAAAGAAAAATACTGGATCAAGGAGGAGGAGGAGGAGGAGAGGATGGAGCAGATCCGACACCTCACAGAGGGGAACGATAGTTTCAGGTACGCTGCCTTTGCAGCAACTTTGGAAATGAAATTAAAAGTTCCATCAGGACTCTCAGGACTTAATTCAGCACTTGTTTTTTCTTCATGCTGAAAGTGAAACTTTTGTCAAATTTGATCTGGTCGGGTTTGAATCTTTATAAAGATTCAAGTAAAATTCCTCATCTGATCTCATTCATGACTTCAGGTTTTATCCTTCTTTTAGGCATTCTTGGTCAATTTACCCAATTTTAATGAAATTCAAACAATTTAGAATTTAAGAAAGCAACATTTCATATTTACTTTAATGATAGTTATGTGAGTACACTTTGTTGTATTATCGCAGATATTGTAGGTATTTGTGGATGTGCGGAGAGCATTTAAATTTTATCCTCCTGGGTCAAAGCGAATCCAATCTGGTTAGACTGCTGTTTCACAAGCACAAAGTATAAATCATTACCCAATTAAATTCTTATTACACCCTTTTGAACAAATTTATATAATCTAAACACAAGATTCACACACAAATTGGCAAAGTACTAGGAATATGCACAAATAACAGTATTACAGCATGGAATTACAGCAGTAATAATATTTCAAGCCACTCCAGCTGCCTAAAATAAACCCTTGTGAAGAACTGCAACATTCTATAAGATGTTCCTGTTTTTTTGTCCACCCCGAGAAAATTGCTCCAATGAAAAGTGGATTTATTCGTACCAAAAATAGATGGATTCAGTGAAGACAAGAAGGAGATTATCTCTGTGTCTGTGTATGCATAGGTTTTTAATTCTTTTTAAAGGAGATTAAACCTATATTTTGGCAAACATCTAACTCAGAAGTGATCCTTTTTAGATACACACACACACACACACACACACACACTAACACACACAAATAATGTAGGGAAGCGAGATTGGGATGTGGGCCAAATGAGAGGAATGAACGGAAGTTGCAAGCAGAGAGAGACATTGGAAAAAGATACAGAAAGACAGGGAGGCAACTAGGACAGACGTACCTGACCATGGTGGGTCAGATAACATCAACTGTATAACAACATATGGAGAGAGACTGATGGAGAGACTGAAAGAAATCTAATCCTCTGATACCACCCCCCTGCCCCCCACTCCTCTGTATAAGTCTACCTCTCTCTCTCATGTAGCCACTAAGTCTTGTAACTGAGGATGCAGCAGTCAGCAGCTCTCCTTCTGCATGTCCATGCAGCACAGCAATATACAACTCCATCACAAACAAATGTGTGCATAGTAATGTTTGGGTGCAGTATGAAAAAGGTGGAAAAAGAAACTGGCAAGGACTGGTACTACCCCGATCATATTCCTGTACACCTGGCACCCAGGAGCGCCCACTGCCTAGCCAAAGTACACATGCGCACGAATGAAAACCCGTTGAAAAATTTGTGAAGTTGAAAGGGCTGAAAGAAACCGTGGTGTGATTCTGTTTCTTTGCTTTGTAGTAGGAGGCTTCCTGAGTTTTCAACGCTGCCTCACCTGTTCAACCGTCCTAATCAGCCCAGCATCCGACAATTTATCTGCTACAGCTTGATGTTTCTTTACATCGAAGTTACGTCCATCTCTTTCATACAGCACACGAAAAGCTCTTTCTCCTCATCTTTCCAAAAATTGGAATTCTGTGCCATGTTTTTCCAAGGAATGACGACCTATTACCTTTCTGTGTGCACATGTGCACCAAAGCATGCCCCAGTACTACCAGCAGTGGCTGTCCATCTGGACAGAGGTGGCGGAGTGACTGACACTACTATCCAGAGTCACACCACAAGCATGGATAATCCATGCCGATAAAGATGGGCACAGAGCATTAAAATTGAACTGCAATCCATAATTGGAGCCTGCAGTGCAATTCAAGCTTTTCATTCTGAGTTCAACATGTTCATAGCCAGTTAACCTCACTCTATTTTCAAATTTTACACAGCCAAGTAACTCTGCGCAGGCCTGGAGGTCCAACTATGTATGGTGAAAGCGGCAGTAGGTGCAGCGGATAATAATCCCTAATCACCAGCAGCTTCTGCTCAGGCACAACAGATTGACTGGTGCACACTTGAAAGAGCATTTACAGCTGGGCTTGAGCTGTGAGGGTTGAGGGCTGTAGATCTGTGATACACTGTATATTTCAATTTTCTTAGAATCGCTCCACTACACATGGATCCTGATAAGAGTCATGGATAATGGGAAAAAAATAGATAAAAGCTCCTAATAAAGGAACTTGATTAGGTACAAAGAAGCAAAAATTAATTTGATGGGAGACACAATTTGAAAGGAAACAGATAAGAGACATAAATGAATGATAAAGGAACAAGAGGATTAAAGTGGTGATACTGGGATACTAGTACCTTATAAATATTAAACGCGGCAACTATCAAATGTGGATGATCTAAACAGACTAAAACACAGATATGACACATGTTATGCATGGCATTAAACTGAATGGAATTAAACTCAAATTGATGTTCACTGGCAAACATCACAAAAAGCTGACCCATTAAAGAAACAGTATTTGCAATAAGAAACAAAGATTTTGCTTCTGGTTTGCTTGTTATATCTCACTTTATGACATAACATAACATTATTCACCATTTTCTGGTATGTGAAAGAAAATTTCCACATCTGTCAACAAAGCCTTTAAAACTGTAATCAGGATGGTGTCTGTATGGATTCGTCTTTTCTGTACGTTAAAGCTTGTAGTCATTGACAAGCTTAATCGAGATACAAAAATATATAATAAATAAACAGATAAAAAGCAGATATTGCAATTGTGATACAAGTCACAGCAATAGCTATGAGTGGAAGAATTACGTTTTGTTTTTTTTTACTGAATCTGAATGTTTTTGTGTTTATGTGTGTGGTATTTATTCAGTTCTGTCAATCACATGATCTTGGGGACTCGCTTGTGTTGACATGTAACATGACAGATTCTTTATTGAGTTATAAAAAGTTCTGTAATCATTTTCATAGCACCTTTAAACGAACAGGCATAATCTTGCTGGACACAAACTCTAAGGGTGTTTATGATACATTTCAGGTACTACTGTGGTGCCACAATCCTGAACGCCTCGATTCCATGCATCCTGTAAAGAAACCTGGTGTATCAACCTCATTTCTTTTACTTTAAAATTATTAGAGCTGTAACGAATAATTATTCAGTCGATCATAAGAAAATAAAGTAATAATCTACTATTTTGATAATCAAATAATTGCGTCAGTCTTGTTTCAAGCAAAAATATAAAATTTTATCGATTACAGCTTTGTAAACGTTAGGATTTATGCTTTTCTATGCCATTTATGAAAACAAATTTTCTTCTCGTAAGCCACTCGGGATTGACATGAAATGGTATGTAAGAATAGAACAGGTACATCTCAGTGTATGTGAGGGAGCTGGTGTGCTGTTGATGTCATCATCAGGCCGCAGCTGCTGGTTGAAATCATCGTCGGAGGACGGCTGAGAGCAGCTGCAAGGCCCCAGAGCGTGAGCAAGAGAGGGAAGGAAGTTTAGGTCATTGAACTAAAGCCTTCAATATTCCTACCTCTCTGTGTCTCTCTGTCCCTGCTTGTCTCCTGAACATAAATCTTGCAGGGTTTAATATCATCGAGTGGATTGGCGAAATGACTGTGGTTTTGAGGAGTGCTGAGCCGATACATGTGTACATGTGCACAGAGCTCTGGAGACAGACTATGACCAGACACACATGACATCTGAGGATAGCTGGCCGGCCGAGCCAGCAGAAGTTTCGCTGGAACAGACGGACACACACCTTCCTCCATCTGTCTGCTTTGGGGGTCAATCATAAGCTCATTCACCCAGAGGCAGAGAGAATCTGGGACCCGCTGTGACCAAGGACACATTCACATCCTCACTGCGCGAACTGAGCCGGCCTGAACCAGATTTTACTGGACTGAAGTGGGATTATATTGAACGGAAGTGAATCATGCATTTCTAAAACTGATTATGCCGAATTAGTGGGTTATACAGAACTGGATATTAGCAGACAGATGAAAACTATAGCGGAGCATGTAGGAATAGACGGCAGTGAATTAATGTAGACCGAATTGGATTATACAGGAGTGAACCCAGTCTGACTGCGCTGGGAATTACTGGTAATAGATTTTCTGAGAGCATCAGCACGATACATGTCTATCCTAAACTTATGTATGTGTTTTCTTTTTTTATGTACTTTCTTCTACACTGATGCTGGAAATTAATCAAGGAGTGGATTAGTTGAAGAGCAGACAAATTCTAATAGTAACTAAACAGTGCAGTTAAGTTATTTATCAAGAACGTAAAAGATTTGCAGCTTTAATCTGTTTATTATCATTGTAAGCTGCATATTAGGGCCTCCCCCGGTGTCCTTATAATGGAGTGCATCTGCTATTTTTAGAAGGGAAAATAACACTTTTGCTTACTTCCTTAAACCCCTGAATTTCACTGCTTAGGTTTGATAGAGAAAAAACTTCCACACATTCGAGCTCTGCTAAAAAGTTGAATGAATGACGACATTTCGGACTACATGACCTTCATCAGGTATACTGGCAGCGCCAGCCAACGCCAGATATTTCCTGCCTTTTACACCAAGTTTCAGGATTTTCAGATTTTGGGCTCAAATTTGTCAATACCTCTGAAGTAAACTTTGATAAACTAAATGGTTAACCTTGAAAATATCTGGCAGCAACGATTAATTACTTTAGTTCAACCCTGTTATTTCAGATAAACTTTCAGTTGACATAGTTACTTTAAAAATGTTTGATGGGATTAATTTCTTTTTCTCAATGCCATGAAAAGTCAGCCTTAGTTCTACATGTCAAAACAGCCTGTAAGAGCTCATGCTTATGTGCCGCAAAGTGTCAGGGTAAAATCGTTGTCTGACTTTCACAAAACCCCACAGTTTCCCACAAGGATCAATGGAGAAGCTTATCATTATCTGACATTAAATTGGTTTAGTTCATTATACTTCTCCTTACTGGGACAGAGCTGTGAAATACCTCACTCAGGCGGCATGTCAAACAGAAGTAGCTAAGGACACACACACACATGCACACTGGCAGCGCAGTTAACCACATACAGGGAAGCCTCGACCCTGCAAGCACAAACCAGACTGGCTCCAAAGGTCTCATGAACACACACACACACACACACACACACGTCTGTAGACCACCAGTGGGAAATCAGACTAGCCCACCTGTCCACTGATGGACCACCTTTGGCTAATGGATCACTGTCTGTCGGTGTGCGCCGAAGCAAAACAACACTATTATTTGAAAAAAGAAATGTATGAGTGTGTGCGTGAGCGTGAGTGAGCCACAAGCTAGTCATAAGATTCCGTTGTGAAAAACAAGAGCTCTTCATTCACGATTGACAACAACAACGTGCACAAACATCTGCAGGGTTCAGAGCCATCTGTTGTTACAGACTGCTCAACCAGCCCCGATGTTCTTCCTGTTAAACAAAAACCATTGTCTTCAGTGTGTGTCTGTGTGTGTGAGGAAGACAGATTTCTGAAAGCATGTGCTGCTTGTGACTGGGAATGTAGTCTGTCTGCGAATAGGAATGTCAGTCAGCAGAAATTCTTTGTTTTATCATACTGAGAAAACGCAGAACTATACTTACGCAGACAGTCAAAGTGACCACTGCCTTCACCGTATGGAGGAAAAGAAAACATGGCCTTTATCAAACTATGTAGAAAGAGAGAAACATTCTTCCTTCACAGCTTTCTGAAAAACAGATGTACTCTGGCAGTTATGGGAAAAAAACTGGGATGCTTTGCAAGGGGCTGATAGTAATGAATGATGAATGATTAACTTTTTTTTTTATTTTACAATTCAGAAATGGCAACACAGACAGCTAGAGTGCTGTACATTTGCACACTTTGAAGGCTAAATCCAATGAATAAATGTGAGTCTTGACACTCTGCACAAAAAGGCGGCACTAATGCGATCAGTAACCGCCTCCTTCTTGTTGCTACCGTCACACTTTGATCCATTTGGTGTGTTCACTTTGATGCATGTGATAGCTAATGACATTTCTTTTTTTTTCTGGCCCATTTTCTCACAACACTTTGAGTCAATATTATGTAACAACTCTGTAACAGAACAACTGAAACAGTGGTACAGCAGTCACACTGTTCTACAGTTTGCTCAGACTTCACTCGGACAGGGTAGAAAGTCATTCATTCAGTTGTGATGGATTTGAAGCAGATTGCTTGATCACACTCACTCGATGTTTATGATTACCCTGCACACTGGTGAAACCATGCAGAAGGTACTGCTCTTGTCCGAACAAAATAAGTCAAAAACTGTCAAACAGATAATTACCAAATTTTACAGGAGGTTTACTAAGATCTCAGATTAAATTGTGGGGACTCTAGCACTAAAGTTGAAAAAATTATGAACAAAGACGAGCGCTATTGCTAGTGCACAGGGTTGCAGACCCTCTGGTTAACATTAAGAGAAAGTTATGTCTGTAGTTGTACCAAAGTGAGCTGGCAAGCAACAATACAAGGCCGTGATGGAAAAGATTTACATAGAGTAGCTTATTGCCCTGTGAGGGAAGGAAGAGATCATAGCCCACATGACAGAGATGGTAAATAATTATTGACCTCATGTTATTCCTTGGCTTATAAAGCAGTGATTGTCATGCAGTTAAAACCACACACTAGACTCTGACACTGCTGTGTATCTCATCAAGCCTCTTTTGATCTTTGAACATTGGCTCGCTAACTAAAATAAACACACATTAAAAAGGCGACAACACCTCAAATACTCAAATACCGATGCCAGACCACTAACCCAAAGTGTTAGTATTTTACAAGCCTGGGACATGACTCAAAAATCATTTATCTTTCTATACAATTTTTGGCAGTATAGTAATAAGAAAACAGGCAGAGAGCAGGGCCTCTGCAGATACAGACACTGGCAGCATCCTAAATAGAGTATCTTGTATAAGACTGCCAATTGGATGCAATGAAGGATATCAGATAAGCCATCAGCTAATGTTGGCTGGCTTGAGTTCAGCTGATTTTGCAGAGATTGTGAGCAGAGCTCGACTCCAGTGGCACGCCAGGACCAACGCTATGTTTTATTTCTATGTTTTATACAAATGCAGGAGACCGCTAAATACTTTTTTGGAAAGAGACCAAAGCCTAAATATCATCTATTATATTAGCAATTGTAAACAAAACAACACTGTTGGGCCTTAAAAACCCACATCAGCTGGGTACGATTTTGTGTATGTGTGTGTGTTTATGTTTACATGCATGCACCGGGAGGACATGAGTTGCTTATCTGGGACGGGGACATCACAGAGAACAACAGTGGTAGAAATTAAATTTTCTCATGGCGATGGAAGAGTGAGTGAGAGCGTGACTGGATAGGTGTGACTGTGAAGGTTTTTCTTTTAATCCAGCCGAGATTATAAAACACACAGAAGAACGGGCTGCTAGGAAAAGTCTTTCTGCTTACATTGTTTTATGCCTTAGAATGTGTGTGTGTGTCTAAAGCTGCAGCAGCAGATATAAAAGGAGCACTGTGGTGTCAATAAAACAATGAGGCAGCAGCGGAACTGGAGACAGGACATCAGTCAATTAAAGAGGACAGCTGCTATTGTAAGCAGTTAACCTTTTCTTATTGGGTATATTTTGATTTAGAAGTCTATCAACTCCTGCAGTGCTACACTGGATCAAAAAAGGCACCAAAACTGCAATTGACCTTCTGTAGTAGTTGAAACATTTAAAAGTGTTGCACCCAAACCAAAAAAGTCACAGCAGAATCAAAGGCAGAAAAGGTGTGTACCATCTTTGGACAATGGAAAGGAGCACTTGCTAACTGCTGGAAGACTAAGAGTAAGAAAGGCAGTGAGGCTTTCAAAGCTGTGTTTGATGTGTTTTCCATACATTCTTTAAACTCTGCAGCAGAGCTTCATCACAACTTAAATTTAGACTGCCATCAACACATCCTGTGATTCAAAATAAAAAAAGCCTCAGAAAAACAATGCAGCCTCTCTATCTGTGACTGCGAGACACACAAAAACTCATCAGCTCCACAAAGCGCTGAGGACACACAGGGAGAATCAAGAACTTCTGTTAAATCTCCTAAAAATGTTGTCATTTTTCTTTGTCCCAGCAGTCCCCCCTCAAAGTTTACACTGAGAATAATCATTAGGGGTGTTGGGAAAAGTGCAGAAATTCAGATTTCCTGCCAAAACATTTGCATGGGCAATGATAGTGCCCACAGACACAATTTCACGCTTTTACAGGGGATTTCAGTTTCAAAGCAAAACCGTGCATTATAGCCAATTAAGCAAGTGGCATGTTTGGTTGTATTTCTGTCAAAGTCATTGTATGGTGAGAGAGCTGAAAATAGACCACTAATCTGTAAAATGTCCTTGTGCGCTGCAATCATTTTACTAAGAATCTGTGATGTGTCAGGGAGCTAATTTTGTGAACCAAAGGCCATTCAGTGGTCTCACACTACTTCTGGAATATTCACAGCTGCAGGTGTGACATTATCACGTTGTGATGTGTGTGTGTGTGTGTGTGTTGTCTTCTCAGTCACTGCTGAGGGAGTGATTTCATGCCACAGTGTACTCAGAATCAGGTAACGGGCAGTTGAAAAGAAGCTTCTCATTGGAGGACACTTCTAGGAAGCTGCAGGTTAAACTGCAGTGTTAAATGTGCTGCCAAATGTAAAATGTCTGTTTTTATTACTGCACGTGATGATCACAAACTCTGTTTGGAATCACAACACTCTGAATAATAACTAAAGAAGAAAAATAGGGTCATTTGTGAAAAATGTATTACATTAATGACTTTTTTCCAAGCATTTTGAAAAACCTCTCTTAAATTAGAATAGTCAAATAAATGTTTACCATTTTCCCAACTGCAATATTTGTTCACAAGTGATTCTAAACTTCTTCCACAGCTGTGATACAATAAACATTAATGATATCAAAATAAAAAAATACAATCAATCTTAAAAATTCAAGAACGAGTCACTCTTACATTAAAGATGGCTTTTTATTAAAGAATTCTTGGAAATGACGATGCTACAGCCCCACTAAACTGGTGGTGCTGGATGAAGACAAACATAATTGATCATTTTTGATGCATAAACTGGCAGACACAAAGCTACAAACAGCCAGAGTGATTTGTGCAAGAACACCAAAGCTTGTGCAGTTATTCTTAAAAACCCTGCTACTGCAAGCTTTAATGAAAATAACCACGGTGGAAGGGAAAGCCTTGAAATGGCATGCCGACAATCGCTGGAGATAATGACATACTGATCTTAATAACAGCTTCCTTGCAAACTGTTTTAACACAATTTTGATACTGTTTGTTTGGACAATTAAATATTGCAGCTGCTTTGACAAGTGAGTGGAAAAAAAAAATACTGAACAGCGACAGGTGAAGACTCTTTAGTTCACTTTTTTCAGCCTTTTGTCAGCCTTGTAGCAAATTTTGAAAACAATTTATATAATGATGGAAAAGATAAATTGATACATCGTGTGTACATTACATGTTAGAAAGGATAGTTATATTCAGTAGCCTATATTAGGTATTTTAAATCATTTTCCCATTTGGGCCGTTAATATTTCTTTATTATCTATCATAGTATTATATTAATGCAATGGTTGAAAATTGATACAATCCAGTGACTACTCGAGTTAATGTGAAATAAATTGCAATACACATTTTAAACAGTAGATGACGCTGACACTGTATAAGGTCAAAGTGTCGCATGGGGACTCGTTGCTTCGTGTCGTGTCGTGTCGTGTTTTAATGCGTTTTCGTCTGTGGCAATAGGACCAGAAAGCCACTGCGAAAATCGAATATCTTGAAGGGCTGGGTGGAGCTAGGGAGCAAAAATAGGGATAACGAGGGGAGTTGCTTCCATAGAGTCTCATGCTTAATTCCCACAAGTTAGAGAGCCCAGCTTTAAGACAGATGATGTTTTGATTTATTTATTCATTTTAACAATGAGAGGAAAATTTGCATTGTTTTGCAGTCTTTAAAGTTTATAACCTCCTTACCTCACAAGGGAAATGGGAGTCTCTAATTTTCTAGATACTTTTTGCTGAAAAATAAAAGGACACTTTAAATTTATAATTTGTCTTAAATTATTATTATCATGTTGTGGAAAAAAACCCAGCATTTTTTGTTGAGTAAAAAATTACATCCCTATAGTTCAGTCATTATTTTTGTTGTGTTCAGGCGTGCTTGATGCCTGGGCAACCTTGGATATCCCTAAATTGTGAAATAGCTAGAGCTGTAACTATTTATCCAGTGATGTCATTCCTACTTTGAACAAAATATAAATAGTAAAAATAAAACATAATTTCAGTCTTGTTTTAAGGAAAAAATCTGGATTGTTCCTTTTCCTGACAGTAAATGAAGTGCCTTTGGGGTTACTGGCATTACGCAGTTGCACAATGATGCTGAACAGAACTGGGATACTGGGAAGATGGGGCGCAAAAGGGAAATGACGCAGAAGGAGGGTTAGATGGAGGAGGAGCATGTTAATGAAGAAATGGGGTTAATGTATGAAAAAATGTATTTTCAGAGAGGAAAAAGGGAAAGCAATGGCTGCAGGGCCTGACACTGTCCCACTTTTATTCCAGTGCCAGTATCTTGTGTTTCTCCAGCACATTTCCCCCACAGTTGATTTATGCTGCCTTCACAACCGATGCCAGACTTTTTAAAGACTGAAAAGAAAAAAACAACTTTGATGAACCACATATGAATTTCTGTTAAAAGCTGCTCTCAATTTTAGCCCACTTTGTCTTGACTGTGTGAGGCAAACAGCTCTAGTACATGATGGCATGATGGTGGAACTAGGCCATGACAGCACACAGGTTGGTCTGTGATTTACAGTATGAGCTATTGTGGCGATTGAACAAACTGGTTTTCTGAAAGCCTAGCAGTAATTTCTTTGACATTGACTATTTTATGGTATTGTGTGTTTTTTTTCCAATGATTGGTTTCTTTTTCTTATAAGCAGAAATGATTTCCTATTTCGTCTGGATGAGAGATTCTTCTATTTTGCTGAACGATGAAAGCAGTATGTGATTACATTTAAAATCTTTAGCAGTTTTAATAACAGCTGATTTTAACATCATCTGTGTAACTCAAACACAAACCAACCTGTCACAGTGCACAACATTTTGGCCTGTTATGAAATAAACCTGTGCATAAGTTCTTTACGAGAACTTCTGTTCTGTCATCTATCAAACTTTCTTTGGATAATTAAATTTGAGCATTTATTAGAATTGATTTGATAAGTCTTCTTTCAATAATTTAATCAAAGAGCATGTACAGATATTTGAATGAAGAGTAAAGTGAAGCCAAAGCATCTCGAGTGTAGCTTATACTGCACTTCTACTTCTTGTATACTTATACTTCATTGTCAGGGTCCGTTAGTGTCAAGTGTCTGTCTCTTAGTGTCAGTTAGTATTTCCTCTCTTGTTTTGAAATCCTTATGTGTCTATTCCCTACTTCCTGTCTAGTCTTGTCCCTCAGGTGTGTTTGATTACTCCCTCTCCCTAATGTGTCCCACCTGTGTCGTATTGTCTACCTCTCCCCGTGTATTTAACCCCCGTGTTCCCTTCCTCCTGGCCAGATTGTCTTGTCTTCTTGGTGAACAGTGCAGCGTATATTCCATGTGAGTCTCCTTGTGTTGGATCATTATTCCGTGTTCCAATTACTGAGTTTTCCTAAACCTTGTCTGTACCTTTGCCTAGTTTTGATTTCCCCGTTTGACCTTGTTTATTAAAACAATTACTGATTTAGAAAGCCCCCCGTTTGACTCTGTGCTATTGGATCCTCGGTTTCCCGAACCTGGTACATATCGAATGGGACTTTGACCGAAAAACTCAAACTGAAACATACTTAAAGCTGCATTTGCTAATTTTTACAAAAAAAACTGTTAAAATTATCATCTTATCCTGACAGTAATACATGCGATGGACAAGAGTCTGGCTCCTTTATTACTGCCTACTGCTCATAACATAGTTACTTATAAAAGACCCAATCAGAGCGTCTGAAAGCTTTAATCATCTCTCAAGAACAAGCAGTAATTAGTCCCCCGCCCCCTTACATCAGTAACTTATGCGAAAGCGGCAGGGTTTTATGACTGTATTGTGGAGAAATGACTACTAGTGAAGAAAAAAACTGTCCCTTCCTGGACAGTTTTGGACAGTTTGTTAAGAAAAGCATGCTATAAATGGAGATAGTACAGTGGGCTGATCCACAATCTTGTGCATGGCAGCCTTTGCTGAGGAGAGTAGAAGGGCTTTGAGCTTGAAGCACAGCATTTTCAGGCCTACAGGTTAAAGCCCTTTTCACAATGCCACCTCCATGGGTTGTTCCAACGCTATGAAGTTTACTGAAGTGACTCCCTGTCAATCGCCACCTTCACAACAGTGGCAATGGCCACTTTAAAAAAATGTTTTACCTTACGGCAGAATACAGCAGTGGTTTTAAGGGGAGTTTTAGTGTGGGGTGTGAAACAAGCCTTCAGTCCACTGAATTCACAATCTCACTGAATGCAGCTTTAAAAAATTTTTTTTCCCAGTCATGATTTTGGTCATTTTAGGTGGTTCTTATCACACGGGTATATGTTTAAGTGCTCATTTTTCTAATCAGTTATGTTTTAACCAATTATTTGAAGTCATTAAAAAAAGAGTTAAATTTTAAAGCAAATGGGCAGTCGGGTGTATAGGCGAGGATTAGATATCACAGTTCCGCTGCCTGGTTGCTATACTGTGGAGACTCTGCTTTTATCCTAAATACTATGGCTTCTTTTGTGTATGATGGGAGGAAGTGGTGATGCATGGTCCATCAGTAGTTATGCCAGTGGCATTCAGTATATACCCACTAAGTTGAAGATCTCTGTTATCTGTGCCTGTTTAGGGACTGGAAAGACAATTCCTCTCGTCAGAAGAAGACAGGAAGACACTAGGAAGTGCCATTATATCGCTTAAGAACCAAAATAAGGCACCACTTTGGTTTGTATAGAAACTGATTTATATAGAACTGCTTCTATGGAAACTAAATAGAATTTAGAATCCTTCTTCTCACCTACAAAGTTATAAATGGTCAGGCACCATCATATTTTACAGAGTTCAGTGTTCTATCACCCAACCAAAGTCTTATGCTCCCAGGATGCAGGGTTACTGGTAGATTCTGCATTAGTAGAATGGGACGCAGAGCCTTCAGATCAAGCTCCTCTCCTGCAGAACCATCTTCCAGTCACAGTACAGGACGTAGACAAATCCTCTTCCCTTAAGAGTACCCTTAAAACTTCCCTTTTGACAAAGCTTATAGTTAGAGCTGGCCTGACTAGCCCCTAGTTATGCTGCTAAAGGCTTAAGTTGCCGGAGGGACATCCCATGATACACTGAGCTCCTCTCTTCTACTCCCATTCTTCTCCTTTAAATGTTCATATTCCAACAAGACATGACACTAAATTTACTTCTTCCCCGGAGTTTGATCTATGCCATCTTGGGGGTTTTAATAGACTGAAGTCAGACCTGCTGCTGTGGTCCTGCCTGATGCCCACTGGCCGTTACGTTACGACAGGACATCTTGCTACTTTAGTCCTAGTCTGGATGACCCAGCACAAAATCTGGAGCCACTGACTACAATGATTTCTGGTCCAATAGACTACAACTGCTTCTGGAAAAATAGACTTTACATACCTCTGGATTTATAGATTCCATATACCATTGGTATAATGGGCTGGGCAATATGGCCTATGAGTAATATTGCGATATCTTTAGGCTATAACTCGATATTTCAAAATCTCTGCTAAACTGCTAAACATAAATGTGCAATTTAACATTTTTATGCATTAGATGACACCAATGTCAGGATTCCACTAGTCCCTGCAACACTTGTTTGCATTACTTGCTATTTATTCATTAGAAGTTTCTATTGTTTTTTTGGTTTGGGTTTTTTTTTTTTGCAAGCAAAATGGAGAAAAATACAATCAGGTTTAATTTATTATTGATTTTAACTAATTGTTTCAAAGTAATTGCACACATAAGCTTTTAACAAGTGGAAATGAATAATGGAGCCCATATACTAATTCAAATCCATACCACTGACACATGATAGTCAGAGTCCTGCATGGGTCCAGTTTTGGAGCCCTCCCCCCACCTGCCCACACACACACACACAAACACACCCATAAAGCTCAGTACTGGAACCAGCTCGTTATTTGTAATTGTTGGTCCAACCGGCACCTTCCCAGTCCCTTTAATGTAAGTCCTGTGACCCGACCCATGAGTCGTGATTAAATACACAGCCCGTGAGAGTTGTGTTCTTGGGTTGTCACAGCAGCTACTGTGCTGCTGTAGTTTTTTAAGTGTTTCCTCAGAGACAATGTTTATCTTATGTCTATCAAATGCTAACATTTTGTGACACTGTTTACCATCAGAGAAGACACTAAAAACATTATTATCAAAGCCTATTATCACATATAACTTCCCCCAAATGAGCAACTTGACCACGGGTTGCTGACCCGTTGCAGGACTCATTGCTCATTACTGAAAACTCGCACGGGCCCTTCACTTTTTGCGCTCTCTCTGGCTCTACTCCTTCTGGTCCTCCTGACACGAAAATGCGCATTAAGTTTTTCCTTTTAACACTGATAAACAATTTTGCCATTTGAAGGAAGATGCCAACCCAGCAGAAATGTCCTCAGAAGCTGCATTAACAAACCACAAGACTGTACTAAAACCACATGAAAAAAGAGCAAAAGAAGGAGGGGGATAGACACAAACAAATCTAAACACATGTGAGGGAGAAGGAAGAGTGAAACATATCAACAGGAACCACAGAAATGAAACCAAACAAGTTAACTTACAGTATAACCATATCTGAAATCATAACCTTAAAAACTGATGACAGTAGAGCTACAAGGCTGTCTTCCCCAGTTTAAAAAAAAAAGGCTGAGGTGGAAGGGCAGCGACATGCAGCTCGTGCCAGACAACAGCATGCTGACCTGTAGGGTGCTGTAATGGAGCTGGCAGGCCTGGGCACAGGGAGCTGGAGATGAGCCTGGACCTCGGCCAGCGGTCTGAGGACAGACGAGGAGAATGAATGAAGAGCTGAGAGAAGAAGTGGCTGCACTCATTCCCTAGAAGTCTCTGTGCGAGCAGACAAACATCACTCAAAGACAAGAACAATGAAAGCAAGGGAGCAGAAAAGGGAGAAAATAAAAGATGAAAGAGATGACGGGGATGGATAGCAGCAAAACAAAATACTGAGGGCTTTAGTATTCACAGACGGGTTCTAACTTCAGAAGGGCTCTAAAAGTGACACTATCAGTAAACTGGCAGCCATCCTTAACATCTTTTCTTTTTACATGTACAACTATTTGGAATTCATATAGCTATTTAATATATATATTTAAAAATTTTCTATGCCCTTCCTACCATTATTTCAGATAACACTAGAGCCAAATGAAGAACTCCAAGAACTCATAGAAACTTTTCTCAAAGATGATTTCTGTTGTTTTACATAGTTCTTATGATGCTGATGCAGGTTCAAGTTGTCCTTATTCAGCTCAGTTGATACAGTTATAGGATGCTATAAAAAGGGTATGAAATGATCTGATTAACAATAGAGCTCTGCTTGTGACTGGGTGGGTGGGTGTATGGTCAGGAATGCTAAAGCACAGCTCTGCTTTGCAGTCACCACTGTGCAGACTTTAGCCCCAAAGGACGCCACCAGCACAAGATGTCAGTGCTCGTAGCCAAATATTCTTGGGAGGAAGTGACCACTCATCGTCCATCTTTATTTATGTTACTCGTCTGATCTTAGGAGTAAATTTAGCATAAAAAAAAAAATCTTTTTGTGTTAGATTATGAGAAATTATGGCACGGCAATGATGGCATCAACTCAGTTGACATGTGACTACCAAATCATATCCCCAATAATCTGTGATGTAGGAAACATGTCAGGGTGTCACTATAAAAGTATATGAATCACTGTTCAATTTGCATTTTGTCTTATGTTCATTTGTTTGATTGGACTCAAAGTAATGGGGACATGACTACATTGAGATAAGAATGCATCGTTCCCTTTTACAATGTAACTTAACGTTGAGCTGTTCTGCCTTTTTACATTTCAGCAGTTCTCAATAAACATGAGTCTGCTTTCTCTTGCTTCCCTCTCCAAACACACAGCTTAGATGATGTGTCATTAAAGTCAATGTCTTCAGCTAATGTTAATCACAATATCAGCCTCTGCTAAGGTAGCATTGTAATGAGCAAAGTATCCTTTTAGAGCTGTCATTTTGTTTTGGCCAAGAGAACTGACAATAGCAATGTTATTGTTGAATATATCATTATTTTTGCTCGTCTGTGCCGTGTTGTAAGGGGCAAATTACACTCAAAATATGAGCCTCTGGAATTTCAGAGAGATTCTGCAACCAAAAGTGTACATAAATGTATTAAAAGTATACTGACATCTGAAAATTATCAGATCAAGACAATCAGTTGAACTGATCCTGATCTGACCTAATATCTGTATAATATCTGTCATATAAAATATCCGTATTTTATATGACAATGATGTCTTGTGACCAGGATGTTATTTTTCCAGTCACCTGTGAGATAAAAGAGTATTATAAATGAAGAATGTGTGAGATTGAGTCCCGGTAAGATTTATAAACAAAAAATAACTGTGATATCTCTATCTGCCGGAAATGAGTTTTTGTGTCACAGATGATGAACCTAAGGTCTCATCACGAGCACACGCACAAGTACAAAGCACACTGCCCACACAGGATAATGGACATAGCCACCTACACAAACAATCCCTACATGTACACATTATCAGGTAAACCCAAACTACAAAGTTATTTTGCTGTCAGACAACTGAACATTTCAACCTTTTATAGCCCCTATAAACAAAGCAGCCAAAAGCTCCCGAATGAGCAGTGAAAGCTGTGTGTGTTTCATTTCCATTAGTATTCTTTTTGCAAACATGAAAATGAGTTACAGTACTTCAACAAAATCAATTAAGTAGTACAATTAAAACACTGTGAGCATTTTCTGGGGTTCAATGACTGAACTGCAAAGTGTGGTAATCCCAGTTAATCTGAGAATTGTCTCAGCAACCAAATAATGTCTGCAGTCATGTTCAGGCACACCCCCCCTGAGGGTCACAAGATGATCCTTAAAGGAACACAGTGCTGATATTAATCATGTGGTAGCACAAAGTCTGCAAATGCATTACTTTACACTCGCTTTACACTGTAAATGTTTAGACTATCATATCATATTTATGTGTTTTTACGGCATTTGTACAATACAAAGTGATGAGACTGCTGCAAGATATAAAGATGTGCCAAGACAAGTTTATATATATGAAAAAAACTGGTAACAGACTAATCTGCAAGAAAATCTTCTAAGCTTTATCTCAGGGGAGATAAAGGCCATTTTTAGGTTTAGGCCATTGCACAATACATAGTACATATCATGATATTTTCTCTTAAATTCTGGGCAACAAAATCAAATATCACAATATTTTGAAATTGATACTGCAACAATATCGTATGGATGATTATTTGTACTTTGATATAATCTTGGTAACAAAACACAATGAGATGTTTTTCAAAAATGATCATCAAAAATGTGGATGTAATGTAGAACACGGATAAGTTAAGGAAATTAGGTTGTTTTCTGGTAATGCAGCCTTATACTAAAATCACCTGAAACTGAATTGAGCTGTGATGGATTCGGTCTTACAAGGCCACGTCTGGGGTGTTGTATCTCACTTCACGTGCTATAATGAAACACAAAAAAGTTGTAGCATGATTCGTTCCAAATAGAGTTTTTTTAAGTCATCTGGCGGAAAACTTCTGTATCTTTTCATATCAAAATGAACTTCATCAAAGCATAACCATAATGTTATCAAAATGGGTGGATATTTAGAAAAAAAACAAGATTTTGAGGAACACAATGCAGATAAAGATGCTTGAGGTGATTCACAATTACCAAATTTCCAGTGATGGCTATTGTTTCAGTATTTTGCCTCCATTAAATATTAGTTACAAATGTTTGCTAACATTGTTTGAGGGATCACTGCAAATAGTGATCAATCAAATCAGTCAAATACCTAATATTGGTTTAACTACCAGCCGCAAACAAGGAATATCGGTCAGGCTCTATACTACATTGCAGTTTTTTTTCAATATATAACATTTAACGTATGAGTTTAAATAGTCCCCTGTTATATCTGGCTTTATATTGGATTATAGGCTTCAGAGTGATGTACACTGAGTCACCATCAGCAAACTTCCGACGGGTACATGCAATGCCTACACACAACATGGTTGAGTGTAAATGGCTCCGTCAGTATGTAGATGTGATAAGCACTCTACACTAAGAGCCAAAGACACCTTCTCCTCACATGGGGCTTCTTTTCAGCATTTATACTCTCTTGCATGCTGCCACATGTAGGTACATAGCGCCCCAAGACAGAGAGAGTGTATCTGAACATGAAGGTGCTGGAAGGATATTACTGCACTCCAGAGACAAATTGTCAAACTGCTTTTGTTTATCGATACTGAGATGGTTCTTTGGTTCAGGTTTTCTACACGTTATCCGTAACTGCTGTAAATGTATCTTATCCAGCATTAACACCTATGAATCATTACCACATTAGGTACAGTACATTTTACACTTCTTTTCAGACCTGCTTAAATTTCATTAAATGAAACTAGCACACTTCATGAATTTTTTCATGACAGACCTGTTGATACAATATGTCTCCACATCTTTTCTTTCCTTTCTGAGACTCTCCTGGTGTTCCTCTAAGTGGCGTCCAGTGTTCATGTCAGCAACGTGGAGGCTGCGTAAGCTCTAGTACCTGAGAAAATGACAGCCAGCTTAGCGTCTCTGGACAGAGTACAGCTCCAACATTTAAGGGCAGATGCGTTTGACTGTGCCAGTGTTTCCACTGTTCCCAGTCTAAACAGAGCAGCACTATTCAGAAAATGCTATTTGACCTCACTTCTCTGTTCTTGCGTAATTCTCAACCTAAAGGGAGAAAACTGCCACATCCCTCTTATGTACACACACTTACACACAACAGATCCCAAGACAAAAATTCACTATACAAGACTGCCAATAGGCATTTTCCTTCCAACATTTCTCTGTAAACTCCCTTCCTTTGTGACATACTACCACAAACAGCTGCTCACACACACACTCTCTCCAACCTCAAGTCCTGCCTTATGAAGGTTGAGAAACTCTCCTTAGAAAACATGAAGCAGCCAAACAACACACAAGTGCACAGTGTGCTAAATAAATGTATACTTTTCACAAGTAGACCTAAAAATACTACACCAACGTGCATACATGCCAATTAAATATGCACATGTCATATTTATGCATAAACAACACGCACGCCCACAGAGATAGAGAGAGGGAGCCAGGAGTGGATGTTTGGACACAGACGTCAGAGAGGAAAGCTGATCACAGTTGTACTGCAGCCATGAGTACTGTGGATCAGAGCGTGTCCCAAAATAACCCCAAACATTTTTATCCGACACCCAAAAATTCATACGCACAGAGTGGGTGCACGTGTCACACAAAAATCTCACTGTTCTCAGCAAGAAAAACATTTTCTACTGTGGTAATATCCACTTTAGTCACAGTTTGCTGTACTCATTGAGTTTATCGTGTCCGTATGGCGGGACACTATTACTGCAATAATACTTCTCTAATGTTCATGTTCCTGTAATGCATTTTATTGTGACCTAAATACATTTTACTGTGCTTATCCCATTATAGATATTATGCTTGATAACTTTGTGTTGATGCCACACTAGACTGAAACATTTATTAGAATATTCAAAGCCACAGCATGTTTGATGATTCATTACCTTGGAGTTTGAGTTGTGGGGTTTTATTTTTGGGGTTTATGGCAGCGTTAAATATACCTATTCATGTGCACTTATTAAATGTACTTATTCAAGCATATTCAAGTAATATTCAGGCAATACATGTACCTAATGACCTGCTCCAGCCATTGATTAAACCCTTAAAAACTAATTTCTCTTTAGTAAAATTACATATTTATATTTATTTAGTCATCGGCTTCTGGTGCCATTTATTTTTATTATTTAAGTGTAAGGGCATCAAAAGAAGTCCAATCTTCAGATTTCAGAGAGCAAGAAAAAAATGCTTTAGAAGTGAGTGGATTACGTATAGTTCAAGAAGTCCTAGTGGCATACCAGAAAAAAACAGGAAAAGAATGATTTCATCAAAATCTATAAAGCCTGCTGGTGATGAATTGAAGTTGAGAGCTGTGAGAATGAACAGCAGGTCGATGAAGAGGAAGACCAGTATTTGCTGCCATGTTTCCAAATTTGCTTCAGATGGGTGTGTGTGTGTGTGTGTGTGTGTGTGTGTGTATGTGTGCACTGAAGAAAAAAACAGGAAAAGAATGATTTCATCAAAATCTATAAAGCCTGCTGGTGATGAATTGAAGTTGAGAGCTGTGAGAATGAACAGCAGGTCGATGAAGAGGAAGACCAGTATTTGCTGCCATGTTTCCAAATTTGCTTCAGATGGGTGTGTGTGTGTGTGTGTGTGTGTGTGTGTGTGTATGTGTGCACTGAACTCTCTTCTTCCTCTAGCCAAGTCTCCTTCCTGCCAAGTCTGAAGTGGGTGGTGGGGGCATTTCAACATCTCTCCATTACAGAGAAAGATGAGAAGGAGGATGGAGGAGCAACAAGACGGGAAGGAACTGAAGTGCTTTAACACAGAGACAAAAACACAAACCTCTACCGTCTGACACCTGAGGAAACCACAGTGTGTTTCTACGGATCCCTCAGTCGTTCCACTTCTCCGAGCAAAACTCCATTGGAACTTCATGTATTCTCACAGCAGACACACATGTTACGACAAAGCTGCCGAAGAATCCAGTCAGAGTCATAACACCAAAAGCGAAACCACCTGGAGTCACAGACTATGACGAGAAACACTTTTCCTGCTTTAGTGGAGCTGCTCGGGGCAATTTTACACACAGACTGTTCCGGATGGAAGCAGCGGGTGACTATGGTTTTGGTCTGAATGTTTTCATTAATCAGAAACCGCGTGATGGCAGTCCAGCACAGGAGCAGCGCGCGACTTCCCACCAGGGGAGTAGCACATGAACGCCCACCCACACCAGACAGGAGCTGAGATGGTGGGCTAATTATGAACTGGCTTACACAACACATCACACTGCATAGCAGAAAATGCGCGCTTGAAATCACTCATGTTAGATGCTGATGCTGGTGACATAAATGATGCTAATTTTATTTCTGCACCTCCTCCAGAGTGCAAAAATAATTTTCTCTTTCACTCAAATGTCTTTTGGTCTGCTGCAACTATTGGCCAAATTTTTAATTTTCACTCAGTAAAAAGAGGCTGAAAGAGTTTTTGGAGATATTTTTGAGAACATTTGGGTGCTCTACTTGGGCAGTTTTGGTGACTGATATTTAGGATGATTCTCAGAGAGGCATGGCCAGTGTGTGACTTGCACACTGGATAACATTGAAACTGATGCAAAATGTTCTTTGCCCCTTATCAAAAAGCCTATATCCTTCCTGTTTGGTAGATAACGTTAGAAATTTGGAAAGTCCAGGTTCAATTCCTCTCAGAAAGCTGAAGTTAGTTGGTGTACATTAGCCCCTAGATGTTATTTTTCACTCGTGTTCAACATCTACTTAGTCACTATCAATCCCACACAGACTGTATGTAGTTTTGTGTTCATCAATCATTGTATAAAGGAGTTGGTCTAGCATACATAATATATAAATATTTTCATAGTGAGCAGAACTCCCATGCAGTCTGCATCAGGAATCAAATGTTGGTCAGTGGCAGAAAAGTAGAAAATTAAGTAGTGATGCTATGTTTTTGTAGATCATAACTATGTGCTGCATGTTCTTTTATTTGATAGAGAGATTTACTTATAAAAAAAATTAACTGTTGGATAGGGTTAGGTTCACAAGAATGGATTTTCATTTGAAAAATCAGATATTGGTTCATAAAATCTCGAGCTCTATCTTTAAATATAAAGTTTATATTTTACAGTCGATGATCCATGGAGCTCTGCTCAAACTTTCAAGTACTCCTAAAATAAATTTTTCCCAAAAAGATGGTTCCTGCTATTTTAGGTAGCCCTTATCAGGTTGATGTATGTGCAAGTATTCATTTTTCTAATCATTTGGGTTTTAATTAGTTCCTGGTTGCTACTGCGAAGACCCTGACTCCAAATGACGTAACAAACACCAGATGTCAGCGCTCGTATCCAGGATATTTTGGATTCATATAGTGTACAATGCGAAGAAGTGGCGACATGTCATCCATCTTTATTTATGTCAATGTCTAACTCCCACACAAACACTGTGAGCCCCTAAGCTGTGGGCGAAACGCGCTCTCATTAAAACATGCTTTAGTCATTTCAGTGTGCAGGGGCTGTATACATTTTCATGTATACAGTAAATTTGCAGGCATGTCGTTCTGATAACTTAAACATGGCACCATTCCTCTGTCTGAAATGTATTGGCTTGACCAGTGGTAAGCGACATGTCACGCTCATCTCTATAGTAACAATAGGACCAGAACTGAGAGGGTTAACCCCTTAACCTCATGTGTTTGTGTGTCCATGTGTGTGTATTTGTGAAACTGGGGGATGGGATTGATGGGATTCCACCCATACACCCATGGGAATAGCAGTCAAGCTCCAAAGCTTGTTTAGGCTTAAACACCCATTATGCATCACCCCGCACGCACACGCACACACACACACACACACAATCAGACGGGTTATAAGCAGCCCCTGACCGCCGCCCTGCCTCCATCCATCAATCCATCATCAGACCTGGCTTCTTCCTCTCATGAGACTGATGCGAGGTGACATCACCCAGTTTTAGGACAACAATGTTATGTAAAAAAAAAAAAAAAAATATATATATATATATATCAAACCCGGTTACTGCATGAAATAGTTGCAGTGTATCTACTGAAATTCATTAATATCCCTCTTGGCACACAATGTGTTTTAGCACCACCTTTTACTTCAGCAGAGGGTTAAAAAAAAAAAAAAAATCGAGATTTAAGGGCGGACAACAGTGGAATTCTACAGGAAACACTGATGCAGTAATTTCAGGCATGAAAACGGTTTAAAAATTTCGAGGGCTGACTTTGCAAAGCCAAACCATTCAACAATCCAATTGTGCCTTGTGTTTACTATTGAAAAAATATAACTAGTAAACAAGCATTCAATCATGACAATAGATGAACACAGACTGCATTTGTGCAAATGTGCACACACATACACAGAGCACAAAATTCCCATGGGATCCCATGAGTCACAGCACAGCAGGCTACTTAAAAGGCAGCACATGCATGCGTGTGTGTGTGTGCAGAGGGAAAGCTTTATAATGTGCGAACACTAAAATTAATTAAGTTCTCTTCACATGGACATCAGAAATGGAGAGAGGGAGATGAGAAAGAATGAGTAAAGGGAGACTGAGAGAAGAGATGTTTGTGTGCAAGTGTGTCCGTTTAACAATGCGGGTTGATAAAGGCTGAGAGAGAACTTTCACATGCACGCACACACACACACACACACACACACACACACACACAGAGGAGAAAGAGTGATATATTCAGACTTGAGGTGAATAATGTGCGTGTGTGTGTGTGTGTGTGTGTAAGGCCTTCGTTCAGTATTTATAAAGAGAGGGGGCACTGTGAAGGTAATGACTGAGAGCCTGTTGTTTACTGCACGAGATCAACATTTTCTAACTGATGAATGTGAATGAATGTGCATGAATGTCTGCGTGTGGCAGAGTAAACACTGAGAAATGAAGCTTTTGTTACTCTCAGCGTTATTGCAAAGGTGAGGCAGATATCCAGATTAACTGTGAATGGAGCTGTAAAACAAGACATTTTTCTGGGTGCTTTTTGGATTTCCACATATGTGAGGATAAACTTTGATAGTGATGTCAGTTTGCTCAATAGTACTTTATAAGAGACCTGGTTTTGGAGTTTAGGTTGAACATTTGGTTTGGGTTAGTGCTAAAGTGCTTGTGTGCACGTGTGTGTGTGTGTGTGTGTGTTTAGCACAATATAACACAAAAGACACAGGTTTAAAGTATCATAACAGGGATTGGTGGCAGACTATTTCCTCTTAGGAACTCCCACCTAATCCTCCTGTGGGAATGACAGGGCAAAGCCAGGTCTCATTCCACAGATGAAAGAGGTTGGCGTCGTTGTTTGAGCACTTTGCTACGGTAACCTCGGGCGTCGCCGCAGCAACCCCAGGTAAACACAGGTGAGGGGGAAAATCAAGGGTTGGGGTCATTATTGAGCAGAGCTTGGGTGGGAACTGGAAGTAGCATATCACAATAGGTTTTCTCGCAGCTGAGACAATATATTGATTTGATCAGCAGCAAAGATGCTCTGATTGGTTATCACAGTCTTACCCTCACATAGGACGGGCACGCTGCATTTCGCTCGACTGCATAATGCTGCACAACATGAGTGTCTAAGAAACAGAGAACAAGCAAGAGCATGAACCTGGTTTAGTCTCTAAGATGTAAAAGAAAGACCACATTTATAAGTTCTGTTCAAAGTACAATAACTCAAAGACGACACATATACCTGCCAAGGCTGACCACTCAAAGCTAGCAATTTCTTCATGAACTATTAAGAGGCATGAGATGGATTTAATCATGCCTGAATTACATGCAAATTTCAATACTTGGGTTGCATCCACACTGCTATGTTTGTACTACTTTTGTTTCATATGTCTAGCGTCCCCATCACTCCGGCCTTCTAGAAACATTTGGAAACGCTGCTAACCCAGTTTCAGTTCGAAACCTCCGGGTTTTGGTTTTAGCCGAGCAGAATCTGAGGCATTAGGAAACAATTCGGAAAACGCAGACAACCACGTTCTCTTTCTGATGGAGTCTTATCAGTTGTGATGCGACATCCCCTGATTTGGCATGTGCATATCATATGACACTTTACTGAAGGGAAAGCCGACCACACACTCAAGAGTCTGGATGTCAAGTAGTCCAGTAGTGATATTAGCCCTACACAAAGCGCTGGTTTTGGGTTAGTTAGGGTAGTTAACCCTAACACTAACCCTGGTGGCATGATTTTATCATTGGAGTTGTGGTTCTTTAGGAGTGGTGAGAACTTTCAAATGTCCAGATCAGCATTGCTGTTGTTCCTCCTGAGGCATTTTCTGCAAAAAAAAAAAGCCAGCAACCATCCACTTCCCGTTTTGCCCAATAAAAGACGAACTTTTTTTATGCGGATGAATTAGATCTGAAAACAAAGCTAAAGCTTGTCTGGGCAGAGATTGTCTGCTGCTAATCAGCTCTTCAAGAGGCTTAGCATACACATCTCTACCTGGCTACATGTGCTGATAGAAGCTACTCCTGTCTGAAAGTTTATTTAATCTACAGTTAGTTAAATCATGAGGCCCCTAAGTGGATATTTAGCTCAATACATCATTCTAATATGAGCTGTGTTACCGTCTGCACTGTGGCAAACGACACAGCGATGGTGTAAACTCTCTTTATGAATGTACGACTGTATGTGTTTCATGTGTCCAAGGCCATTATTTGGCAGGAAATGTGCAGGATGGCATATGGTACAGAGACACAACTTTCTTTGAAGAGCTTTTTTGTACGCATAGAAACACACTTACCAGAAAGCAAGAGAGAGTAAACAGCTACAGAAATGAAAAAAAAAACTTTCTTTAAACAGAATACAACAGCATATGCATGCAAGATTTTTGACTTTCAAGTTTTTGGCAAGTATTGTGAATTATTCTTCGCAAATATTTGAGTTGAACATCTCCGGGTAAACGGTCCGTCTGAGGGGTGACTTTCAACAAAGATGCTGAAGGAGAAGATCTCAGCCTTGATAAACTCATTGGTCAAAGTATAAAAAAGTGAGTAGCTGACGCTAAAAGAACCCATACAGCAGGGGAAAAAAAGAAAGCTGACTCAGCATGTCTGCCTCTACCTTCATTTCCATAGCAACACATTCGTTCTCATCTACAAGCCTTAATACCTAATGTAGAGCGTTCTGTTTGACCTGTGTGACTCCCTCAATGACTGTGTGGGAGTGAGAGTGCGCGCCACAGTACTGCATTAGAGTGTCGCTCAAAGACAGATTTAACTCCCTTGGCAAGACCCCTGCTCTCTGTGTGCAGGGGGGTACACACACACACACACACACAACACTGTTAGTGGAGATTAATTCACACTTTCATCACCAAGCCTCGGTCCCTCGAGAGCCTGGAGGAGACTTGGGTAAAGTGACTGCGGGGGATTGTAGAGGGTAGGGGTAATGGGTTATAGGTGTGTGTGTGTGTGTGTGTGTGTGTGTGTGCATGTTAACCAGCAGTAAAGGCCATGTCTGTGGAGTTCTCTCCTCATGGGGCCCTAAAGCAAACACAGACTGACCCCAACTAAGAGGTGACTGTACACAGTGTACATTGTGTCTTTTTGCATATGTGTGTGTGTGTGTGTGTGTTTGAGACTCACATGCAATATCTCTAATTTCTCACCGTGTCATAAAAAATTAATCCCCTCCAGTGTGTGTGTGTGTGTGTGTGTGTGTGTGTGTGAACAGGATGTTTTTCTCTCTCCTGCAAGAGGAACCCCCTCAGCTTTTTATCCGTCACTCTCACAGCACCCTAATTTAAGACATTCCTCCAGCTCTAAATTAAGTTATGATAAGCACTTGACCAAACACAAGAAAAACCTCAACATATGAGTGTGGCTTTTCTGCACTTTCAATCCAAACATGTTGCTATTGTTAGAAGCCTGTATTGCGGCACAATTCTTTACTGGGTTTGGCTTTTTTACTGTCCTTATGTAGCACGTATCAGAATTGACCTGCTGGGACCGGTAAGGTTTATTGAATGGATTGAAATTGGGTGTTAAGTGTTAGTGGAAGCCTCACTGAGGATTTGGATTCCTGCTCGTCGCCATGAATGAGTGAGTGCCAACTGCTAGTGCACTTCATCACACCCAAGTGCTCCGCTGCTTAAATCAATGGCTAGCTGATGCATGATAGAGCTTCTTGCTGTAATGAGTGCTGTGTGCTGCTGCCAGAGCGCAGAACAGTGCCTTTTTTAGTCTGATAATTCATTGCATCTCTCTCATGGAGGACATCACCAGAGAGGAAGCTGCCACCCTTCGGTATCTACGACGGAACAACACAGCAACTGAAGCACCTGGTCTGGAAATGTTGTCTTTCTTAAATAAAATCACACAAGAAAATCTGCAAGCGATGTGAGGTCGTGGCTGTTTCTCTTTCAATTTCTCTTGAATCCACGGCTCTTGTTGAAAAAGCATCTCACCACAACTGCCAGATGTTTTTGTGCATCTAGTCTTTTGATTCCCGTTGGAAGAGAAATGACAGCAAAGTGCTCCTGTGATCAAATTTTCCCACATTACAGCCACATTCCTGTACACGTCTCCTATTGCAGCCACAAGAAAACGCATTGCATGGCAATTAAACAAGGTTCTCCAATCCTCTCTCACCGAACACAACTGTCTCAATTAGTTCTCAATTAGTCCCTCAGTGGCCTATCAGGATGACAAGTCACATCAGTTACAACTGAGCAAATATGCATCAGCAACAGGACAAAACTACAGCAACGCATTGCTGGAAGTTCCCTCCGTTTCCACGGACGACAACTTGCAACAAAGTTTGCTCAGCCCCACACTTGTCAAACAAACTAGGTTGCAATCAGTCATTATTCTAAGCATCATCTTTATAACCATACGGAAGCGGGATGTGTCTGCGCAGCCGGCGTGCTGACACAAACAAAAGAGATAAACACGAAACCGGAACACGTCTTTAAGTAATTATGTCCGGTGTGTGCAGAATTACAGCGAGGCTTCGGACCACTGGCGTGATGTTGAAGTTCTCTTGGAAGAAATGTGAGCAAACGAGGATTAGTGGCAGCGTTTGAGCCCAGTTTGGGTGTTCGGCAGCGTCTGACACGGGCTATCTGTGGCTGATGGGAGAGTAACCAACCTTGACAGGGGACCTCCTGATGGCTACGGGCAGCTCCCTGGTCGCGTTGCCCGGGGGAGAAGCGGAGATCCCGGCCGCGCACCCCTGCAGAGAGCCCGCGGTGAGGGGCTGCCTGCCTCCTCCTCCTCCTCCTCCTCCCCCTCCACCTCCGCTCCCTCGCTGCGGCCGCTGCTTGATGCCGTCAAGGAGGCGAACCAGGAGAATATTGGCGGGCAGGTCGTCCACCCCGCAGTCCACCAATATGCGGCACTCCGGGCAGCGGAGCTCGTTCCGGGAGCTGACGATGTTTTCCAGGCAGCGGCGGCAGAAGGTATGCTGGCACGGCAGCACCTTGGCTGTGGTGTCCAGGCGCTCCAGGCACACCGAGCACTCCAGCAGATCCAGCAGCGACGAAGACTCGTCCATGTCGGCGGAGAGGGTGAGCATCTGGGCTTCAGTGTCCGTGGAGACGCCGCGGCGACGGCTTCGTGTACGGAGAAAAGGAGCCGGGAGCGCAGAACATTGTGGGAGGGAGCCAACGGACGCCCCGTGTTGTGACTGTTCTCCGCTCTCCTGGACCTCTCCGCGCCTCCTCCAACGTGTTTCTGTTTCTCTCACCCCCTCTCCCCCCCCCCACTCTCTCCAGCAGCTGTGCAGGAAGCAGTGAGGTCACGCTCTCATCATCATCATCATCATCATCATCATCCGCGCGCGTTCACGCGTCACAGACGGATTGATACGGACCGAGTGGGAGGCAGAGAGAGAGAGCGAGAGAGAGAGAGGAGGATGTTTTTTCCCTCCTCGCACCTCTGAAGCAGAACAGAGAAGACGGAGAAACGAAGCCGGCTTCTCACGGAGACGAGCTAACGCAGGTCGGCTGTCTTTCAGCAAAACCCTCCGCTACGACGAGCAGTTTTCCAGCCAAGTTCGAGCGCAACGCTGAACATGACGCTCACTATGTTTGAAGACATAGACTCGTCATGCCGTTTGATGCGAGAAGACCACAAACGAAATCAAACTTTGGCTTACTTGGTATTTATCTCTATAGACAGACACTTTTTAAAGAGGCGGCCCCGTCCAACTGAAAACTGTGCTTTTGGAAAAATTGGTTTCTGGCGACACCTGGTGGCCACGAGTTGCAGTTTTCATTTCTCTTACTTTCCTCGTGTTCTTTAAATCTTTAACATGTTTTTACTAAAATGTCCTCTAAAAGACAGACGCTGAACAGTCTGAGAAAAACTAGTACGAAAATAATTAATCTTGCACTTTAAAGGTTTAACAACATAAAACAGATATGATATGATAGATATGATATATACTGTATGTGTGTGTGTGTGTGTGTGTGTGTGTGTGTGTTGTTTCTCAGGTGTGATGGCAGATTTGCGTCATCTTGTTCACCTGTCCAGGCCTGCTCTTCTCACATATTCAACCCTGAGGCGGCACATTGAGCTAAGTGTGTGTGTGGGGGTGTTTGTCTTAGACTTGGTGATGCCTCCCCGGTTGGGGGGTGGACCCACTATTTACCACCCACGATGCAAAGCAGTGGGTAGACTGTTTACTCTCTCTAGCATACAGCTAGAGAGAGGAAGTGTTTGTGTACAACTGATACTGCTTAATACTGCAAATGTTGTGTGTTGTGGGCTTGAAAGCACACGTTTAAACTTTTTGTGTCAATGTTGGGCCGTTTAAACGAACACGCGTTCTCACGTGAAGAGTGAATGACGGCCCGGACGCTGTCGAGGCTTTGCTCATCTCCACGTTAGACTGAACTCTGTCCAAGTGATTAATCTGGTTTCTCTGCGCTCGAAGCCTTTTCCTCCTACGTTCTTTGTATGCTGTCACGTGGGGTCGACAGCTACACAAATCAAAGCAGCATGAATTGAATGTTTTCCAGCGGTTACAAATACAGCATGACAGGTCAAAGGAATGTGTTTAGCATTCTTTTCTTTATATCAGGTGAGCTGCGAGACAACACTTCTCCTTCCTTCTGTGAGGTGTTTGTTGAGACCTGATTTTATGTGCTTCACTGGCACAGTGGCCAATAAGTACTGGCCACAGGCTCAAACTCATGGTCTCTCTCTCCCTCTCTCTCTCTCTCTCTCTCTCTCTCTCTCTCCCCCTCCCCTCCCTCCCTTTCCCTCCCTCCTTCTCTCTTCTCCCT
>KV751348.1:10139023-10152823 GCA_001698575.1 Mola mola | reverse complement strand
TCTCGCTCTCTCTCTCTCTCTCTCTCTCTCTCTCTCTCTCTCTCTCTCTCTCTCTCTCTCTTTAGTGCCAACACTCGTGCTTCATGCCTCGCACATTTGTACTCTTCTTAACACAATTCTCCACAGCCAGCAATTCAGAATAAGTACAGGGGGGGGAGTACAGGGAGAAGCGAACAAAAAAATCATAGTATAAATCCATTTAGGCGGCGGCTTCAGGGCTCCCTGTAGGGCAAGGTGCTGTCAGTAACAGAAGAAAGGTGAATGCTGCTTAAAGGGAGGATGTGTTAGTTAGAGAGAGGAGACACACGTGCCCGTCGTGTGTAATAGTACTGCAGGACTACATGTTACAGTAGAGCTGCCATAACTCATCATTCTGATGCTTTACTAGATCATGAATTGACACATACCTTTCATTGTTTCTCTACATAATTCATTAAATGTCGATTTTATTTCCAAAACAGCACATTCCAGGTTTATGACCAGCACTGTACCATCCCATTAGTTTGCCTTAAATATTTAATCTTATAGTAATATAGTATACAACTCAGTATTTTCTTGTGAATGGTAGATGCACTGACTGTTTACTATCCTCAGCTTTTACCAACAACACCAATAACAATCCTCTTTCTTTTGCTTTCCGTCATTTCTCCCTGCTCGTCTGGAGAAAGGTTAACTCTTGTTTGCCCAAGATGATCAAATATAATGACTATGTAGTGTGTAAGTGTACCTACTGTATAGGTGCCATACACCTTGCTGCCATCCACCAATGTCGTATGTTCAAGCAAAAGTAGGTTAGCTGACACGGCAGTTACCAAGGCAACCAGCTCTCTGCTTCCTTGTTGGAGAGTATTTAGGGAATGTGAGCGTCTTCTCAAAGACAATATCGATACCATTATCAACGGATGGGTGGGACTAACAGGGGTACTGACAAAGTCATGGAGTTTGTAGTGTGTTCACTTGTACAACATGTCTGATTTTATTTTATTTTATTTTATTTTTTTTTATGCCACCAATAAATTATGACTACTAATCTCATATTGCAAGTGATATTTAAGCAATGTTACAAAATGTTCAAATAAATACATTAAGACCTTCAGTGTGTTTCATTATTTGTGTTTGTTAAGTAGGAAGGAACGTGAATTGGTTACATCTTGTCCAAAACCATCTATAACTAAAAAGCAGAAGATGTTCGGATCAAAATCCTGGAGTCCAGTAGAGTTTTTATGCCCTTGGTGTAAAAGACAAGTGTCTGAATATTAGCGGCATCTAGTGGTGAGGTAGTAGAGTATTGAATACATGCAACGAGGCACTGCCTCCAAGCACATGGGAAAACTACGGTGGCCTTCTGTGTATGATCCTCCATTTAGAGTAACATAGGCTAGCATACAGCTTACAAAAACTCTTTGTTGCCTTTTACTGGGGTGAGTCTGTTCATTGGTGGCTTTTTAATGCCACTGCAATATACAAATGCAAAGTGTTGTGGTCTACCGTAGCAACATGGTGGTGCAAGGTGGCGCTCTCAGTGGATGGAGGGCCAGTCTCTGAAGAATCTTAGTCTAAGATTACATGTACACTACAGTTTTTGATATAATATGATTACACACCAATGTTAACACAGTTAAGTAGATTACATTATGTGTTTGTAGATAGATACTCTTATAATTCTACACACTGGTCCTTTCAATGTGCACTTTATAATAGGGGATCAATATATAGATATTAAAAATTAGGATATCAGCTATGTATGTTTTTTTTTTTCCTGCATTGCACTGTTTTCAATTTTTTTTTTCTCAAAGCATTCAGATCATGTTTTTAACTTCTCCACACAAGGAGAGTTCAAACCTCCTACGGGCACCAGAAGGAAGTGTGTTTCTAATGATTTTGCTGCAGATTGAAATTGCCCTAACTTTCTTATACCCAACAGCGAATTAGGCCTCCTCTGACTGTGATCTTCTCTCAGCCACAGTACTTAGAAGTGGTGTTGTGGGGGGGTGGGGTTAAAACAGGATAGCCCCTCTGTGACAGCTGTTGCGCTACACTGAATCTTTAAAACATGCATCTCCAGCATTGCAGTGCATGTTGAACTTAAGACTTTGCAGAGGCTCAGAGTGTAATCCCCCGATGATTAAATTTATTCATGGACCGAGGAATCATAACTCCAAACCTAGTTTGTTTAAAGAAATTTAGTAAAAGCTGGCCCATCAAATAAACATGAAGTACAAATGCATCATTTTGTCTGTCTGTTTGTCAATAATAATCTTCAAAATCATCACATATCATAAATGACATTTTGCTTTGCTATGTTGTCATAATCACACTATTACATTCACTCATTGTTTATTTACTTTAACTCCACATGAGAGACGCAGTTTGCATTAAATGTGATCTTGTGTGGAAAAAAAAGAAAGATTTCCACCGGAAATTGGCAACATTGCTCTTTAAGTGTGTTTATGTTCTGTTGCCTTAAGAAATAAAGCTTCCTTCTGCCACATTTTACTGTTTTATGTGACATCATTCATCATAGTAAACACAGGTTTTGCTTAATCCTTGATTCTGTCTAGTTTGCAAGAGAGCGACCATCGCTCTCTCCCCTCCTCATCCTCTCTTTATCTTCTCCTCCCTTCTAATCTCATCTCCTCGCATCCTCCCTTTCGGTCGGGGAGCTCCTGGCTCGACATCAGTGAGCCTCTGAGGGGAGGACGGAGAAGACAGCGAGAGGAGACTTCAGATGGAGACAGAGAAAGTGAGAGAGAGAGACAAGATCAGGTGACCAGGAGGAAAAAACAAACAAAACAGGGGGAGGACAGACAGGAAAGGGAGTAAGTAATTACAGGAGTCCCTGTGTTTTCGAAGCCCCTCTTTTATCCCACCCTTCCTGCGACTGAGAAACGAGAGAGGAGGAGGAGGAGGAGGGGAGGAAAACTACAGTCCAAGCTTTAGTCGAAGTCAGACAACAGACACTCAAACTAATTTATAGCCTCAAATTTATATTTGCTTTGTGATTTGAAACTGATCTGAAGATGGCTGTGTGTGTGTGTGTGTGTGTGTTATTTTAAAATCTCTGCCTGTATTTTGTGTTGCTACACCCTCAGAGTGTTTCGTGCCAGCTCTGATGGTGTGTTCCCACTCATGAGAATGAAATGGAAGTAGTATTCATAGTAGAAGTTAAAGCTGTTGCAGTAGTAGAGGTAGAGACAGAAGTACACTTAGCTGTAGTACAATATCAGCAGTACTGTATGAGCAAAAGTAGCATCAATGGACCAATATGGGCATGAAACTGCAGATAAACACAGGTTTAATTAATGAAATGAATCAAGGCTTCCAGTGGGTCATTGTCCAGATGTCAGACGTTGAAACAAATTGTTAATGATTAAGAAAGTTAGCCCTGTATTAGTGGCTTGCCGTTTATTAACTGATAAATGTAATAAATATAACATATTTTGCGTACGTTATTGCCATCAATAAGCGATTTCCCCGACCTCAGTTCAACCGCTGCCTGCCTGTGAGCACTAGATGGCGCCCTCGAGTCGTAGCCCACAGCGCCTTAATGGCCCCTGCAGACAGTCTACCTGGGACACGTTAATCTGTCTCTTCCAGGGCGGAGTAAACTTCTCACTTTTTTTTTTTTTTTTGCCTCCCCTCATCAAGGAGGAGCCTGCAGACGCTCGGGCGTGCAGCCAGAGTGGAGGCTGACACACAAGCCGAGAGTGGAACCTCGCAGACGGACAGACAGACATCTACACTGACGGTCCCCGGGCGATGCTTCCCCGACACCGCGCCACAGATTGACCCGGACCAGGAGTGATCAGCCGCCGGAAAGCAGCCCCTCTCTCCGTGCTCCAGGTAAGACGAGCGAGCAGCTCAGGAATGCGGGGACGGTTTGCTGCAGGACTCGTGGGGGATTTCCTGGGCAGCACTCATTATGCCAAACAAACATGGGCTTTGATGTGACTTTACTTGCAAGGAGGAATGAGGGAGAATTGTTGTTTTTGCTCTGTGATATATTGGGGGTCATGACAAACGCTGCGTGCCAAACTTCATCAACTGCTGTTTCTAGTTGTGTGTGGATTCAAGGACACATTGTTAACTTGACAGGTTGTTCCATGTCAAGTCAGTACAGACAGGCAACGCTCGCTGCCCAGTAAGATTGGAGAAACATCTCTGCAGTATTATTACCTGCAAGAAAGCGATCTACATTGTGAGTAGAGTGTGTCAATGTGCATCCTGAAGTATGTGAAAGGTACATGTCGGTGCAAAAGTTGTAGCCCAAGGTGGAAGACAAATGAGAAATGTTTCTCACACCACCGCTCAGTTTAGGTCTGAGTTGCTTTTTGACAGGCCTGTGTCACGCAGAGGTGAACGCAAAATGCACTCACTTGTGTTGATTTTGGATCAGTGTGAGAGTAGAATAGCCAGGCGAGCTGTAGCAAAGGGATCTGGGTAATTGATAATAATTCACCGCCATATGTGGTGTGTCAGGAAGTGTGTCTGTGACACACCTCTGTCTGCATAATTGTTTTTTTTTTTTCGGTGCCGCCTGACTGTCCCGGGCCCCCGGGGGAAGTCCTGCCGGCAGACAGCCAGCTCAGCCCGGCCGGGGACATGCCGGGTCCTGCCGAGCCTCTGAACTGCTTGCTGGCTTTGATGTGTAGCTGCTGGAGGTGGAAATCAATCCGCCTCTATCCCCCCATCTCTCTCTTTCTAGCTATCTGTGCCTCTCACTCTCCCCCTGCAGCCCCCAGCGCGGCACATCCCTACTGCAATTGACTCTTTCATGATCAGAGATAGAAAGGGAAGGAGACTCAGGGAAGAAACAAGGGGGTGTGACTCATCTTCAAAAGAGCTGCAATGGTTTTTGAGGATTAAAGGGATAAAGGCAGAGAGAAAAACTAACAAAGCCAGTGCCTGTGGCCATGATCATTCCACGAGACGGACGTGAATAGAAAATCTGTTTACTTACTTTTTGCTCTGTCACTTATTCACACAATGAGCCTGTTTGGTTTGGAGTGATATCAAGAAAAAAAAAAAAAAGGGATATCTTTTGTGTTTTTTGTTGTTTTTTTTTCTTGTGAAAATTAATTTTGAGATTTATGTCACAGCTGATTCCAATTCCCCACCCTGACACATTCAGAGAGCTTGAAAAGGCCTGTTAGGGGCGGGTGTTTAATAATACATCACGCATCTGAGTCCAAATTCTGCTAACAACTCCAGAAGGCGTTTTACATATGGAGGTGAAGTTATTTCAGCTGGTTACTGCAGAGCTTTTCAACTAAACTGCCAGAGTTTGATCCTGTACGCTGGATTTTAATAATTGTCTATGAGAATGGACATTTTTCAGATTTATACATCTAGCAGTTAAATTTTAGTGTCAGAGCCCTGCAGAGATTTTGACATTCAGCTGTTTTTATTACATCTGGAGAACCCACAAAGACTATACTCGTATATTTCTTGGACAGTTTTAGCTTAACAGTCATACTCGTAAAGCAAAAAAAAGCTCTCAAAATGCGCATTATAAAATTACTTGGCATTCCCATCCAAAGTGGTTCAGTGAAGGCTGCGTGTAGGTATTTTGAAAAGACTTACAGTGAACATTTCACACAAAAATGAAGTATTGAAGCATTCGATCCTCAACAACTGAAGCAGGGGTCTTTGTCTTAATTGGATTTCCAGTTTATGGTTTTGAAATAGGATTGTGTTTTAAAAGACTTGGATTAGCCTTGCATGAGGGGTATCAGTATAACCACATCTGAGCATCTTCTTCTCACAATATTTGTCCTAAATCCTGCGTCATTAATGCTTGCTGCAGAACTCCAGGACAGACAGGGTCAATTACAATAAGGCAGTGGATCTTCCCGGGGGTCTTCCCGGGGGTCTTCCAGGAGGTCTCAGGCAGAATGAGAGGTAGCAGCATTCCATTCTATTTCAATTTACTCGCCTAATCACAGCAAAGCGAAATAAAGAGATAAAAAAAAACAACCATTTTAATCCTGGGTTTTACTCTCACCGCTATTATTTTCTCACTTACAGTGCAGAGAGGTTAACAACTTATATTAAATCAGCAGTTGAAACCCTTTGTAGACCCCAAAGAGCAAGTTCAAGTAAATTGGGGTTTGTGGCATAATTTATGTCTTTGCAAGCGTTCTTACATGAGAAGCCTAGTTAGTCATCCATTTCTTAAAAAATGTCTGGAACGTCATGTCTTGAATTGTGGAAAAACATATTGGAAAATTATTGAGCGAGGTCTTGAAAACCATAGTTTACACACTCATGTGAAAACACTTCATTGTGGTTCTAAGGGAACAGCTCTTTTACACCAGGGTCCCAAGATGTGGTGCCTCTGGTTTGGTTGGCCTGGTAATTGGTTGAGTTGAAAGCTGAATGAGGGACCGTGTCATTGTTCAGGACAAACGGTTTTGGATCTGTGCTGGTGGTATGATTCTTATGAAGTTCGTTCACAGTCACAGATTGAAATATGCATTTCTCTAAATTGTAAGCCCTCATTGGACAAAATAGTGTAAGAGAGATGGGGGGAAAGAGATGGCAGACATGCAGGAAAGGGCACAGCCTTGGTATACTGTATGTGATGCCTACCGTACCTGCTGTACTACAAGCTCACCCCTTCTGTGCAGCTTTCGATCCAAAGTGAGCGGCTTGCTGATCAAACCCGAGTGATTCACCCACAAGAAACGCTCCCAACAGCTCTCAGATTTATTCAAAGAAATCTTCCCAACACTGAAACACACCTACAGATTATTTGTGCTGTGCTCATAACTGGAATCAAACAGACACCAGAATGGCACTCAACGGTCCCTTTAAATTAAAATTCCTGGATTCCTGAAAATATTCCCTCCTTGGTGAAAATAATCCCCAGCCTTTATACAATGGCTGTGCCAACATTCTTGTGTGGTACATTCTTTAACGGCTGGTTACTCTACTGCGTTGTGCAGAAACGAGGGAATCATCTCAGACGAAACTCAAAAAGTGGCACTCTCCCCTCACAACATCCTAATAAATGGACCGTTGTGGAGAGCATGGCATTGTTCTGCAATCAATGTTCTGCACGTTAGTTAAAGGAAGGGAGCAACAAACAAGGCTGGTTGCAGATTAGGCTTCCCACCTATAGCCACGGCAGAGTAAACAGAGACGGAGACGGGGAGAGCCGTTCGGCCCCAGCAGAGCTCAAGAAGGGAACAAGGGATCAGGGAGAGGCGACGATGAAAGATGGATCACCGGCAGGCAGAGAATCAAAGTGCATACTGTGCATGTGTGTGTGTGTGTGTGTGTGTGTGTGTGTGTGTGTGCGACTTCTTTTCATGTGACCTGAGAGTTTGTTTTTGCTGAGTGGGAAGCTGACAGTAGGTCTGTAATTAAAGCAATCAAAAGATGAAGAGGGATAAGGAAACCTCAGATATGCACAGATACGAGCATGAACAGAAACACACATTCAACGTAGTGCTCTGGATTCAACTCAGCGTTTTAATTATTACTGGAAGTGTGTGTCACTGCTGCTTAGAGAATCACACACGCGCAAACCTACTCGAAAATATCCAAGCCCCCAACTCTTTGTCCGTCCCATGTCGCAGTACTTTTCTATTCAGAATTGTCCACGAAAACTCAAATTTTTGCAAAGCAAGTTTTGACCCTCCTCATCTGCAGTTGGATGGGATTGGTCAAAGTGGTTTTTAGTAAGCTCTTTTCTGACGCTTGTCTCTGTCGCTGATAAATGAAAGACAATAATTATACTTCACATAAGACCATTTCAGTTTCATTTAATTCCTTGATGGCTACTTTAGTTTGGTGACTTCCTTTAACACAGAGAATGGGAAGGGACAGAACAGTCATATTAAAGTCTTTCACACTCAGGGTTTGGCTCTGCTGAATGGGATAACTGTTGGTCTAATTTGACTGACAGCCCTGCTCCCACCCCTCAATGTTCTCCCCAATTGTCTTTTCAAATCGCAGTAAGGAGACAAAACGCCAGCAGCACATTTCCCCTTTGTAATCTAGACAGACACTACCTGTAATTTCTTAAAAACGGATTCACAATAGAAGTGCAACATTCTTGAACACACACATTGAAACATTATTGAAAGTGCAGAAAATTTGTTAATACTTAAACTGAGGCATACTTTGACTTTTTTTTCCCTCCCAGGCAGGTTGTTAGAAACCACAAGGCATAAGTGCTGATCGACAATGGCATCGTCTAATTTTGCCTTCTCATTAATATAGACTAGTTTAATTGACTTTCCCGGATCATAGTACCCCCAGTCTAGAGGCATCCTCAACCACAGTGTTGCCGTCCACTTTGTGGGGGCTGTTTAAATTAAGTACACTTGGCATAACAAATTTGATTTTTTAATCATTCACAGTTATCCAGTGTGAAGATAACATTTTTTGCTAGAATTACTTCATTTAGTGTTTAAATGACTTCAGATGCTTACACAAATGTGCGTGTGCTGAGATGAGAAGTTTATAAAGTGTAAGTTTGCAGAAACGATCAAAAAAGGAACTACTTACAGCTTGCGCCTCATGGATGTTTACATTTATAATACTGTATGTCGGATTAAATGAAATGAAAGGAGGCTGATTGAACTAAAAAAGCAGTAAAATATGGAAAAGAAAGATTTAATTGAATGCACATTTTCCTTTTACCAAAATTAAAGATGACAAATACCCTGCAACCGCATGCTGCTGATTTAATTCTTATCAGTGAATTAACATAAAAAAGCCCATAGACCATCGTCTAACCGCTTTTTTTCCATCTTCTTCATTGGTTTACTTCTTGAGTGAGTTCCTCCACCACCGATTGGCCCAATTTTTAATTGGTCAAGAAGTCATCATCAACCGGAACAATAAATGTACAGGGTTAAACACAGATGTTTTAAAGTGTTTAACAGTGTGGCATCCATCATATGGTCAATTAACAACAAAAGGGTCAAAACTGGTTCTGGCTTGGTCCTTTTAAGGCAAAAAAAAAAAAGTTTGTAGTTAACATTTGAGTTCACCTTGTGACCACAAGGTCACACCACCACCACTACCTTGTGAACATTCATCAAGTCAGAGGTTGGACATTGTGGATTTGTCTCAAACCAGTGTGTTCCATAGTAACAGGTGTTGGATTCATTGGCTTCGTCTCTCGGTAGCAGCCAATGCGTCCCACTGAATTTGTTGCATGCTGCAGTATTAGTGACGGTTTCTGGTCGGGATCTTCGGGATTTTGTAAATGTGCTGAACTTACCACTGGAAGATGGGTCTAAAAGCAGAGTTAGTAGTGACAAACACTGCAAGAGATTTAGGCACCCATCGTGCTCTGGGTAGAAAAAGAGGAGAAATTGACCTACCACAGATCATTTATGCTGTCTAATTCTGCTGATGATTAATTATCAAATCATATGTACCAGGATGAGCACGATATAACTATTATTGACAGGAAATAATCATTGACCCTATCACTTGATCGAATACTTGAAATAGACATTTTAACAGTATTTGATGGGTTTTTTTCTATACCTTTTATCACATGTTGTGCTTACACAGTAAGATATGAAGCACTACCACACAGAACAGAAACAAAGCAACAGAAGCTCCAACTGCCGAAAATGTGAAGAGACTTAACAGGACTCCTAGTGTACTTAATGTATATTTGTGTTTGTTTGATTGGAATTTCCATATGTGAACCCCTCATTTCTCGTGGAAAGTCTAAACATCCCCGTACTGGCGTTTATCGGAGTCTTGTAGCTGGGGTCCAATGGAATATAGATGTAATTAGGTTTTAGTTTCGGCCGGTTTACTAGAAGGAGACACACTTTTGGAGAGTCAGAGCCATTGAACCTAACTAACGCCTGCTGTGAAAGGAACCTCCTTTTTGTCTGTTACCATAAGGACTCAAAAAGGGAGTGGGAACGGATTTGAATGAAATGATGTGGGTTGGATATGAAACCAAGAATAAACTTTTGGTTGTGATCTACATCCATCGAGATCCAAGTTTTGGGACAGATCCTGAAGACACACCATTTCACGTCTTAAAGAAAACCTTTAGGCAGCACAGACCTGTACACTTGTATTCATAAATGATATGCAGTAAAGGCAGGAGCCCCCTGCATGCCTATATAGTAAAAAATTCTAATTGTTGTAGATTCTTTTAGGCCATTTTCCTTCATTTATTTAAAATCAGCCATCACATGAAAATAACGTGTGACTAAATAAAGTGACTGTCTGTGAGAAAATACAAGAGGGACATTCACATGTAAAACCTGACTTTGACAGTTGATTAAAGTGTTATTCTAAAAAATTGAGAGTCAAAATTGTCCTGTGACATTTGGCCAAAGTACCAGTTGGAGACCAGTACTGGATCAATACTGTGGCGTGTTTTTCTTTATCAAACTAAATATAGCCTTTGGCCTAACTTGGGTTACAGGAGAAAACAAGAAAATTGATTGTTTAGGGTTTACTGAATGTTATTGCGTTCATTTCAATTTTGTTTTCCTATATTTACAATTAGAGAATGCTGACTGTTCTAACAAACTTAGCATATTCAGTTTTCTTTTTTTTTTTTAAAGAAATAAAAGAAAAATCTCATATTCTTTAAATATTATGTTTGACAGTGTGTTTCTATCCATGGTGCAGCACCGTGCTTTAAATTCACACCTTCATACTGGGAGCTACCCAGTTCGATCTTCTGCTGGTGCCCCAAAGACCTGCACAGACTATAAATACACAGCTAAAGACAGAAGATTTATTTATCAGAGATTATGTGGTTTTTAGAAGATTTATACCCCCAGGTGGGGGAAAAAAAACAAGAAACTGACTGTCTTTCATCTCAGACCTGCCCCGACAAAGCGAGAGCGAAGGTTAAAGAGACACAGAGAAGTTAGAAAGAGAGAGAGTCTTCAAACAGCGCTGTTGGACTATTTGTGTGCAGTTAAAGTTTCACTTTAACCCCATAATGAATAGCCTTGAGGGGTCCGCAACCATTTGGCAGTTTTTCACTTCCTGATTTAAAAAGAAAAATGTGTGGTATCCACTGTTTTATCTCTTCAACAGCGACTGACAACTCTCACACACACGCACACACACACACCGGTACAGCGGTTGTGGCCCGTCCAGAAGACAACCTATTTTGTCTCAAAAGATCTCAGGCCAGGCACATACTGTATTTACATGTTCATGTGTGTTTATGTTTGTGTGTGCGCGTCTGAAGTTTAATGAAGTAAGATCAAACCCTCAAGATTGGGAAATGACTGAAGATCAGACGACTTTGCGGAAGAGTGAAATCTGAGGGTTGGAGCCAGACAGACAGATTTTGACCTGAGATAATAGCAGCTTTTCTTTTTTTTTTCTCTCTCTCTCTCTCTCTCTCTCTCTCTCTCCCTCTCTCCCTCCCTAAACACAGCACAACTCAGTCACACCGAAACAATATCAAGGAGATTCATTCTATTACATGCAGTGCTGTGTGTTATCACTGCAGGGCTTATAGTCTGGGTTCACAGCAGGATTGGAGAAATATTATATAACTCGTTCCCAATTTAAATGTAATTCCAGTGAAAGATTGTCTGTTTGTCTTTCGATGGCCTCGTGTTTGAATCATAAGATCAAGTGAATTTCGGAAGTTTTTCATGGTGTTGACAGTAATGGAAACTGTGATAATACTGAAGCCTCAGTCAAATTGCATCGGGTTTGAAAACATGTGTTGTGATGCCTTAAATTATCACCTCCTGCAACATAATAACAACAAATTATTTCGCAATAAATTTAAAATATGTGAAGGACGTGTCAAGAAATCTCTCAAAAATTATAATCACAATCATATCTTTTCAATGGTGAAGCATTAGTACTGTTCAATATGCTACTTTTCAATGAATTAATTAAGGAATTTTGGTATGTTAATGTATCACGATACAAATCCAGTCGTATCCTGCGTATCGTAATTTGTATCATCGGTATAGTGTATCGATAAACAACAATCGATCAATCAATCAATCAAATTTTCAGAGAAACAATCGACTGTTTTCCTCCCTTCCTTCCATTCTGTTTACACTCAAAGGTGTGTGAGAAATGTACCATAATATCAGTCATTATAATGCGTTTGTGTATATCCACTCTGTGTGTGCGTGTGTGTGTGTGTGTGTGTGTGTGTGTGTGTTCATGCTTTAACAAAAACCAGCGTCTCGTCTCCAGTTCATCTCATCATTACAAAATCTGACTGGAACACACACGCAGAGAGAAGATTCAAACCTACAACTTGTTCTTCAACTGTTTTGTGTGACTGATTCTAGACTCATCATTTCTATTCAAACATGGCCATGGAGAAGAATCTTTACAGAGGAGAGCTGCCAACACATATCCTTTTAATTACAACAATATTTATAACACTCACACTGACACAAATTTACCACACAGGCACATGGACTCACACGAGCACATCAGTGTTTAATTTATGCCTCGCCTTGAGGAAAAACACACACATAATTGATGAAGCGACGCTATCAGCGGCATTAAAATTACACCCGACCACAACCACAGCGTAATATACACAACACTGCACATTGTGAAGAACTCCTGTCTCCTTCTGGGCTTAATACACCTTAAGGCACACCTACGACTTCTTCCAGCAGAAGGACAGAGAATATTACAGCTTTTTTGCTAAAACAAACACACACTGTGCTAATGACTGTTTACCCAGCGTCCACTTAAGCTCCACAGCCACTGTGTGTGTGTCTGTGTGTGTGAGTTTTTTGGAACGGTCTCCAGTTATTCCCCAAGGAGGTTTTTACAGTGGCTCCACTAATTCGGGTGGTCTTAAACATGTCTGCTCCATCATTAAAAAGTTCTATTTTTTTGAATTAAACATCCTAAGAGAGAGGAAAGTATTAAAAGTATAATCACAGCATTTTACTGAGTCAAACATGGCTCAACAGTGTTGTACTACACAGAACAAATATTCGTGCAGAGTAAGTAGTTTTGGAAATTGTTTGTACTGGCATTTCACCTAGTTTTAGGTTTGACAGCAGATTACTCTTAGAGGCATAACGAGGGAAAAGGCAGATGATTGAATCTCATCTGTTACTGAAGCAGAGGTGAGCAGAGTGTCTGCAGTTATGAGCCAGAGGAATGCCACAGGCTGCTCTGTTGCTGTATTTACGAGCAATGACGTGATAGCAACAGGACAGTGAACTCATCTGGGCCACACACACGCACAGTGTGCACACTGACAGCAAGAGTGTTGGCAGAGATGATTCACTTGGCTGTTTTTGTGAGCGATGTTTGGTGCAGATTGCATTATAATGACTGTCCATCTCTCTGGTCTCCAGGAAGAAGACGCAAACATGCCCGAGAGGAGAGATCAGAAGAAGTCCGTCTTTCTGTCCTCCTTATTAGTAGGTTTGGCTCTTTCGCTTTGCTTTTTATTTCCTCTCTCCTGTTATTTTAGTTGACTTCTTAATCACCGGCAATCACCAAAAATATCCTTCTTTTCTTTGTCCTGACCCCTCTTTCACTCACTTTCATTACCTCTGAGAAGGAGGTTATGTTTTTCTGGCATTTTCTTTGTTTGTCTGCCTTTGAATAGGATAACATAAAAAAGTCATACAAGGATAGTACTTTTAAAATTTCGGCAGAGACCATCATCAGGAACTGGATGCACGAATTTTTATGGAGTTTTTTTATGAGGACTTTAAAAGTAGGTTGCACAGTAAAGTATTCGGTGACCCAACAATTTTGAGCTTTGATCATCAGAAAATTGCGGCTGTTGTTATCCAACCGACAGTAGGCATTTGAGGATATATCATTTAGAACTAGAAT
>KV751348.1:10117335-10138971 GCA_001698575.1 Mola mola | reverse complement strand
GGGTTGAACGGTCCAAAAGACCCAAACCCAGTACCTGCACGCTGAGTCTTCATCGCTTGTTTATAAAGTGTTTCTCCGTGCATTATTTCATTAGTTTTTGTGCTAAATGTCAGCATGATGATTATTAAAAGTTTTGTAATTTTTGCGACAGTTGTGAGGTTTGACCAGCAGGTGGCAGCATTTACCAAATATGGTGCATTCAGTGTACTGTAAAGCATGTCATCTGTTATTCCATCAATTTTGGTGCTAAAGTTCCTCAAATGTAACCAGCTCGAGATCTTGAACATTTTAATCCTGCTGTTAAATTTGGTAGTGAACTGTGCATTAGTTTCTGAGTTATGTTGTTCAAACACACCACTGTGCAGCAAAATTAATAAAATTGTATACTGCGATAACAGCCATGCGGTCTGTTTTGTTGGACAAAGTAGTCCTCCTATGATAGTTTAAGTGCATTTTTCTGATGCTTTTTATCCTTTTTTTTTGAGAGCTTAAGTAGGACTTTCACTTGAAATAGAGTATTTTCACAGTGTGGTATTGCCACTGAACACTGCCTACAGATTGAAAGGTGTTGTGAATGTGCAGAGGTGCACTCCTGGTGCGGTGTGTCCTGTGACCTAAATAAATGTCCTCCCAAAGCATCGTTGCAGCATTGGCCTGCCTAGAACGTAGGTTTGACAAGAAGTTTGTTTCTTCAGCTGTGGAAAACATGTGGTGAAGATGAATTTTATTGCTGTGTCTTCGAGGACGAAATATGTTTAGCTGCGCTCAGTGAAACAGAGAGGCTTTAAGCACTTGGTTTGCTAAACAGCCACCCATGAGGGGCGCCGACATGGTAAGGTGCGGATGATCCGCCGCACAATTGTTGCACTTCCACTGGGTCATTACGTTGTCTCAGATTTAAACACAAATGAAAAGAAAAATGAAAAAAGCACTGCTGCGCCTACAAGAGCAGTTGTATCACTTTGGAAAGCGCTGGTGGGTTTTTTAAAACAGAAGTCCTCCGTGTGGGGTTTAAAAGATTCCTACTGAGTTGCATTATGGAAATATCAGGACATAGGACAACAGACTAGGCACTAAAAGGCAAGATACCTGGTTCTCATCTGCTCTTTTGACCATTCTTATACAGGAAACACTGGTACTGAATGTTCCACTCTTGTTATCCTTTCTCTTTCTCCATTGGGTCATTTCTTGATGAATGTCAAATTAAATCCATGAGTTCAGCTTTAGACCGAAGAGAGTATTAAATCACAGCACATGTACCGGAGTGACTGCACGTCAGGTGTGGGAGGCAAAGGTCAGTTCGTTTCGGACCTGGTTTAAATTGAAAACAGATCACTTGGCCTGACACATGCGAACACTTCATTCACAGGCAACATACACCTGTGTATTTATTCAAGTGATGTCCAGGGTCGCCTGTCAGGACACGGCTGTGAGGAGGAGAGGAGAAAGAGAGGGAGATGTTAATGAAACAATGGAGAGAGTACAAAGTATAGCTGGCTGTGCGCTCGTTTTCTGCACTGCAGATGATTTTTTTAAAAGTCACTTAGTTTGGAAAAGAACAGAGTGTGCTGGGAAGCTGCAAATACCAGCTGCTACTTATTACAGTGAGTCACGATGCCACACACACACACACACACACACACACACACACACCAAGTCCAACTGCTTGTAATCTGTTTGGTTTTGGCCAATTAAAATCGTGACATTGATTTTTGTAGTTTCATGAAATAAATAAGCTGTCATCTATCTACGCTGCTGCTGCGGGAGACGGGCGAGAGTCATAATGGACTTTAAATGCACATGTACAACATACCAGTAGGGTTCACAGAAAATATGAATTCAAAATGTGACAAAGCAGGGGACTAATTACTATCGCAACGATGCAAGATGTTGGATATGGTGCAGTTTTGTATGAAGACCTTAGTATCAAGCCAATATCAGTTTCCAGGAGACATTTCGTTTAAATGGCCGACTGTACACGTTTGAATCAAATAAAGTCAACTTTAATGAGTTTTTATCATCCCTGATTGTGAATTTTCATGCAGAGGAATGTTTGATTACAAAAAAAAAAGAAAGCAGTGGTACTTTATTCTGTATAAGGAAAAAAAAACCCCACATTTAAACAACTGATCAATTATATCAAATCACAGTGCAAAAAAATAACGATAACGATAATAATAACATTAATGAATGTGGCGTTGCAAGGAAGGCCATTAAAGGGAAATTGATTGTTTCGGTACTGCTGACCTTGATTGTTGATTTTTAAAGATTTTTGTAATATCATTTACAGATGAAGATGAAAGAATTGCAGCACCACTGCTCCGTGTTCTGCTGAGAACCAAAGATAAGAATGTAAACATGCGTGGGGGAAAAAAGTTGAAATTAATATTATAATATTATGATATGAAGTGTTAATAGGGTTACAAATATAGATAAATATAATATTATCTACAAAAATCATTCTAAAATTTCTACAAATCCCTAATACACACACAAAAAAAATCTCAGACTCAACAAGAAATAATGAATTATTTATTATCTGTGCATTTCCTGCAAACTGCTGTTGATCTGTCTGGACTCACCTTTCATCTCTCTCTGCGTGTCTCTCTCCGCCTCTCCAGGTGTGTTGTATGTTTGCAAGTGCAGAGTATTCCAGCTGTGGAGAGTACGAATTCTTCAACCAGACTAGCAACAGCTGTCAGGCCTGCCCTCAGTGCCAGCCAGGACAAGAGCCATATATGGTGAGACACACACATACAGGAAAACCATTCATTACAGTCTTGAACTTGTTTGTCACTATAATTACAATAATTATTGTTGCACCTGCGCTACACGTTTTTGAGTACATTTCACATCCGTCTTTGCTGTGATCTGGTCATCCGGTAGCGGTGGATCTCTTCATAGACGCTCAAACTAGATGAAAAGGATGAAAGCTGACCTGTGAGCCTTTTTCTTTTGAGATCCCACAATACAGCAAACGTATCCATAGCTGCAGAGCGAAGGGCAGCAAATTTCCAATTGTCTTACGGTTTACTGCTACCGCTGTCTTCAGTGTGAAGGAGTTCGTTATGGTAAATGTCTTGAAGTGGTCACATTGTGATTTATGTATTACACTGGGTAAATTAAAACTGGAACCCCCTGTACAAACATGGAGAGGTTACTATTAAAAACTCCCACTTTTTCTACATTTGCTGGGGTTAAAGAAAGATAGAAATATGTCACTCGGGACCAGAAATGCCAATCTCATGGTGGTTCTAATTGAAACAGTAAGTAGGATTAATCTTTTGTGGATCATGAATATCTGCAAACACTTTCATTGTAATCCACTCGGTAGATGTAAAAGCGTTTTAGTCTATGTCTGACTTTGCTATTTTTGGAGCCATGCTGCGAACATGCTCAGAACAAATAAACTGAAACCGGCTGTTTCTTCTGCAAATCGGGAAAAAAAAAAAGAAATCCAATTTTTTTTGCCCTTCTCTTTCCTTTCATCTCCGTAAGCAGGCATGAGAATCTCATGTTTGAACCACACTGTTTTAATTGCTCCCTCCGTGTTTTGGATTCACAAAGCTACCGTGTGCCGCTAGTGAGCACTAACGGTGTGCCTTGCCGAAAGAAACTCTGTCTGAGACAAGAAATGAGAGGCTCAGTCTGATAGATGTTTAGAGATGTGAGACCCCTTTGCACTTTGCCCTGCCTGCCTTATCCTCAATGGTGCCACAGTCTGTAATTCATGTTATTATGTTCCCCTGAGCTCCCCCTGCAATCACCGGATAACTACAGTGTTTCTCCTCACAATGGAGACATCAGAAACTTCTGATGAACACTGAGGTTGACTATAATATCAATATCATTAAATTTAATTGATCGTTTAAGGTACATAATATGTGCTGCAGCCACTGCTCTATCTTCTTTTGAATTCACTTTCTATCTTTTTCCTACTGAACTCGCTAACAATTCAAAAGCTTCGGCAAGGCGACACGTTTGCTGTGAAAACAAAGACGCCTCTGGTTCAAACGGCTCTGTGTGGCCGAATAGAAGCAGAGAGGCACGGCGAACCTGCAAAGACCCAAGCTGTAATGCGAAGTGAGAAGATGCCACCGCTGCGCGGTTTCATATCAACCAAGTCACACCGATACTTCTGGACGCAGGTCAGACGAAAAGCAACATGAGATTTCTCTCATAGTCATTCTAATTTAGCCCAAAGCTCGCTGAACTGGCTGAATTTAATAGTCGGATGGAAGAGATGGGAAGTGAAAGATGAAAGAGAGAGAGAGAGAGAATGTTTCCGGTGTTTGTGTGTGTGGTCTCTTGTTTGGCCTTCCTGCTAGGGGGAATTAACATGCCAAGAACAGAGATCGATAGTTGGAAACAGAAGGAAGAGTTGGTCGTCTTAAACACTACCAGGCACGACACACACACTCACACACACGGGGGACCTCTGTGACCAATCGCCATCTCCAAACAGAGATGAAGAGTGTGCATTGTGCTTTTTATATGACGCATGTCTGAGTATAAATTGCAAAATATCAGTGTGAAATAGATCCTATCAGATCTAGTGTAGCATGTTTATGTGTGTGTGTGTGTTTTGCAGACCTGTGGCTACGGTGTAAAGGATGAGGACTTCTCCTGTGTGCCGTGCCCGCAGGGGAAGTACTCCAAAGGGAAGTACGAAATCTGCAGACGACACAAAGACTGCGACGCCCTCTACAAAGCCACCGTTCGAGTAGCGGGAACTCCAGAGAGCGACGCCGAGTGTGGACCCTGTTTACCAGGGTAAACAGCACAAACACATGACTGAAACGTCACACAGAAGCAGCTTGCTGGTTCCTTGGCAACGCGCATTCTTAATAGTTTGTGTATTAAGCAGTTATTGCTGGCTGCCGTTAGCACAGTCAAGACAGTATGGATTCACTAGTCCTGCTCCATAGTGACTTTCTTATGAAGCTTGTGAAGGAAATCTTGTGTGTCAGCTGTCCTCCTGTAGAGGAGTGCATATACGGTTCAATATCCTCTTTCTGTTGGAGGGTTGTTAAATGTGCAGATTGGCGTATTGACACGGGACACTACCGAGATTTATTCAACACTGTTTCATTAATCTTCTAGCATGTGACGGTTACCAAAATGTCAACTACGTGGTCCGATTATTGCACCGTCCACCACATGCTGAACACGTCCTTCTTAACCTGACCTGTGTGACACTCTGCAGTGGAAGGATGCTAAAGTTGTAGACGTGAAGTGTTACTGTACGACCAACAGAGGGAAGTGTTGCAGTCGCACAGTTGGACTAAACGCTGCTCTCTGCTGCAGCAGAGAAATGCACATGTTCAGGGTTTCCTAGACCTGGTTGTCAGTTGTAGATATTATTTGTGGATATTATACAGATGCCAACAGACACTACATACAGTCTTCTTCTTCTTCTTCTTCTTCTTTTTCTCCACCTATAGATCAGTGAAAGTTTATGAAGACATTGGCAGGGACGTGTCTCCCATCACCTGCGTACACACGCATGTGTTTCCTCATGTGCACAAACAATGAGAAAAACAAAAGAAGGACCCACTCAATAAACGTAGGACAAATGTTTACAGGTTACGTTAGCTTTAGTTATGTCCACGTCATGTAAAACCAAATAATTCTATACAAGTGCCGATGCCGATTTCAGCAAAAGTGTTTGTATTAAGTAAAAAGAAATATCACAAACTTTGTATGGGTTTGACTTGTCGTAGGCCTGAACTATTTGATCAGATATTCAGGATGTTTACATACAGTATGGTACTTCAGCTCTGATGTAGTTAAAGTTATAAAGTAAATGCAGTGGAGATAAAAGAAAAAAAGTATTAAGTCGCAAAAAACTGAGATAAAAGTAACTCCAAACTATACATTAGCGCTATATTTGTGTAAACGTACTTCGTCGCATTCCTTCACAGATCACACCCTCCCCAAAAAGTCTCGAGCATGATAGATTTTGGCGCGCACACCAACGCAGTTGCCTACAGTATGACCAGGTTTCTGGAAAAAATGTTCGGGCACCTGACTTGACTCACCATCTCCAGCATCTCACATATGCACACACCTTCTTTATGTACATGAATGAAGCGCTCAGTCATCGGCCTCCTCCCTTTGTGTGCCAACACAAACTAGATTCGGAACTCCAACGTTAGCACATGGCAGCTGTTGATGCAACACCCCTGTCACAGAAAAATCTCAAGTTAATCAGGGGGATTAAACATCTAAGGTCTACATCTTCTGCTGTGTGATACATGTTCAGAAAGCATGGAAATCATATTTTTATTTGCCCCGAACCACAGATCTCACATGTTTTGGGGCTATTGGACAACCCCACCACACCAGCAGAGTGTCGAAATCTCTTCCTGTCATCAGTCTGCGCGCCGTCCTTCCGCCTCCTACTTTTCTTGGTTCAGCCTCCGTTCTTGGAGTGTTTTGACTTTTGATTAGCATGGCCGTTGCAGGAACTGTTCTAGTGTACCTGAGAGACTCATGAGTTTGATCATGTCTGCGTATCTTCACCCTAAACGCACGGTGGGTCTTTGCACGCTGCAGTTAGCGGCGGAGTCGGCACATGCTCAGCGCAGAGCGGAACAGGCCTGGAATCTGTCGTGACAGACGTGTCTACCTGCCGGTGTCCCCCGTCAGCAACTTCAGTAGCACTTCAAAATAATTATTGTTTCCAGTTCATTATCATCAGGCAATGATTTTATTTGGACTCATTTTCTCATTATGTTGTGCAATAAATCACTGATGTAGCAGTATGTGGCAGCGCATCACATAATGTACACTCCCCCACTCTGAATGATAGTCAGCTGAAGTCTTTTAGCGTTCTCGCCAAACACCACCACAGTGCACCACAACACTACAAAGTGTTGTGTAAATTTGCTGTTTGCTGCAGACAGATGTTTTGCTCATCTTTAAGGACTGATTTAAATCTGATTAATATGTGTAATTGTGCATTTATTAATAAAATGCAGCGACCGGTGTCTAAAGGCAGAAATCCAAAGTCAGGCACCGTTAAAAAAGTAATTTCTGACTTTTTTTTTAAAAGGCATCAGACATTCAGGCACTTCCCTGTACAGGGTCCACACCGTCATGTCAGGTGAAAATGATTTGAACGCCAGGTTACCTCCTTGCTGCCTGCCTTTAATAGACGCTTCGTGACTCAGGGCGGTGATATGCACGGAGCGGTGTTTAGTGCCCTCAGGGCAACCAATTATGTACGTATCTTCTCTTATTGTTAAACTTTTCACTTCAGCTGCTGTGGTATGTAATGTGTGGACCCACATGCTGTCCGCACACCCGCTGCTCTCAAATTACTTGTTTAGAAAGTTTTCCCACCTTTCCTTAGCTGCTGATTCCTATTTGCTTAAGTCCCTAGTTAACTTAAAAAAGACCTATTTCCACACTCATTATATACAGTATCTTTACAGTTATTGAGTTAGAAATACTCTTGTGTGTCCCGGTGACCGTTTAACACACCATTTAGTCAGGATTAGGTTGAGAAGCACCTGACCTAATGCGGCCTAATCATATAGTCTAACAAGTTGCTGGTTTTTCTGCTCGCATTTTCTGTCTCACAGGTATTACATGCTGGAAAATAGACCCCGGAACCTCTACGGGATGGTTTGCCACTCCTGCCAGAATGCGCCACGTAACACTAAAGAATGTAAGAGCCACCTCTTCACAGCGTCCTCCCGTCCTTACTTGCAACTTTTCTTTCCCAACACCCTCTTTACTATTTTTCTTTCAATTTTGGACCCCCCATCCTTCTTTTTATTATTTTTGAACCTTTATCTTCACATCTTTGTCTGTCCTGACACCAACTTGGTTTCCGCTGGATTAAAAGCTTCCAGGCATGAAAGTTTTCTGTGTAAATGAAAGGAGGTAGAAACTGGAGAGGCTTCAAAGAACCAAACGTTGAAAGCCAAGAATTGATTTAAGTGAACAGGTAGAGGCCGTTCTTCCAGATCCTTTGGACAGCCCACCTCTATTCCCTTTTACATTTTATGCATTTTACATATTTTACGGCTCTAGAATGGAGCTTTGCAGCTTCTACTTAACCTCAGCGCCCCACTGACTACCCTGCATACCTTACAATGTGTGTGTGTGTGTGTGTGTGTGTGTGTGTGTGTGTGTGGTAGATGGATGGCGCCAACTGTTGCTGTTACATCTTTGGACGATAATATTTTCGAAAAAGTTTCTCCATATTTCCATTTCCCATTCACTTTTCGCCTCGAAAAGCATTTCTTCGCACTTGCAGCACAAAAATTGTGAATATTTGAAATGACAGCGGCTGCTCTGTTGAGTCTTCTCACTTCGATTCTTCAAAAGTGGATGTCGATGCAAAAAATGATGAATAATGATGGGAGTACAATCAGGATTAGATACTGTCTAAAATATAATTAACTGTTATCTTGTTTCCTTTCTCATACCTATAATGTAATATATGAAAATGAGAGGACTAGACTGGATCCACTGGACTGTAAATCACCGGTAGATAATGTCCAGCCAAATGTCTTCACGACAAAAAGACAGTAAGATTAGGCTTCAAATGTAACTACAATTTATATAATCTATGAAAAATTGTGACTTATAAAGAAGTGAAAACCGACATGTAGGTGACATAAGATCATCACGGGTCCATCAGGATGTGATAGGTCACATTAAAATAGATCAAAACCATCCAAAAACTAAAGGGATCTGTTGTTGATTTTCAATGATACACGCTGCACAGTAATATTTATGGCCCCACAACTGCTGAAAAACAGCATTGTGTGTAACTGAAGAGGCCAGGAATGAATATTATTGTCATTGTGTCATATTTAATGAGTTTGTTTTGAAAGATAAAAACCCCCCAAAGCAGCCCCAAGCCTGCAGCGGAGAGGCTGTGAAGGAGGAATATGCGCGTTTGTGCATGTGCGTGAACGTATTAATAAACACTTCAACACTATCCTAATTGTCTCACTAGATATGTTTTACTAGACAGAGAGACAACAATTTTCTGGAGTAACAAGTAATTGAAACAATCTTGTTTCAAGATCTATAAAACTTGCTCTGGAACAGATTTTTTTTTTGTTTGATAAGACAGATTAAGTCATGTTTTGGCTGCTTGTATGACTACTCTGATCTCTGAAATTACATAAAGCAAGAAATGCACAACTTATATATTACAGATCATATTGTATCTCATATTTTAATTAATTTCAGAGGATTTCTCTCATACAATTATTGAAAACATTCAGTTATGCAGACAAACTAGTCGGCGTAATTAGTTTTGCATGATATTAAGCAAGGTCCAGACAACATTTTCCAGCGTTACCTGACATTCATCAAAACATGCTGTTAACAACACAAGCTTCCCAGAAATAAGTGTGATTGTTTTGCGTAAAAGCTAAGAATCATGGGACCGTGCTCTTATTTCTCCGTCAGACTGCGGTGTGTTTTAATGACACCCCCTTTAGATGCGAGCTTAGAAGTAATGCACCCACAACAGTAAATGAAAAACGGCACCGAAAGATGGGTTAGACTTGCTCAGGGGAAAGCAGGCCGATGCTTGCCAGTTAATCTGTAACTTGCCTTGGCTCCTTCCTCTGTGTGTCTGATGATTAAAACTTTAGTGTGCATAAAGGAAAAAAATGCTGATTTGCATGTCGGTGCTTGTGTTGATGCTACTTGTTGGCAGAGTCTGTAGGCACCCATGGATTTTCTTAGAAATAATAAAGAGCCGACAACACAGATCACAAATTGTAAAATGTAAGTCTCATTTTGAATATATGTTTTTCTTTGCACATGTGGAGACGCCACACACAATTGGCTCGGTGTCACAATTTCACGCAGAAGAAGCTGCTTTCGTAGGTAGCACAAGTCTTGCCGCACAAAAAGAAAAAAAAACCTTTGATTTTAATTTGCATCCTGGCCTGTAATTATCTCAGTTTGTGTGAACCTGAGTCCCCAGATTTGCCCTGTAGAATGATCATTTTGCCGCGTGTGTTCAGCCTGCGCCGTGATTAGGAAATGAAACTGCACAACATTAACAGAATTCCAGTTTGGGCTCGTATCCTTATCCAGACAGTGTAAACACATCCCCAGGGTTAATGTGTATAGCTTCAGGCACTAATGTATGTGTGTGTGTGAGATGAGATTAGTCTCAGAGACCACGGGAGGCAGCATGGCACACAACAGGGAAGTCTGCACTATATCGACTCGGCCTAATTAAAGACTGATCAAAAGAGATGATGTATGAGCTGTCAGGAGGTTACAGCTCCTTAAGGAGAAAGGAATAACAGTGGAAGAGGAATGGCGACACGTCAGAAGGGGAAAAGGCAGTTCGAGATGGAAAGTGAACAGAGAGACATACAAGGCGTTTGGACTGAGTGTTGGGAAACACACTGAGAGAGTGGGTGTAGGACACAAGAAAAAAGTCAGTAGTCAGTGGTTTGTAACACATTGAAAACCACATTGACTCAAACCTTGTCATTGACGTCGATTTACAGGTAAATAAACGCTGAAATGCCAACTATGCATGGACATCTATGATTTTGTACCACGGGAAATGTCCTTATATCATCTGCAATTAAATCAACAATGTCTCTTGTTATCGCCGTGACTAAAACTTGGCTGTGCAGGTGATTTTAGTTGAGAGCTGTGGTGGTTCTGTTAGCTACACTGTAAAGCAACGTTTTTTTCACAGTGTTTACTATTGTTTGGGTCTTGTCTGCTACTCTTTCGCCGTATATTATTTCCACCTCATACCGAAAACGCTGCCACACAAATGATTTAAAAGAGTCCAACGTCACGCTGGCTGCTGAAGAATCATTTTTTACTGTACAGGCCTGAAAGTGGTGTCAGCAATCCTCTTATTTTACTCTTAGCAAGAAAAGGCTCAGACTCAGGGGGGCCATGCCTAATCAATGTGCTGAGAAAAATCTATACAAATTAACTCTGTTACTGTTAGATTTTTCTATTATCAGTTTTGACACATTTTGACACATCTTGCTTACTTACAAGTTGTGCCCCACAGATATAGTATATGGGAGTCATGGAGTCATGTTAGGCTAACGTTTGTTGCCACAGTTTGAAGAGATCAGTAAGGACAGAAACATCAACATCAAGACTCTGCGAGTCCCGCTCACATTTTCTCGCTTCACCGTCACTCGAAATGTTACATTTTTGGATTTGGAAGGGTTTTTTTTTTTTCTTTTCTCACGACTGTTGGTACTGATGGTAACCAGTTGACTAATTAAACTCATGAATATAGAAGTATTAATGAAGGAGTGTGGTTAAATGCTGCTCGACATAAGTAAAGTACCATGAGATTAAACACATTTGACTTGGCTATGCTGATCCGAAGAAAGCAGTATGAAGTTCAGCCATCGTTACTGTGAATAAAAGCCCAATGGGGTGACTCAGGATGTCTTCCTTTGTAATTATGCGGTATGTGGGAGCATGTGTCACATTAAGCACAGTTACTGAAGTGAGATTGAAAGTCTGTGTGTGTGTTTCACAGGCATGTCCACCAACGCGCCAAAAGAAAAACCTCCGATCAACCCTGGCAGCACCACCATGTTTCCTAATCCACATAAAGGTACACCAAAACACACACGCTTGTGAGGGCTTCATCCGGCATCTGCTGCCATCCATGCTGCCTCTGTTTCGTCACACACATGATTAATACGACGTTATACCACCGCCTCCGTGTTTCAGACGCCACAGGACAAGGCCACCTCGCGACGGCTCTCATTATCGCTATGTCGACCATTTTCATCATGGCCATCGCCATCGTCCTCATCATCATGTTTTACATCCTTAAGGCCAAACCGAGTGTCCAGGGTGAGACACGCTCGCACACACACAGTCTCACGTTAAAGGTCGACTGTGTGCTTTTCCTGACGCGCGTTTGTGTGTGTGAGCAGCATGCTGTTCGGGAAAAGTCGTGAAGGCAGTGGACGCCCAGACCAACAAGCAGGAGGACAAGAAAGATGTCCCTGGTGAGACTTCACACACGCACACACACACACACACACACACACACACACAGAAAAATTAATGATGTCACATTGTGTTATTAATGTTTTCTGGCTTAGCAACCAACTGGCTCCAGTCTGTCTTCTGGACTTGTAACTGTGGGCAGAAAAAAACAAAGTTTCTTCACATTCTTGTCACAAGAATATAAAACAAAAATAATACAATCAAAATTAGGAGATGTTTTTTTTAAAATTTGTATGCCGATTCTAATATTATCCACATTTCTGCCATGTTTTACGTCGTCATTTTATCCTATACTGCCGTAATTAATTTAGGAAGTGATTTAGGCCATAATTAATCAAACTTTCTCATGGGTTATGACTAAAATCATTCACTCAAGGATGAACTGATTCTGCTGGCTCTGTTTTAAAATATGGAGCTTTGTGTCAGAGCGCTCTATCAGTCATAACACGCACTATGTACAGAAGCGCTTAATCCAGTTATTTTCAAATTTAGGCTATGAATTGTGGACACTTTAACAATTTCACGCTGAATATTTCCGGGGGCAGAACTGTCTCTGCAGCGGCACGTATTTCTAAACGATATGTCCTTGAAAAACCAACACAGCGCTGACTCGAGCCAAAACACCTCATCAGATTCGACTCATTCAGGTTTAAATGTTAACACGGTGTAATGATTTTGTAGGATAATGTGTGCATATTCAAGTGTGTGTGTGTGTGTGTGAGACCTGCAGTATGATGAGTGGCGCTATGATGAGATCATGGTGGAATGTGAAGCTTCCAAAGCTAAAGCCATCCGTCGCTCCAGGCGTTATTTCCCCTCACAATGATGCTCTGTTTAATTTTACTTGCAGGCTGGCTGACGAAACACTTACGAGCCTGTGGTGTGACTGAGAAAAAACACAAACACTCCTGCTGTATTTGTGACACATGTGGCCCTGCAATGCTTCTTATTTAACGATGTAAAGAAAAGCAAGGGGCAAAAACTAAATGTATATATAATTTCTTGAGGTGGGATAGAAACAGAATGCTGGCAGCTACTCCCGAGCTAGCTGTCAGGCATGTAGACACCGAGTTAATAAGGCTTTGAGATGAAAGACACTGATGCTTAACGCTCAAATACGCGCACACAGAATTTGTTCCACTCAGGTAATCAACCGTCATACTGTCTATTCCTCTCAGTTCCGATGATGTAAGCGTAATTCAACATAAAAGTCACTTTAATTGTTTCATGGGTCTCTCAGGCTGCACTTCCTGTGTTTGAGTCTGAGAATTTGCTCTCTTCTGTGCACTCCAGTTAAAACGTGCAGGTTGTGTCATCCACGAAAATCACAAAGTGGTACCTTTACACGTGTGTTTGTGTGTGTGTGTTTTGGTCAAAAATATTTGTTGTTTCTATCATTGGACCACACAAACCGAAATAATAACAGTTAAAGTAAAAACGAGATTGTTTTTGAAGAAAAAAAACACTCAAGCGAATGACAGTGAACGAAGAGACATTGTCGTCTGCTCCTTTGTAGTTGGATCTCGTTGCTGCTGTTCAGCAAATATGTGGCGCTCGGCCTGCAGACACTCGGAGGAAGATGTTTGACCACCATCTTTTAATTTTTCCATTCTCAGATAACGTGGTGATCTACTCTGAGAAAGATGAGTTCGACAAACTAAAAGCTGCTCCTCAGAAGGCGGTAAAAAGGTGAGGCTCGCACTCTGCAGGATTACACTGACGTTTGAAAGGAATTCACACTAGTTACTTTAACGGGTTTTTTTTTTTTTAAATCCAGATGAAACCACTTATTCTTACCTGTAAAACCAACTCGACTAATTTTCTTCACCAGCATTTTGACTCCAAAAACAAACGGATTGGTTTTATTCTTGTATATGTAAACGATAATCAACTATAGCCTTGCATATTTAGCATTATTTTGTGCTCATTCATGACGTTTACAGTTCTGAAAGAACTGTACATATACCGTAGCAGATGTTATATCCATCACTGTGTGTATTCGCTATTTGAACAGAGTTTGCAATTTTTTTTCTTCTGCCTGTAATTAAGCCACTATGGAACGAGCCTTTGCAGTAGTGCTATCTCTGCTGCCTTTTATGGCTGCATCTATTTGTGTCTGGATGATGGATGGGAAAAATTTAACAACATTTTAGTTGTTTTTAATGAGGCGGAGGGCCTTTGTGTGGAGCGGGGGTGTGAGATAGCGCAGATGAGCCCTGAAGCTGAGCAAACTGTGAGACACTGACAAATGGGCTGGCTGCTGCAGATAGGGGTGTTTATTGCAGGCCTCGCCTAAAACCAGTGCCAGGTGAAATCATGCCCTGGCAGACAACAAAAGGACAGCAGTTTTCTCACATTCTGCATACTTCTCACCCGTCATGTGCAGACAATGCTGCTTTATGGCCGCTCGTGGCAAATGTGCAAAGAGAAGGTTGTTATACATGATAGCCTACAGCATTACACACAAAGATACAATGAGCCATTGTGGTCAAAAGTTGGAGTGCCTGTGGTGAACATGGATTAATACAAAGATTAATACAAAGTTTAACTGTGGGAGAACTGTGGGGGTCCCGGGGATCACTAGCAAAAAGGAGAATCATTTATTTCCACTATAATTCTATGAATCCATCTACCCAAAGACAGAAAATGTCTTTAAAGAAAACATCAAAAATCTTCATTCTCAGCATGGCTACCATCGAAAATTGCACCTACAAATACTCTTAAGCATCAAAAGCAGAAAATAGTGTTGTACAGCAGCCAACAAAAGATGTGCTAACTTGCTGCGAGATTGGATCTTAAATATCTGGAAAACAATGGCGTTTTGTGTGTGTGTGTTCAGGAGAAGAGCATGGGCCTGCGAAACAAGGGCATTTTGTCTGCATCTCTGTCAACAAGGTTGCTTTTAGGAGAAATTTCAGAGCAGGCGCAGGGAGGAGGAGTATGGGCAATAAAGTGATATTATGTGGTAACGCAAAGGGATTTTTCATTCAGTGATGGGAACAGCTCAGAAACATTGGCAGCCATGGCAAGAACAGCTGAATTCCTTCCCGGCTCGTTTTGCTTTCAAGTTTATTGTTAAGTTTGCAAAGACGTGAGTCATTGTGCGCACAAATAATTGACAGAATAATGCCAAAGGCAAGCATTGTTACTGGTATGCAGGGTTGCAAACGGGACGCATCATGTAAGTTTATTGCTATCACCAGAATTAGTGCAAAGCAGTAGATTGATATTCAAAAGCATATAAAAAGTTACCTCTGTGCTTTCCCATCAGATGCTGGTTTATTACACCCAGCTAGATGATTGATCCCAACCTCTTGTCAACACCAGTTATGTTCCAAAACTAACAATCGATTATGTAATTGATTTCAAGCTAGACTTTTCTTTTTAACTAATAATATAAAATGTGGATATAATGATGATTGACAAGTTTAGTTTGTTTCTTGTCAGCCAAAGCAGGAAAATCCACCCATTTAACGTTTATTCACAATTCGTTACTTTAAGGTGGGTTAAATCCAGCATGTTTTTTCTTATTTGCCCCCCACACCCCAAGTGTCATGCACTCTTAAGTGGAACATTTAAATCAGTGCTGAGCTACTCTGCAGTCTCTCCATGCACCCCTAATTAGAAATCTCTGATCTGATAGAACAAACCTGCTGTGCGAGACATCTTTGCTTTGTTGAAGCTGTTCTTGGATCTCTAATTCTGTGGACTGTATTTTTCTGCTTACTTTCTTTCATTTCCAGGCTAATATTTGAATAGATTTACATTCAGTTAAGTTGTTAATTTCTGTCCTAATTTTGTAAATGTCTTGTAATACATTTTGCTCCAAACTTAACTTGTGTTGTCTTTTGTTGAAGTGATAATGTTCACATAAGTTGGATTTGTTTTATTAAACTCAATTTTTGGAATATTAGACCCAAATTGTTTAGCTAAACATAAAGAAGTAGAGACACGAGGAAGAAACCAGCTTGGTTGCGTCTGAAGGTGAAAACAGTGCTATCATTCTTCTCATCCAACTATCAACAAGAAAGGAAATTATTTCCAAAATATCAAAATGCTAAATCTAAATGGGGTATACAGTGTACTAAAATGAATGTCATGAAAGCATTAGGGTTGAGTTGTACAATATTACAACACCCTTACAACTCGGTGAAAATGAGCAATTCACTGTGAATGTTGGTATTTTATCATGGAGTGAAAAGTGATTAAAATAGTCTTTAAATAGTTACAGTGACACTAAACAGTCAAAAAATGTAATCTGCAATACGCATGTTGCACACTGTTGTGTACTGAAACGAGATGTAACGTATATGCATATGTTCAAGTGTGTTTTTCCTTTGTGTGCAGTGAAAATGATGCGTCGTCGGAGAACGAGCAGCTGTTGAGCCGCAGCATTGACAGTGATGAGGAGGCGGCGTCCGACAAGCAAGGCTCCGCCGACAGCAACAACCCCAACCTGTGCCTCGTCAACCTGGGGAACAAGCCCGACCTGTGCCTGCTCTCTCTGGGCCTCCTGGACCACGACCAGGGCTGCAGCAGAACCCCTGGCCAAGACAGTAACATCCCCATGCCCAACAGCATCACCAGCACCAACCACATCAGCAGCATGAACAACAACAACAATAAAACCCCAGGGGTAGGAGAATGGAGCTTCGCTGCACTAAAGAAATATGATTATGAACAGATCCTCACTTCAGCTTCATCTGGAAGTCACATAGATCATGCAATGTTGTTTGTTTATTTACTTTTTTGCCCCACACAGATGCTACAGAGTCGGAGGAGAAAGATCTTGGATCTGTATGCCAGAGTCTGCAGTGTGACAGAGGGTAAGTCTCTCAGATGAAAGCATCCATCTTAGACAGCCCTGTAATGAAAAATGGTCTCAGTGGTCATGACAATGTGGGGCTATTGTAAGAAAATGGATTCAGGAAGTACGTACATCTGCGAACTTATATTTAATCAGTGGCTACGGTATTACAAAAATAAAGGTGCATGCATGCATGGACAGTGTGTATGTACTGTATAGAAGAAAAAGCTTCCCCTTAATGCCCAAAGAGGCATCTTTTCCTTTTAAACATCGGGGCAAGAAAAGTGGAAGATGACAAAAGCAGTTTGAGATGTTTGATGGACACAATATATCAGAGTACTCAGGAGGTAGAGCGGGCCATTCTCTGATCAGACGATGCGCCTTTTGATCCCTGACACCTGCAGTCAGGGTGTCAAAGTGTTCCCAAAGTGTGTGAACGCATGTGCATGCATGAATGATTACCTCTCTTAACACGCAGATGGCGGCTTATGTGCTCTCTGTCACCAGTTTATGACAAATGTGACAAATGTTTAGGAGTCAGAAGACTTGAAAGGGGCTACTTAAATACAAGTCTGTTTACAATTTACCTGTGGAAGTACTGCAGCGGCATCTTTACAATGTGGTTAAGAATAATTAGGACAAAACACAAAGTGCAGAGTTTCACAAGCATTAAGTCATCGACTAAATAAATTCTACCACTGGACCAAAGTAGTGGAGTGACCACTGACTGCCGTGGCTAACACTTTAGCCACTACACGAGCAGGACAAATATGGTTCTGTTTATATATTGATGCAATTATTAGAGCCCGATTGATGTATCGGTTTTGCCGATGTGATCGGGAAATATTGGCCTGTTATATAGATATTGGTTAATATGGTATCAATATCGGCCAATATTTTAAAAAAATACGTTTTTAAAGAGCACATTGCAGAAAGAGACGGGGTGATTCAGTGAGGGTTACCGTTTCAGTGAACTGCTGTCATTTAAGTCAGTAAAAGTTGATAGGGAATGGAGGCTGAATATTTTATTAACTATCTTTGGTACAAATATTTGACAACCTCATTTGAGGGATCACTGTGAAATATTTGTGTGTATCGGCCAATATCTGACATTGAAACTTTTTTTATTTCCTGACACTGGTATCGATAATGGCTCCAAAATGTAATATCAGTCAGGATCTGGTAATTATATCCCTGAAACTGGGTATGTTTTTGTACAATAGCACATATCCATGAGATGTGGAGCATTTTTCGACATCGGGATTGGCCACGGGGGGCATTTTTTATTTGAAAATATACTGTATATAACTAATATTTTCTGTTTTATCTCTGTATGAGTCCAATCTTCAGCAAACAAAATGCGAATCTATGAGGGGATTAGTCATGTCCTTTCATGGTGACACCCTGACGTGTGTCTATCTTTGCTGCGGCTGTCATTGTTGTGTGTACACCAGGGATTTTCAGGGATATACTCATGCGGTAACGTGTCACTGACGTTTGTAATAAGTCACTTCTAACCCTTTTGTCCCTCTCCAGGCCTGAGCCCCACAGAGCTTCCCTTTGACTGCCTGGAGAAGACCAGTCGCATGCTGAGCTCCTCCTACAGCAGCGAGGCAGCTGTGGTGAAGACATGGAGGCATCTGGCCGAGAGCTTTGGGCTGAAGCGCGACGAGATCGGCGGCATGAGCGACGGCCTGCAGCTCTTCGAGAGAGTCAGCACGGCGGGCTACAGCATCCCCGACCTTCTGACCCGCCTGGTACAGATCGAGAGGCTGGACGCCGTGGAGTCGCTCTGCTCAGACGTCCTTTGCACCAGCGAGACAGCAGGGACTGCCGGACGGCAGGGCATCAGCTGCTTTCACAGCCAGCTGGTGTGTCCGTCCACGTGCTCCTCCCTGTCGCAGCGCTGCGCCAGTGTCTGAGCATGTGGAAGCAGTGGAGCAGGGACTTGGGTGCCTTATAGTATATGCACATACACGCTATACACCTTTAACACATGAAGAATGTCAGTGGACCTCCCCGTTCACAAGCTTTGTTATTATAGATCTTCTCCTTTAGGAAGCCAGTGGCCTGAAAAACTTTCTGTGGCTTCATTGTCCGTCTTTGTATAGTGCTGCGGAGTTTGAGAAAGACTAATTTTGGAAAGAATGATTGCGATCGTTCTCCAATTTGGTCTCCTATCTATTTTCCTTCTCGTCTGCTAGATTAAAACAATTAGAATTAGTTTCTCTTGCATTAGATTTGCCTTTTTTCAAATGCCAACGAGTTTTAGCAAAAATATCCAACTGAGTGCGGGCGCGACACAGTATCAGCTTATATTTGAAGTTTTGACACAAACTTTAATCTGTGGTTTCAAAATCACATGAAAAAGTTAAGTGGTGTGCCGATAGAAGAGGTCAAAGGGAAAACTTTTGTTTTCCTCTCACTGACCTTTGTGATGAGGAGCAAACACTTGAGGGGGGAAGTCGTTTGTATAAAGACAACACTCCGGCTTAATATTCATGCTGCCACCATGTGTTCCCTTCTTAAAATGCTGGAAAGACTTCACTCGCATTAGCTTTCATCTGGTCAAGCATGTTAGTAATGGTACATTTAATGGTAAATAGAAGACCAAAATGTAATTGGATGGCTTATTACAAGCCCGCGACAGCCAAAAATTCCATATTTTATGATTTATGTCAGAGCATTCGAATTATTAAGTCTAGATGATACAGTTTTCTACAATTCCTTGCCTAAATCCACTTTCCCCAGTTTGAACAGCTACAGTTGCAGAGCAGCACGTCTTCCTTAGCAGTGACCCAGTCTGTGACCCCCTCCTCATAATTCTCCCTCTTTTTACCGCTGTGTTGTGGTCTAGTGCTGCCGCCAGCCTTAATAATTGGCGTGTGGCTCGCCGGGCCCCCCTAAAGGGCTATTGAACGTTACAGTTTACATAGAGGGTGCAAAGTGCCTGTGATTTCCAGCACCCAATTAAGTGTTTAGGGCCGCTTAACAACTGAAAGCTTAGCAGAAAAGCTGTAAAACCCTGCGTTGAGAAAGAGATGCCACGGCAGAGGCGTGACTAACTGCTCCCTGGGCTGACACACTGGGAACAATGCAAGATTGCAGCCGGCTTGCGCTGGAAGCAGTGACACGGTCGGCCTGTAATGTCTGACCTTACTCAGCCTACGTGGTCGGGTCAGTCATGCTCAGACAGGATTTAAGCTCGCCTGTCCCCTGTGGGAACTACAAGCAAAATGAGAGCAATGCGCAGTCGTGTGGATGGACCTCTCCGGCTGAGGCTGAAGTATAGAGACTCAACCGAAGACTGAGGAGTGTCATTTTCTTGTGTACCTCATGCTGCTTGAACGTTCTATGCAAAAACACATCAGAAACGTCAGAGTAATTTTTTGCATGTTTTTTGGTTCATATGTGATATTGCAAACTCTGGGGCAGGCCCCCAGTAACTTTAACTTAAAAACTGCCTGTTTATGAGCTTGTTTACCTTAAGTCTTTTTTTCTTTAGTATGTCCTCTCCAAGGCAAATTAAAAGCTCTCCTTTTAAAATTTTTTGCCACAGGTTCATCTTGTTCAAATCAAAACTGCTCTAGCTAATTACTTTTATGATGTTTTACATTGTTGCGCTTTTGTAAATAATTTCATTTTTGGACTGAGCAGAAATGAAATGGACCCAAGCCCTGTTTTCACACAGGCAGAATCTTGTCTGAAGTGTGATGTACTGATAAGAGGATGCACGGAAGCCAAACCTGAATTACTTACCTCAGGAGAACACATAGTTTAGTAGAACAAGTAGAAACACACACAAACTCATCAATGAAACCAAGACACAACTGTATATATAACTTATTATTGTACATAAGATATGCATTAATAAAGTATGTATGGCAACAAATACGGCTTATTTGAATTCTGCCATGCGAAAAACTACCGACGTATCAATAATTGTGTATAAGTCTGTATTCTTACATTTACCTCTGATGATATGTGCTGAAAGGAAATTGTTTCCTAACTTCATAGCGAGTGAGCATTCATGGATTTGATTTGGTAAAGTTAATTTGTCAATTTTGTGCTGTATTCAATAAGTTAACTAGACTTAAGGGTGGACTAACACACGGTCAGTGTGCATGATTAAATACTTAACAGGCAAAAGTTTAGCTGGAGTACTCACAGTCTGTATTGGCATGGCTTATCAGGATTACAGTACAGCCCTGCGTGCAGGAGAGTTGCTCATTTTCCAGGTGTTCAGTGTGAAGAAGTAAAAATATTGACCTATTTGTGACGCTAGATGAAAAGTCAGGGCGTGTGCTCGCAGCCCCACGGAGCACTCATGTCTTTCATCCAAAGTCAGAGGCAGTCAGGGAGCCAGGACATTTCAGTCTGGACGTCTTTGACCAGCGGATCCACCAATCCACCGAGCTACACTGCCCGCATGGCTAAAAATACATCATTAGCATGCCAATGAATTACACTGGAACAACTAATATCCTAATATCGGGGTGGAAAACATGAGTCACGGTGGAGTGAACAATGGGACCCAAAAAAATCAGTGGAATTTGATCAAAGAGCTGCTTACATCATGTGAGACACTGAAACAGCACGCCATAAAGTGGTCCGTGGTGGATTGTTATTTACAGCAGACACTTTCCCACCCATTCAAAACGCCCAGCTTCAATTTACACATCATTAAATGTGACACATAACTACACGGTTCATCAAGTAATAAATGATTTCATTGGGAAATCACCGTAGGACAGGATTATCAGACCTTAACTTCATTCAGGCGTTAGCCCTCACCATCAAATGCTCCCCTGTCTCGCGCTGACTTGCTACTG
>KV751348.1:10097987-10117321 GCA_001698575.1 Mola mola | reverse complement strand
CCCCTTTATGCTTATTTTATCATATCATTTTCATTGTTTAGTGTTGCCATACGCTGAGCAATACGGAACTATTGTGAGCTGCTTTGATAGGTAATTTCAGAGGATGCAACCTGACCCGCACCATAAAAAGCCGTCTTCTCAGCCTGGAGGCATTCTTAGACAGCATTTAAACGAACTGGTGAGCTGCGCCTACTCATCTTTCTCTCTTTCCTCTGCCAACAAGACATTCGTTAGGACGGTGGCAGCTGTCGAGCCTGCACACATTAGCCCCAGTCGCTGTGTGTGGGTGCGCATTGGTGCAAGGATTCTCCAGGCGGAGACATTAGGTGTGTGTGAGCTGGCAGGGAATGTTAAATCAGTTTCAAGGAGGATCTGCCTGGAGGAGAAAATGAGAAGCGAAGATGCTACTGTGGGGCATCGATGCAGCATTGACGTCTGTGTCTCATGTTTCCCACACTCATAACTGTCCCCAGATAATCCATCCCTGTTGAAGAGCCTGATGACACGCAAACTATGTGTAAATACACACGTATGCAGGGTGTATGTTTGTTTTAAGCGTTTGGCTTGAAAGGTGAAGGGTGGAGCAATAGACCTCTGCCAGTCAGCAACATCCTCGCTCTCCACACAGGAACCCCTGCCTGTCAATCACCTGACAGCACACGAAACAGCAGGGAACCTAGAAGATCAAGAAGCAGGTGAAGACATAATTAGGTGCGTTTTCCTGAGAATAAGAGTTTTGCACTGCTGTCACATATTGACAGATGGAAAACTCAGAGTGGTTTGTTAAGCTTCTTTTAGTGCTAAACCTGCAAGATGACTCTGCTGCTTGTTTTTAACGCTCAGGTGGGTGAAAATGTGGACTTTCGGGGTAGTTAGTGAACCCTTAATGGGAAATATTACAAACAGAAACTAGGCTTAGTTGCTTCCTCATGCTACATGAAAATATTAATACACTGAAATATGCGTTAAGGACACCTAGCACAGAGCATAATCTGCATTGAGACTACAAGTGGGGGAAACGGTGCTAGGCAGGTGGAATGATATAAAAGAACATCATATCAACAGATTGTATGAATGACTGAGTGTTGCTTATACTGCTTAGACAGTTTTGACCTTTCGACCTGTGATGGAGATTGATACTGACAAGCTAAACCCATAAACCTCTTGAATGTGGATGTTTATGTTGGTTGTATTTGATTTATTTTAATCACATTTATGCTACTATGATTTATTTTGATCATAGTATTTCTGTGAAATACCATTTTATATTGTTTCATATATTAATGGTATATGTGGACATACATTCCTCATTATTGCAATCATAATTGCTGTTGTTATTAAAGGCCATGGCTGATTTGAATGAATGAATATTAAATACCCATCCGATTATTTATTAGTAGCATTTCGAATAAAAAAAAAAAAGCCTGTTTCTTCCTGCTGTCACTCGGACAGTCTGGTGCCGAACCTAACAACACACGCTTAAAGGCACAGGCATGAGTTTTATCTGTGGTAAGAAGCCCAGAAATACCGAACTGTTACTGCTCTTCTCAGTAACAAGGATAGAAAATGAACTATAATGTGAGTCATCTTCACCCTCTGTTAAATTAGCATGTGTTTTATCTCAGGGGACTGGCCAATGTGCAATTTCCTGAAATAAGATCATGATGATAAAATAAGTATTCAGAATATTTACTTCCTGAGCATGGACATCAATCACAACAGATTTTGGAAAAGTTTACAAAAAGTAGGAAAAAAGAAATTTTGGGCTTAACAAAAATAGTGCAGGCGGAACATGCATGGAAATCCTGAATCAGGACTGGCACTTGTTTTCAACAGATACAATCTGAGATGAAAGCCAAAGCAGAATAAAACAAACGGCAATATGGAAACCCAGAGTGATGATCGGCTGTCGACCATAAATAACACCTGACAGCTGCTTCCACTCATAGCTCCCTCACACACAAACTCATTTACAGCCTGGTGTATCCGCAGAGTGCACATGTGCTCATACCATTACTCAAGCAGCGTATTTATGCATACTGCGGCTGGTGGAAATAATATACATTTGGTGGTCTGCCATGTCACAGCACTGACCGACCTGATTTTATGGTTGTGCTGAAGTGGAACCGCTAATGTTTCCCCCTGCCAGCTGCCCCCCACCCACCAAATAACATTCTAATGAGGTTCACAAGTCAGGCCAGAGCAGGATAACTCTTCGGGGTGATTTTCGTAGTCTTGAGAAAAAACAAAACACATGAACATAAATCAGGATACGTGCATAAAGTGGTGCAGGTGATGCTGTATAGGGCAGACTGGCAGAGTTAAGTGTTCTAGGTAACAAGGAGCAGACCAGAGTCAATTGGACTTATGAAAGTCAATAAATCTGCCATCAACAGTCCCATGTACAGCCCTCGTTAAGGTTATTTTACTACCAAACACGCACCAGTCAATTCAGAAAGAAGCTAGAAATAAAAATCCACCGTAATCTTGGTTCTATTTTTGTATCTTTTTTTTTTTTTTTCTGTTACAGTAACACCATTAGGTACGAATATACTCCAGTACAACACATTATCTTTAAACGGCTTGTAAAATTCAGTTTTCAATTCAGTCATGTTTATTCAAACTTAAATGAGGACAAGAAGGCCAAGATTTTTTCTCAATGACAATGTTTATACATTTCCCACTTTTTTTCATATCCAGCAGTGGGCTCGACATTCAGTCTCGACCTTGAGACTGCAAATGTGCACTGAGTGGCCTCACTACCGCCTGCTTGAATGAATAAATTCAAGGGATGTGCTCAAAAGCCTAGTAAGTGATCTTTTATCATAAATATATAATGCATTTTAATCAATGTTGTTTCTGATTTTTTATCCATACAATTAAAGCAAAGTACTTGAAATATATGTACATGTGCGTAGAGAAGTGCCCATGCAGTGTCTGTCCATATGCTCAGTACATATTCAGCATATGGACAGACAGAATAGAAGTGGACTGTGCTGCTGGCAAGGTTTTTGTTTGTTTGATTGTTGTCCCACAGTAGTGCCAAAAAATATGATTTTATTTAATAGTACAACCGTCTCCTGTTTCTGATATTTGGTGGTAAAATTAAGAAAAAAATGAAACGTTTATGGTAGACTTTTTCAGAGGAATTTCTCCTCACTGGACCCCATACTTGAACCCGAGCAATTAAGTTTCACCTCCAGTAGAGATTAAAATCATGCTTCTTATTTTAATAGTGCAATAAAAATTTTTATTGCATATTTTTATTTTATTTTCCAGTCATTTTGTATATAAACAAAACTTTTAACATTTTTTTCACATGTGCTCTGCTGCCTGCCATGTAAACAACCAGTGGTACGAAGTCTCCGGGGTTACAAACGGGCCATATCATTTAATGGACTAAACCAGAGACCACAGCTTTCTCTTGAACTGTTATCACAGTTGAACATAGGATTTTACAGTCCAGAGGAATTTATTACAGTGACCACAGGACACTGAATTCCAGTGCTAATGTTTTCCATGCAAGTTGCACTCCAGAATTCTAATCTTTACGTTTCATTCCAAAAACACCACCACACGCCTTTTCAATCATTTGAACTGTTAACAATTGCACTGCTTTCTGCAATAAGTCAAGGAATTATTTTAACTCAAATGTTTAAAACAAGCTACATATTACTTCATTAGTTGAACACAGAAATCATTTGCTCCAGTAATTTATTATGATCTTTGTTTTTACCAAAAATGCATCCTGGTGCCCACTACTGATGTCCGAAAATGTGAAAATCTAGTCAGTTCTATATCTTATTGACATATACTACTAGAGCATCACACATATAGTGAAATACCTATATATGGCTTCTAGAGGTGCAGTGAAATATTCCAACATTTTGAGATTTTTTATTTTATTTAGATATGGGCCATTCAAAAATTTAAAATACTAAAAGGCTTAAAACATTTTAGTTTAATGAGTGTAAAATTTATAAAATGCTCACTTTCTTTTTTTGAATAATTTTATTGAGATTGGAGTCAAAAATACTCAAATCATGAATGACAGAAATCACCGATAAAGATGTATTATCAAAATAATTCAGGAATATACAAAACTGTTAATAGACACCATTATCCTATAAAGATAGAGAATAACAGATGAAAGATGAAAAAGTACAAAAAAGTAAAAAACACACAAAAAAAACCCAGGGCAAATTGCACACATTTCAATAACAAAACAAAACAAAAACAAGGGATGTTGTGTTGTTATGCAAACAGTAATTTATAGTCTATACATAGTCTTCTCTGGCTCAATATGAACTTGTTTAATGCAGAAACATAAGTTAAAATGATCATTTGTGGTTCAGGTTCAACTGATAAAGTGATAAGTTTTGAAATTTAGCTGAAAATATTATACTTGCTTTCTTAAATAAAAAAAAATCATGATATTCTCTTTTTTTTTTTTTTAAAGATGCCCTTCTAGTGTGCAAAAAAACCCCAGAGATCCAGCCTCCAATAGTTCTTATGCTATTATGCTGACAAGCAGGAGCTGCAAAGGAAGCAAACATGTTAGTGAAACCATACTACCCTTAATTTGGGAGGATAACTTCAAATTAATACATTCTTTAATGAAATATGGGTAAAATGGTTCAAACTACAATCACAATGATTTTTTTTTCTATTTTAATATCTCCCTTCTCATGAAATGAAATCTCCCCTGCTTATATTAACACATTTACACTAAATATTCTCTTTTCTCAGTACAAAAAGATAACTTAGCAGAACCATTTCCAACTCACACCTTGATGTTAGCCTGTTATCAGTTTTGTTCTAATTATGTATGGACTCATCTATTTAATTGGAGGGCTTTCTACTGACAACTGATGAAATAAACTGTAATGGATATTTTATTGTGTATTTTATTGTATTATTTTATTGTGATCCATAACTCACTATCTTCAAACCCTGAGCACTGTTTTGCAGCCCGACTAACATGCAGTTAGTTTTGGAACTTTATTCACGTAAACCTATCTACCTGTTACTTGAGAGTTTCTGGAGTAGGATGGACAGCTTCTCCAGCTCCAGACGAGGGTCTTCAAGAATCTCAGAGACTGTTCGGAAAAAGTTTTCAGAGCTGCATGCATCAAAAAGGGATTTAGGTAGCCTGCAAGCACACAACATACAAGCAGAACAACAAAGTGGGATAGTTATCAAAACAGTTCCTTTAATGAACGACTCATTTTCCCACAGTGTTTAAACTTTTTGAAGAAGTTATCAGCTTCAATTGCCATACTGTTAAAATTTGCATAGAAATGAAAACGATGTGGAGGCAAAACCAACCAACCAACATGCAGTTAGTTTTGGAACTTGGGTGCCATATGGACTTTAAAAAACTGGTCACACTGCTTTAAATTCAGACCAGTTAGCCACTTCCGAGTGGTTTTCAACAAGAACGCTTGGAATATTGGCTGTAATTGTTTCATTCCGTCCAATCCCCTCCAACTAACCAGCTACACCTGTGTGTTCCATACTGAGAGGATTACTCCCATCTTTGCTCCTCCGCATGCTCTGGCACAAACTAATAGCACACACTCACACAGAACATGTGGATTTCAGCATTTCATATGAAATCCAAACTACGTGTCCTTCAGTTCTTTTTGTTTATTGTCTTAAATAACCCTTATGGTCAGAGCTTGTCTTCCTCTGAGCACATCCGACACCCATCAAGGCCACTTGGAAAGTATGACACTTATTATCGAAAGAACATATTTTCATCACACACAGCAGAGAAGACACTGACACACACTGATGTCATTGTACACAAAACCAGATGGGTCATAAAGGCCGAAACATACACAACACCTGATCTGTCAATATGACAGATGACCATCATTTTTTTCCATCATGTTAAAGGTTTAGGAAACACACACTGCTAAGATTCTCCAGATGTGGTAGCTCTTGTAGGAAAGTCAGAATCAGAATCGGCAATCAAGTTAGAACCAATCGCCTGCATGGGAAACGTCAATGTGTGAGCGTATTTATGTGATGATTCATTCAGTGGAGAAGATATTACAGCCTGGACCAAAATAGTCTTTGGTCCAATCTTTTGACAAAACTTCAATGACTAAATATAATACTGTAGAAATAGCCTTCTATGTGTCTGAGTCACAAAATAATGCAGGTGCATTTTAATATATTTTATAACTGTCCCAGACGACACATGACTGACCTTCAACGTTCAAAGTGCTCACACCCTAATGGATGGAAGTGTAGTATCATCTATGTTGGGGGTTAGGAAATCATTCATACACTGATGGTGCAGTGTAGAGAGCAATTTGGTGTTCAGTGTCTTGGCCAAGGACACTTTGACACACTAGCAGCAGGGGTCGGGATAGGAGGATCTACCCACTAAGACATAGCTTCCCTGATGTAATGTAAAGCTTTCTTGGGAATAAAACCAATGATTTTTACAAGTTCTGATACAGCAGACTAATAATTTCATATCTGTCAGCAAAAACAACGCGAAGAAAACTAAAAAATAACTGCCTTTAGGTGAACAAAATAGAAAGTGAAATTACAGTGGTGGTCAAAAAGAAGGGCTGGGGTGGTTTGAAAGTTTGAACATGAATCCAAATGTGGCCCATATTAAGCCACAGTGATCTTGACCTTTGACCTTCAAAATGTAATGGGTTCATCCTTGAGTCAGAGTGGACATTTGTGTCAAGTTTGAGGAAAATCCTTCAAAGTGTTCTTGAGATATAGCATTCACAAGAATGGCCAGGAGTACGTAAATTGGACGGATGGACAAATAGAAAACATAATACCTCAAACACTGGCTGCCTTTGGCATGGAGCCATACGAATGTTGAAATGCAAACACACTGAATTGTGCCCTTAAAATGAATTGAGTGTGTGGATTTGGAAAATAGTGACACCCCTAATATCAGCCCGCAAAAAAGATAGTTAATTAATACCCGTACATGACCACCATAACAACGTACGTGTTAATAATCAGTGTTTTTAAATGGTTCCATATTATAATTTATTCACGTAAACCTATCTACCTGTTACTTGAGAGTTTCTGGAGTAGGATGGACAGCTTCTCCAGCTCCAGACGAGGGTCTTCAAGAATCTCAGAGACTGTTCGGAAAAAGTTTTCAGAGCTGCAAGCATCAAAAAGGGATTTAGGTAGCCTGCAAGCACACAACATACAAGCAGAACAACAAAGTGGGATAGTTATCAAAACAGTTCCTTTAATGAACGACTCATTTTCCCACAGTGTTTAAACTTTTTGAAGAAGTTATCAGCTTCAATTGCCATACTGTTAAAATTTGCATAGAAATGAAAACGATGTGGAGGCAAAACCAAACCATGAAAAGCCTTTAATGTTCTAACTAAGTTGCACAGGGACACAGATGCTGGTCAAAGTGATTCGGTGATGAGACAAACACAAACACACAGGAAGATGAAACAGAAAGGGGACAATAGCATCAATCTACACATGGAAACGCACATTTTCTTAATGAGTAAAAACAAATGTTGACCATATGAAGTCCGAATATCAGTCGACTCTTAGTAACCAAACATTTGTTTCTGCTAAAAAAGCATTCCTTCAGAAACTAACTTTCTACTCTCTGAGACCACGTACAGAGGTGAGGGAATATAATCTGTGATACAGAGGGAGCATTTTTGGCTGTTACGGAAGATCTGCTGATATCGAATCACAGCAGAAGATTGGATGGGAAACTATGGGATTATATAAGAAAGGATGTGATGGATGGAATGTGATTACATGAGAACGATACAAGAAAACAGTAAAATTACCTCTTCTTAAGGTTATAAAGTCCTACATACAGTGCTGTGAAAATTTACTCCCTTAAATGATGATTTGGGTCAACTACTTTCAATCTTAGACACACACAAAATTCAGTTTTTAAATTATGATTACATTTATTGAAGGACAAAAGCTAAACAACTATTTAGGTTTTGCTATTTCATGAGTCACACTATGATGACCATGAAGATGCAAAACAAAGGCATTGAGGTCTCCATCTGGAATGGGTTAGAAAGTCATTTATAAGGTTCTGGGACTCCAGTAAACTATCACCTACAAATGGAGAAAACTTGAAACAGTGGACAACCTTCCCATTGGTCGAGAGTCCACCAAAATTCCTTCATGAGTACTTTGACAAGTAATCCAGGAAGTCACAAGAGAATCCAGATGGACATCTAAAAGGTCTAACTTGTATCACTCAAGGTCAATGTTCATTTTTCCAGAATAAGGAAGACACTGGGCAAAAATAGAATCCTTGTACAAGGCACAAACCACTGCTGACCACAAAGAACACAAAGGCTTGTCTAACATTTGCCAATAAGACTGACACTCAATGTTTGTTCCACAATAAGAGCATCATACCATGAGTCAAATAGGGTGGTGGTGGTAGTGGTAGTGTGATCGTCTGGAGCTGCTTCACGACCTGTTTATTGATGGAACCATGAATTCTACTCTCTATTAGAATATATCATCCATTACTACACGACCTACCATGAACACAGTTGGATTATGCAGCAGGACAATGATACAAAGCATACAAGTGCACCCTCTAAATGGCTCTAAAGAAATAAAATTAAGGTTTGGAATTGGCCTAGGTTAAGTCCCGAATTATATATAATTTAGATTGTGTACCAACACTTTGAACAGGCAGTTCATGATAAAAAAAAAAAAAAAATACCTCCAGAGTTGCTGAATAAAAGCATATTCTGCACAGTGACGTGTCAACGGTTAGAATTACCTGCTATTAGACCATATTAGTTTTTCACATAAATTATACAGGTTTTGAATATGTTTTTACTATCAATAAATGAAATTATATGAAAAACTGTATTTTGTGTTTACTTACATTGTCTTTATCTTATATTAAGTGTAAAGTGTAAAGTGCCAGTGTAAAGCTGAGGGGACCTGCACATTCAGGACATTATTCAGTTATTTTCTACAAAAACAGCCCTGTCATACTGTCACTTTACAAAGAAAAAACAAAACTTTTTTCCTTATGAGATATCAGTTAGGTAAATCCTTAGGTAATTGATACTGTAACTAATCATTATGTTGCTTGTCACTGGCAATAATATCTCATTAATGTCAATAATATTTTGTCAGGGCTATTAATGTGTGCTACATTCTACGCATGTATGTCTCTGCAGATGCAAATTGAGACGTACAAAAATAAAGACATTCGTAACAGCCATGACGGTACACAAGGTGCTCTGTAAGACAGGGGTACAGAAATGCACCCTCTTACTGTTTGCTATTGTGTGTTCGGTTGAAGTGACAAGCTGCATTTTTGTGATATGTGAATGTGTAATTAACAAGGTGTATTGTGTAACTGATTTGTGAGTTTGTGACGTAAACCTCTCTTATGCATGTGTTTTTTGGAGTACAATTGGACCTTTTGTTTTGATCCACTGAAACATTGAGGTGTAAACCATTCTCGCCCGTTTGCTCACCAGTTTCCCCTCATTGCTGCTTGTAAAACACGATAGTTTGTAACTTTAACTGTCCTCTTGAACCACACAACATTATGAACATGAACAAATGCACACACCACACCCTATCACTTCAAGCATATGGCTCTGCTGTATTGTAGAATGCTGCAGTCTTAATGACGTGGCTGCTGAACTTGACCTTCCGTAGAAATATACTGTAGCTGCTCTCCATTTCCTGTTCAAAAAGGGACCAGGAGGTGGTAGAAGTTTAAGACCACATATTCACACTCTTTGTTTAAGCAGTGCTTGCTTTTACATTTGGTTTTCATGTGGGCCAGACATGGAGTGATACTGCAGGAAGAGATGGAATGAATCAAAGTAGAGAGTGTTAGTAAAGACAGTACATAAAACTGTATTACAAGAGTGATTGCAACAACTTTTCCGAATACGTCAACCACAGATGGTTTGCCAGCCAAAATGAAATGTAGTATTTAAAAATAACACTCAAGGGTCTCCAGCGAGGTTCTGGGACAAGTTGGAAATTTAACTTTAAACAGTGTATTATACTGATGAACTGTCCAGTCATTTTTCAAATGTACCAAAAAGTTACTTAATGATAATGTAATGAATGTAATGTCGTCATATAATGAGGTCAATAGACACTTTTGCACAGCCTGTTCCAAGACAGGCCTGTTGCACCGTGCTTCTCTGTGTACACATCACGGAGAGTGTTGTTCCTTTAAGACAACATTGGAGATATTAAATTGTCTGCATAAATGATATGAGCCAGCAAGGTGGAATGTTGAGACAAAGCTGGGATTTTTTTGGTGAGTGTAACCCACAGCTTGGTGGTTTATAAGTAGCTAATAGTAGTTAACAACTCAAACATGGCTAACAACCACAAATGTTTACAGATTGTGGAGACAAGGTTTGGGAATTATCCTCTGAAGATACAAGATCATCTGCCACATATCAGGAAAGATTAATGATCCTTATTACCATGTTATTCCGTTGCTTATAAAGAGCTGCTCTTTGCACATTTAAACCGTCCCACTAGACTCTGATGCTGCTGTGTCACACTTTTCAATTCTCAAGATAAAAAGGCGTCTTTGTTGCAGAGATGTTATGTAATCTATGTGTAAAAAGGGCTATAAACTCCAAACAGATATTGCTTCTAATGTTCCAAGTCTTGCCTTAAAATTGTTTTTACTCTAAAGGCAGTTTTTTCTTGTCACAGCTGCTCAGCACTTGTTAGTGTCGGTGAATGTTGGGTCAGTAAACGAAGATGTGTGAGAGCAAATGTAGATTTAAAACTTTCTAGTTTACTAACATGGTAAAATATAATATTTCAAAAATACTATTATTTTAGGAATTACCATAGGAGAATGAAAATCAAACAGTACAAATGACTATTATTATTACATACAAATCAGTACGCTTGGTGCAGTCTCATAATTATACTCCAGTAATTTTTTCTAAACTATACTAATGACATGTTCTTACTCACGGGACAGTTTAACTAGTTGCATCAGGATGTCTACAGGCGTGTTTAGACCTCCACGGCACGCCCGAAGCATCAACAGCAAAACACACACTCCACCATAGTGGATGAATAGGCCTCAGCTCTCCTCCGACATCAGCTCAGTGTGGAGACAATCCAGAGCCTGGTCCAGCACATCAGCTGCAGAAAAGACAAACACAGAAAAACATACAGAAATACCTAGTTCAGTTTTATATTGAGTTTTCAGTCTCCTCATTCTTAAACTGGTATTTAAGTCTTTTAGCTACAGGCTAGGATATAAATATTAGATAAATTATATTATTTCATAATAATAACAATTTTATTGGGGCACCAGTGGACAATTAATCTGATTGATAATCTGTTATTTTCTTGACTAGTTAATCGTCTATTCAATAAAACTGTGTGAAAATGTCCATTACATCATTGACAATGTGAAATCCTAAAATGTTTTGTTCGTCTGGCCACTATTCTAAACTGAAAAAAATTCAATTATTTGAATATTCCTACTTGAAAACTACATGAAAAACATTAAATTTATCAAAACTGTATTTGCTTTCTTTCTCGCTCTCCACCCACCAATATATTTTAATGGTTACCATCCCTCTGCCTTCCTTTCTTCAAAACTGAATTCCCCTGACAAATTCAAACATACGTATGATCTATGAGCTTCTGAAACAGCTGTGAGAAGATAATGCTTTTCAAATGTCCAAAAGTGCTGGATTTTTACAACCCGACATGAGATAAAAGCCTTCCTTTATTCTTTTTATTCTCAGACTTGTTTTGGACGGTCTGTCTCTTAATGGTACCCATCATGTGTAAAACCGCAGCAGGAGGGAGGGAAAGGAAACTTTTCTTCATTTTCTCATATCTGGTTTTGTGTCAGTCCAGAGAAAATTTAAAAGCAAACCTGCAACACAGAATGACTGATTGCAGTCTATATAGAGATGTACCAAGGGAGCTTTCGAGCATTATGAGCACATGGACGGTCAGTTTAGAGTAGAGTTTTATGAAAGACGTCGGGAGAAGAAGGCTACATCCACTCAGTGCAATAAGTCTGACAGTGTGGAAGGACAAAGAGGACAATTAAGATATAGCTGTATGTTCACTGCCCTTCGTCTTTAAACAAAAAGCAACAGCCAAAAGTCTGTGAAAGTGTCATTGAAGCTTTTTGTAAATGAAACAAATTACTTCTAATCAGTTCCTGACTGATTATCTCTACTTCTCATCAATTCATGTGCTACTTCCATGTATTACTGTGAAACTCCTGACACATGTCATCATCTAATTTATCTAGTATGTTTTTCTAAATGTTGGTTTGAACTTCAAGCATTAAAATAATGACCTTTGTTGTATGTTGGAGTTCAGTGTTTAGGTTCCATTGAAAATTAATGATTTGTTCACCTTTGGGTGAGATGATATACATTTGCACTACAGAGGAGGTGTGAGCTCATGTCACAACGCTGATGTAGCCTAAACCTGTGTATGCTCAAATAAAAATGATCAAGCCTGTCTTAAAAGATATATTACAATCTCTCTTGTGTGCAAACTGAACTCTGAACTTTTATCAACACTTTTATCAACAGTAACATGTAGGTGTACACAGCATGCTAATGCAGGTATGTGCAAAAAAACCCCACAGTTACGTATTTTAACACCCCGCTGTTTTTGTGGGTTCACACCTACGCACACGGCGTCCCTGCCTGGTGGAAGCAGTAAGTAACAGTAACAGTTTACCAATCAGATTTTCAGGGTCCGATTACAGTTTTGCAACCTCAATTACTTTGTCAAGACATCACTACATCGTAGATGAGTCTTGCTACCAGCAGTAATATTAAATAACCACGACTACAGTGACTACATATTCTCTGTTAAAACTTTGTTTTTCGACGAATCACGGCCTTTTTTATTAAGCATGTGTTTGGCATGCATTCACAAAATCTGCATCCGTTGTGTAGTAAATCTGGTTTAGGGACAAATGTTTTAATAGTTTCCAAAATGTTCTTATTTATACTTATATAGTATGTATCATAAGTAAGTCATAGACCCAAGTAATTCATACAGATACATTTGTGCTCAACGTCTGCTGTCTTCTTTTATAAAAAAAAAAAATTAAAACTTGTCTACCAATGTTTTTCCGTCTGTGATGCCAGCCGCAGATAAATTAAATAAACTAGACTTCTTTGTTTACTCAACACAAGAAACTTGCTATGCACCTTAACAATAATCCTTAAAAACAAAAAAATAAAGCTGAAGATGCGGCGTGGTAAAGTGTGTTCAGTAGTACTACCTTCTGTGACAGTGTGAAGGATGATGAGGGTGGAGAAGATGCGCGTGTGAGGACAGGGGCTGCGGTAGAGCGGCCAGCTCTTGCACCCTCCGAAGGACGTACGCAGGTCTGGATCCTCAAACTGAGGTGCTGTTAAGTGGGCCGGGGGCTTTGATACTTCCTTTCCCCTCCGCCGTTGTCATTGCTTGCAAAAATCATCACTGATTCTACAAACAAATAACTTCTGCTTTATAATTCTATCACAGAGGAATAATGTCTACAACGTTCTTCATAAAATGCCAGTTTAGAAAAATCAAAGTCTGTATGACCGATTGAGCCGATGAATTAGTAAACTAGAGTTATCACAGAAGATTTATGTACTGCCAAATCGGGTGGGTGTCAAACTCCATACATGCCTTTCTCCACAGGGAGCTCGGGCTTTAATTGATCGTCCTTCGTCCACTCATGTGCTGTGGTCCAGCACTGGGTGGTTTCTGTCTTAGAAGTGAACACATATTGCAGCAATAAGGCAGCATGTGATTCCAGTTGAGCGTCTTACATGCAGCTGAAAAGATATGACATGGCCTGCACCCTGTGGCAGGATGAGAGAGGAGGATTGATGTTTAAAGGCTTCAGGCTGGGGGTAGAGAATTTAAGGGGCCCAGGAACAGAGGATGAAGGCAGGAATCTGACTCATGGGTAAGATTTAAGAACGTTAAATGTAATGGTTAAAAGGTGGAGGCTGGTAAATTGGGTTGTCTTTTTGTTAAGATAAGCCTACAGAGAAAAACTCCTATCACCCGTCTACAATTCAGCTACAAAATTGATGTACAGACCAGGACAGCCCGTTCTTATTGCCAGAATAAGTTCAAAACACTGACAGGCAGGCGAATACAGGTAACCACAGCTCTTGTTTGAACACAAGATGGAACTCAACGGGACCTCACAACACTAAAGCCTGCCGTGCTGTGCCGGGAGATGTAATGATAAAGTGGATATTCCCTGTTTGAAGTGGATGTGTACATCTCTGCTCTGCAGCTCTGAAGGAAAGCTGTTTGTCATGTTTGATTTCTGCTACATGATAGTGATGGTGGCAGCTTTTTGTCAAACAACAATCACCTCTGGCAACAAGGCCAAGCACAAATCAAGACAGAAGGTGAGGGCCATAGAAATAACAGCACATAATCTCACTTCTCTGAGTTGTTAATTTCTGGACCGATTAGCGCTGTTTCAAGGAGGAGACATCCAAACACAAATTTTTCAGAGGCAAATCCAATACTGATGAACACTTCTTAAGCAGTTGTTCTTATCTTAACTTAAGAAAGGAGCAGTGTATTTCACATGCATCCTTACAGACAACTATATCAAATTTGAGTTGAAGTCCAATATACCCCCAGGAGCAATCATAAGCACTTTACCTGTGTACTGCTGTCCAAGTGCCTCAAGGTTCAGTGGATGAAGCGAAGAAGGCAGGGAAGGAGTGTTTGTGACGAGGGAGTGTGATGAAGCTGCTCTGCCAATAACGGCAGAACCTGGTAAAAAAACAAAAACAAAAAAAGAATGCATATATAAATTAGGTTGCAGTAAAAATATGAAATATACAAGAACTGGGTTCATATAATTGTAACATGTCACTTTGAGGCAGACATCTGGAGGCAGACACTGGGCGATGCCTTTCCTTTCATTTCCTTCTACTGATGTGAACATCTGACCATCCTGTGTCCAGTCCATCAGGAGGGCCAGGAGGTTTAGTGGATTGGCAGTGGAGCTGCTCTGAAATAAGAAAGGAGTATGAACATACAATCGGGGTGGAATTGTTTTGATAATGCTTTTACCAGTCATGCCATAATTTTTTTGACTAATGTGTTAGTTAGTTATAGTGTTTGTAATTCTAACTTTTATTCATCTCAGCAGTCAGTTTCAAATTTGAATCTGAGCTCTATAATAAGTCATGCATGGAGAAACGTTTTTAATGATTGAAAGAAACCTGAATAGAATTCACATCCTTCTAAAGTTCAGGCGTGGGACATACTGACGTATGCAGAAAAATGAGACTATTACAAAACTTGGATTTCACTGGGAAGCCTAAAGGCATAATTTAAACTGTGAAAAAGAGTGACAACGAAACCAAAGTATGGTTCAGTCTGCTTACTGAGTAGGTAAAGAGGGGGAAAAAAAATTCATCCTTGAAATGACAAGTACTGCTCTGTCAACTGAGCGTAGAGCTCAACTGATGTAGCTGATAATTCATATTTGACAACTGCAACAATGAAAAATAAAATCACAACCTGTGATTTATTGTCTCAGCTTGCACCATGAGTGTGGTCTGCCTGGAGGACAAACGCTGCACTCTTTCTAGCTTGGATATGGGTAAATGAGTCTGTCTGGCCATGCTAAATGTTGCATATGATGCTTTGACATACAACCCCACCATTGACATACAACAACAAATAAAGTCTTAATCCTGACTGACAGAAGTGTAATACAAACACAAAAAACAACACACAAGCAGGGTTGTTGAAGTACCTTGTTGCTGGGTTTTCCAGAGGCAGCACTTTTCTCCTTTATCAAAGATTCAATACACTTGGTGGTCTTAATACAGCCTCTTGATACTACATTGAGTTCGTATTTTCTCTATAAACAATCAATATAGAAGTCAATTAATAAATAATTTAAGAAAAATTGCTTTGAACAAAATAAATTAGACAAATACAATTTCCATTCCAGAAGAAAATTACTTTAAAGGGTGTAACTTTTGTCAGATTTTAAGGCCTTTCCACAGAAAACAGCTTTGTTTCTAGTTATAAGAAGACAAGATCAGCTGTGTCTTGGCTTACTCATTACCCTCATTACTTGTTACCCGCAGGTTCTCGAGTCGTGCATGCACTCTCTTGGACTGGCTAGTATATTGTATGTTGTATGTATGTCAATCTGACGTACTAAATCCCTGTCTAGAATTAATGGCCTAATTTGTGTAATTTCACTCTTTTTCAGTACTTTTACACCATGTTCTTCAACATCCCAGTACAAGAGAGTTATGTCAGAGCGCCCCCCTGTGGTCCGAGGCATTAACTGTTCACCTTCATTACTCTCCACCATAGAAGGAGCTATTTTACCAAATACTTCACTTTTGAAAAGAAAATCAGTTGACTGGCTAAATGTTGGGATTGGTCGCTTTGAATTTTACATTAAAGCCTTAATAAATTTAAGAAACTGCAGTATGTGAGTCGATGTGGTAATATCATTTAGAAATAAACTTTTGAGATACCCAAACAATGACAGTCAATCAATACTTGTATGTGAACATGTCTAACCTGTTACTTCATGTTGTCATTCAGCTCCTTGATGGTGTCAAAGCTGGTTTTGAGCCGCCTGTTCTCCTTGTTCTCCCGAAGAAGATCCTGCAGGTGGCTCCCCTCCTGCTGGTGTTTCTGGTGACACACATAATGAACAGTGTGATCAATATTCTCGTAATGCCATAACAAAACAATCAGGATTAATTAAGCAGTGTGCCTGGTTGTGCAAATTGGAAGTTTGTAACTGAGGTGATTGATTTGTTTTGTTTGCTACTGATTGTGAATGTGCACCTCCTCTGCATGCGAGTCCATAGTGTCTCCTCCAGCCCTGTCAGCCTCTCAAAAGCTTCCTCATGTTGCTTCAGCCTCCTCTCTCGCTCCTGCAGCTCTTTTCTCCCGCTGCTGCTGGCTTTGTCGCTCTGCCTACAGGGCAATAAAATCTTAATTTCCTCGTAAAATCTTCAAGGTTCATAATTAGAATCTAGATTTTTCTACGAGTGACACAGATTGGGGCTTGTTTTACAGAGTGTTTAGCAGTTGTTTATCCCTGCATCATAACATTTTTACCACTTTAAATCTTTATTTTGCAATTCAGTTGTTTGCGTTTGAAAACATAGGTTCAAATATGGATTTAATCCAATTCCTCGCAACATTCCCATACCAGCCTTAATTGACAAACTTGAAACTTATCAGCACAGGCACAAAATACAAGAATGGGAAAATGCAACCACAAATCATGTTATTGTCATCATTTAAGTTGGTGCACAGTACCAGACAAACATCTGCAAGGATCCTCTTATGAAACACACATGAAACGAAACAACACGTCATGTTTGCTGTTACATATTTCCTATATCTGCATATTCTGTTTAACAGTCACTGGAATGGCTGTCCCTCACCTTTAGTTGATCGTAGATGGTCATCATCTCCCGGTACACCCTTGCTACTACTAAGGAAGAGGAAAGGAGCGAGTAAGGAGGTTGGCCAGCTCTCTGCAGCTTCCAATCATTCTCAGTTTGTGGGGATCCGGGGCTACCACTCAGACAGGAACGTAAAGTCACGTCTGGACAAATGGAGGTAAAATAAAGGTAAGCCCAAGGCTAGCTCATTATCTACCTATTACAGAGGCTGTTATTTTCAGTAATAAAATCATAAAATGGAGCAAATATTTTACTCTGTTGAAATTCAAGGTCGAATCACTGAGGAGCCTTTATAATTATAAATGATAATATCAAATCATTCACCTTAAATTGCAATCATCTCATCATTGCAATGCTTGAAAGGATTCTCTTCAAAAAGCCTGAAATTATTTATAATAGCATCTGTTACTGGGATTTTGCTATTAGGTGTTCAATTTTAAGTTCTTTTGTAGAAAAGACATCCACACACTTGTTTCTGTAAACAGTCTGTGAGAGTCTTGCAGAGGGGCAGCTGTACAGTCCCCACTCAGCTCCTAATTACTGCCATCTAGACAATGATGACTGTTGAACCTTATGAAAAAGGAGAAGCATGTTTTGTCCAAGGAATAATCACAAACATGGTGTTTGTGGGATCTCATTCCATCTTATTGAACTTACGGCTGAGGATGGTTGGTCACTGCTTTAAACAGTTCATGTAAAGCTTTGTTATAGCATTTGAAACGAGCCTCTGTACAGCCTCTAAAACAGTACAACACAAACATAGAAAACATAAATATAAATAAAATATATGAATAAACTTGCCACAAAAAATAAGGACATTTGTGTTTGGCTGATTATTTATTTGTCGTAACAATGCTTCTTGGCAATAAATCTTTCCCTTTTAAATGGTGCCACATTTGTAAGGAAAAATGCATTCTTGGGATGGGCAGCAGAGTCGAGTATGTGGGTTGCGCCCATGAAAAACTTGCCAAATCTTCTTTGCCGATGCCAAACAGCTTATTCTGCTATTGACTCGTTTGGTGTCGTTTGTTGGTTTGGATGATTTAAGTCTGAGATGTATTGCCAAGAAGCATTGTTAGAACAAAGCAGGGAGGTGCACTTAACACTGACGTCATGACTCCTGATGGCGACAGCTAAAAATCAGAACAAAATGATCACATAACAGGCTGTTTATTCAAACAGGGATGGATTCAACGTTAACCCTGCTCTTCAGCAACAAGCCACCAAATGTCACGTCCTCGGCATTACGTTTTAGCAAGTTACTGGTACAATGCAGAGAGTTTGATTTATTCCAATTGATTTCATTTTGTTTTATTTAGCCAGACCTTGAAGGTGAACAGCCACCAAGATAAGGGAGCAAGTCACTTATGTAGGTAAGCTAGGTTAGCATTTACGTGGTCACATCACACAGCTGAACCATTAGCCGAAGAATAACACGCACGGCAATGTGTTGCTTCGGCTGGACAGCAGCATAAAGATATCAGACAACCTGCGTTTGATTGAAAACCTTTAACTCAAACTTGTCTCCTCCTCTCCAAATACTTCCGCTTAAGCTTCTCAACTGTATCAGCCTCGACGGTGTCTTTACCAAACTGCTGGTTCATGAATACTTGCAAACTTTCTGCGAGCACCAACATATGACACCAACAGGTTCGAGTCATTAATAGCAGGCTTCACAACGCAATATCTTCTTCCGGTGAAGACTTTCGAAATAAAAAAAAATTGATATCGATTGCTTTTATACGACAATTCGACGTGCAATATTTTGAAATTCCAACAAACTAACTTCCGGTATGGACTTAACTGACACTGTTTTCCACTTGACGCAGAATCCAACGAGGCTCGTCTTTGGCGAAAGCA
>KV751348.1:10071997-10097878 GCA_001698575.1 Mola mola | reverse complement strand
AGCGGAGCAAGAAAACAACGAAAAACAGCTATTTCGATATGATAACGAGGATGTTTATGTATAATGTGAGAAATGTAGCCATTTCAATTTTACTTTCTTTTCTCACAAACCAGTCCATCAAGTGGAGAGAAGGACCAGCAGATTGAGCTAATTCATCGTGGAAATGATTTTTAGTCATCGTCATCTTTAAAAAAACCCCCAAAAACCTTCAAACCTGATTATCCTAATCAGCTACAACAGTGAAATTAGAATTTTATTTTGAAATACTGTTAACAATAACCTAATGATAGACTATAGACTACAGCAAATTAACATTGTAAAAATGTACATGAAACACTACTGTGACAGCATATGAACTATGAACTAAAAGAAATAAAAATACATAAATCAATCATATCATAAACAAGAAGGGGATTTGTGGTAAACAGCAGTCTTTCCGTCCATTCATGGTGTAGTTCCAGTGATAAGCCACAGAGTGTCACTGTTTTACCAAAGACCACAGTATCAAGCGCTCACTCTACTTCACGACAAGTTTTCAGCTTAGTATTCCATTTGTTACAGTTAGAGTCAACCTCACTTTTTGCTAAAAGTTTCATTCACATGTTTGTTTCCTGCAAGTAAGCTGGTCGCTGATTTTGTAAATATTTTGCTGCAATAACTTGTCAAATGAATAATAGTGGAAAGACTGCATGGGCCAATAGTCCAACAATTCATGAACAACATTTCTCAAGGTGCACTTGCAGGGAATTTAAAGATTTCAACATCCACAGCCCATAGTATTATCCAAAGATTCAGTGAAAACCAACACTGAATGGCGTGACCTTCAACCTCTCAGATAGCACTGCATTAAAAATCAGCATCATTCTGTGATGGATATTACAGTGTGGGCTCAGGAGCACTTCAGAAAACCATTGTCAGTTAACACAGTACATCACTGCATTTACAAATGTAAGTTAAGACTCTGCAAAGGCACCATGCAAAGGCAAAGACATATATCAACATCCAGAAGCTCCACCCACTTCTCTGGGCCCAATGTACTCTGACATGCAGAAGAAGAAAATTGTGCAGTGGTCTGACGAGTCCACATTTCAAATTGTTTTTGGAAATATTGGTCGTTGAGTCTTCTGGACTAAAGAGAAAAAGTGCCTTCCACATTGTTTTCAACACAAAGTTCAAGAGCCAGCATCTGTGATGGTATGGATGTGTATTGGTGCCCATGGCATCATGGGTAACTTGCACATCTGTGAGGGCACAATTTTTGCTGAAAGGTACACACGTACACATTTTGGAGCTTCCATTCAGACAAGGTCTTTCTATGGGAAGTCCCTGCAATCGTCAGCCCAAACAATGAAGCCACATTGAGCAGATTTACAACAGTTTGGCTTTGCAGTAAAAGAGTGCAGTACTAAACTGGCCTGTGTGCAGATGTATGGTGCATTATAAAGTGCAAAGTGTAACATGGGTAACCCTGGACTGTTGAGCAACTTAAGATGTACACCAGGCAACAACAGCTAATGTCTTAAGTTCCCGGATGCTTACTGAGTTCTCGTTAGAAGAAGGGGTGACGAAAAGATGATTAACACAGTGGTTAACATGCTCCCGTCCCACTTTTTTTTGAAAAAATGTAACTGGATTCAAAATCTAAAGTTTGATGCCAAAAAAAAAAAAAAAAAAAATGTAAATCAGTTTGTGCATTAAATATCTCTTCTTTGTGCAGTTGAATGTGCAATTGAATACGGGTAGAAAAGAAATTGCAAAGAACTGTATTGTTTTTTTGATTTGCTTTTACACAACATCCCAACTATTTTGACAGTGGGTTCGTAGAATATTTTAATAACAATAATAGGAATTCATTTTAAAACACATTCGCAAACCTAGTATCAGCAGCTTAACACAGACATTCTAAAGATTAACCTTACTACACCCCGAGTCCGTCTCTCACCCACAGCATACCCGTTATGTCTAGCAAATGGCGCCAAGTTTGCTCTAGACTTAAACTGTCTACAAGTGGGCTCTAACATTAATATCTCCTTTGTCTGTTTGGCTAATTAGCAGCTAATGTCATTGATGCACATTCTTGTGATTCAATCATTTTGTCGCTGCAGGCTTCTGCTGACAATGAGAGAAATTAGCCACAAGCGCTCCAACACTGATCTTCATTAGAGTGCTATTTGCTTTGTCCACTTTATATGGAAATTAGTGTTCTATTAATTGGTCATATACTGTGAGTTTCTCCGTCAGAGCATTAGTGTTTGTGTGTGTGTTATTTTATTGTGTAGCTTATAGTTATGCACTGTTTTAAATATAAAGTCCTTGATGTGTAGTGGGTTATCGGGTGGCTGAATGATTTGCTCATCTGCCACAGCTCAAGATGCTGACGATAACAGGGGTTTTTCTCAGTTGGTTTTGATTTTGTCCTCTCTGCCTCCAGACTTTATAGTTTCAGCTTGTTAAGTTGGCTGGCCTTGATATCTGCACCCCAACACTCCACACTCCAGAAAAACAACGCACTGACTGCTAAAAACTTGAAGAATAGTATCAAGTAAGTCCCCCTTTATAAAAGGTCTGTTTTTTCTAGTCCTCACAGGTATGAGACCTGTCCATTTATTTGTTGATCTGGATGTATCTAAGGTATCTATTTGAGTCCACCTGCTCCACCTCCTACCTCTGCATGATAAACACTAATCCACCACCAGCTCTTTGAGCTGACTCAGGTGGTGGTGTGACTGTCAACCGGTTGGAGCGATCCGTGGTTTGATCCCAGCAGTCAGCATGATGAAGTTTCCTTGGTATGCTTGCTCCTGAACACCACCTTAGATTTTAGTCTCTAGCACCAGTGTATGGATATGTGTGAATTGGTGATGTGACGAGTGTTTATGAAAGCTGTGACTTGAATGGCCATGAAATGCAAGTCAATTTTCTTCACCTCTCTATCATTGTGATACCTCCAACAATGAAAACCCCCTTTGAACATGGCAGAAACCAGATAAATCAGAGTTTTAAAGGTAGAGAGAGATGGCACCAGTGCATGTCCTTGAGGTGTATCAATGTTGCTCATCAATCCAAGAGGCACCACCATTCGTTCTGACACAAGTTAAGGCAAGGCATGGTGTGAAATGCTTTGTGCCTTATGACTGGATAGCAGTCAGGCAGTGGAGAAGTCAGAAACAGGACACTCATAGTGGTTCCCTGCCTCTCAAGGCGTATGAGGGCATTGTGGGTCAGAAAGATGATAGCATCCTCTATATGCTCATGCTTGCAGTGGGCCTAGAAAAGCAGTTTGAGGCCACCTGAGGTGGTCCTGCACCACCGAATGAGTAAATACTGCTGCAGGTGATCTGTATCCTGTTGCTCTTACCCTTTAACTGTTACTTAAGCAGTGATCAGAGACTGCATATAAAGTGCAGACAGGGCATCCTCAGAATCGAAAATGCAGTTGTGGCTTCGTTGTCCTGCTTTGTAATTTGACAAAAGTAATCCGCAGATAATTATGAGATAATTGAGGTTCGGTGTCACTGCACAACGGGGCAATCAGGAGAGCTTCCTTTTTTTGTTGTAGAGAGCTACACAATATATCCTGTTTATGGCATTGTTGTGTGTGTATGTGTAGAGACGGGTACAGACAAATCCCAGACGCTCCAAAGGGATGCACTTAGCAGCTATCGTCTTCACCTTTTGTTTTTTTGACAAACAAATGAGCGAGCCTAGGGGACACAACTAGACAAAAGCAATCAAGCCGACTGAATTAACAACATATTATTACATTGTATTACAAAAGCAATTATACTCCATCTCATGATCACAAAGTCATGCACGTACACATCCAAGCTCTCTCACACTCAATTAAAGCGCTGATGGCATCGTTCTGCTGTGAAAAAGATTGCATTTCAATTGGCATGACTCTTTGAGTCCACAGAGCAGTATTATGTATGCTAATGCAAACTCTAAAGACAGATTTGGGGTTCGGGGACGGCCCCCAGAGCAATTAGGCTGCCTCAGAGCTTAGACGAGACACTGCGTCCCAGTGCAGGTGAGACACTTTTATGGGCTTTTCTGTATTAACAGTATATATTTGAAACATTGCAGGGACAAGACTGTAAAAAATGGGATGCCTAAAAAATTACCCCAAAGTTGAGTCAATGCATAGATATTATTGGGCAATATTGGGTTTTGATGAAGCGTTATGAATTAGGAATAAGCCTCTTTTCTCATCTGTGAGACAATTATTCTATTTTCACATTTTCCAAAATCTCAAGGGTCATTTGGGAACTGGAAACTTGAAATCAGGCTTGCAAATGGCATAATTACATTTTATCCAACACAGGGCTAGAACTTATAATGGTTCTTATTACACCAAAAAACTTTGAACATTGGTGAGACATAAGATATAAAACAGTATTTCATCATATTATACTTCACCGTACTGCAAAGTCTAAAACATATGTTTTTGCATCATTAACGTTACAGAAGCATTTTCAGTGATGCTACAGATGAATTACGACCTTTTGAGGTTAAATAAAAGAGCCCTCAAAGATAATTATTGCTATCAAAACATGACAAGCCGACACAATGAGTGAGGCCCAATGACTGCATACCGGTGCACTCCGTAAATCACACACAATTAAACTGAACTGGCACGTTTGTACGGTAGTTCAATTGTTTCATGTTGTTTCTAATGTAGTTTATAACCTTGCACTAAAAATTAATCACAAAGCACTTAATCTAATGAGTTACTGGCGGTGGTTCGTCAGTCGGGCGCTACAGATTAATGTTAGGTGGAAATATTCATTCAAACAGAATTGCCACCAAAGCCCTGCAGGGTTTATCTTCATAACAGCTTCTCATATTTAAGGCCCTATAATAGCTTTGTCAGGTTATATTTATTAGATAAATTTTCACTGATTTAATTGATGCATGAATATTTTAATGTTTACCCCTCACATACTGTAAAAGGCCTTTGGGGCTCTGGAAACAGGGAAGAGGAGGAAAGAAGTGCTGTTCCTGGGAAGCTCCTTGAAACCCCCTTTTTTTGTAATCGGAACATATAAAACTATTTTAATTATTCAATGGAGTCATGGATTAATCTGATTTTTAGATTAGTGTATTTGTTTTGGTGATGAAATAAGAATGGGACCTACTTATTATAGTCGGATACATTAGAATAACACAGTGTGGTGTACGTATTGCATTTGATTGCCCTGTGTATACATAAAAAAAAACTTCCTGCTGTTGTCTAAAAATCAGCAGATTTCTCCAATATTTGGCTGTAAGAAAACAATGAATAAATAAATAACTAGTGCTTAAATGTCTCCCCGTCTTTCAGTTTAATTCTGCGGTTCCGCTTCCTTCTCTTCCTCTTTCTTTTTGGTTTTTGTTTTTCTTTCCAGTCTCTCGTTTGGCTTAAACATGACACAGTACTACAAATGCTGATGAACTCGTTTGTTTTAACAAAACACTTCATGGGAAACACATGAATTACATACCTTAGATGCATTACATGCATTATGCTTATTTATGGACTTGTATTGTAATTAAGTACTATGTTGGTTTTTCTTAATGTGCTAATCTGCAGGTACTAAACTTAATGAAGAACAGTTTTTTGTTTTAGTTTTAAAAAAAACCCCAAAATCTTTCTCTTGTGGTTTGATTCAAATTCAAACATTGCTTGAAATGGAATGGAAAAACAGTGACAAGATTTTCCTGAACATTCAGTAAGAGCCTTTACTGGCTACTCAGAAACTTGTAATGAACCCTGCCATGAAGTTTTTGTATGTGCAACCCCTCCAAAAAGCACCGGAAAAGACTAAAAGTTGACCAGCTCCATTTCCACTTTGACATGGCCGTTTCAGTTGCGTCAGAGCCCCCTCTTTTTGATGCTATTGGCCCCCTTTTGCTGGGAGCATGAATTGACCTAGTGTTAAACAGACAGCAGCCTGACTCAGCCTCTATAGGGGTTGAATACATTAACACGATCCCTGATAGTGATATTCGACCTCAACTCCCACTCACAATACACACTCAATACACATAACATTCCTCCTAGTGTGTGTGTGCACTGCCTAATTAACACAATTTTGCTAATACAAACATCAATACTTTACATACAGTATAATCACATCACTTATCTTCACATCTGGTACATTTCAATGTTTTTGTGATTCTTTAAATCAAGCATATCGCTTCATATCCGCCTATCTGAAGGAGGTACATTATTAATCAGTCTACTGTAATAATGCACAGTTGAACTTCATTTATTCACAAGTGTGGCCACCCTCTGCATGTATGCATACTCTGTACAGTTTACTTGCATGAGGCAGCAGTAGCATAAAGGTTAGCCTACCAGAATAATCTGGGTTGGGTGGTGTAAGAGCAACATTTGCCCTTCCCTCACTGAACTGCTGAGGTGCCCTTGAGCAAAATAGAGACAAGGTTCAGGATTATCTAATGTCTGAGAGTCCACGATGACAGGGAAGTCGAAGGACAGGCATAGAGCGAGAGAACAGAGTAACAACATGACTATGTCTATTACAAGACCTTCATCAGTGACCCTGGCGGTGCTGTCATTCCTGCAGCACTGAGTCATGTGGGATGTTTCTTGGTAGTCTCTGGGTCCAGCAGCCCTTTTTTGGGAATGTCATGTTTTAACAACTCCAATGCCTTTTAATTCCCGCTTCTGAAAGCCCGTCTGGAAGTACTGGAATGTGTGTGAGGCAGCAGGCCAGACGCTTGTGTTTGGAAATAAACTGTCTGTCCAATCTGATTTGGCCTCCTTTTCAGGGACGTGGGAGCCACAAGTCTGCGAATGCACAACACATGCACAAATGCATGCACAAACATGGATGGGCAGGTTTCCAAGCACACCTAAAAAAACTTATTCCTCTCTCTTTTTTACCACACATTCCAATCCTAAAACATGCATGGTATGCTCACATTAATACAGTATGTGTATGGTGGATTTTTTTTTTTTGTAATAAAACAAAACACACAATACATGTACAGTACAGATGTAAGCAAATATACTGTGTGTCACACACCGAGGACACACAGAATCGCTCATGTGTGAGTGGAGATAGAGATAATTCGTTTTTTTGTTAATGTTACTCCCTCAGCAAAGCTTATATGTTTAACAGAATGACTGTGATTCAACGGACACTCCTGGGAGAGTAGGAGGGTTAATGGACCATGTGTGTTCCTATTATCATCTGATTTCCTGCAAGTGTGTGTGTGTGTGTGTTTCAATCTTAAAAGGAGAACCAGTGGAGGAGTGTGATGAAATAAGCTACAACAACATAAAAAGAACCTAATTGTTCCCCAAAGGCACAATGTCAGCAGAGTGACGAGAATAACTCGAGTCTCCCTCATACCAGCGAAAGACTTAGAAAGGCTGTACACTGAAGGTAGCTAATTTTTTATAAACTGGATTTGTCTATGAAACCATGGTTTATTAAGTATGATATTTAAAATTAATATTGTATGACCACAAACCTCGTGTAGCTCCTGGTGATTTGAGAATCAGATAAGAAATCGAAGAAATTGCTTACATATTATATGCAAAGAACATAATAACAATAGTAAATACCTTTGATTACGTTCTGTAAAGTTGTCGCGAAAGCATCCATTTCTCTTTTATTTGACATCTTCCAACTTTGCACTGTGAGATCCTATAGTCTTCTGCATAGACTGATCATTTTCATTTAGCTTCAAATAAGCACCTCCTGCTAGAAACCATTGTTTTTATTTTCGAGCATTACTGTATTGTTGTATATCTGTCCAACATGTGCATTGCTGTTTGCAGAATACAGCAATAACTACACAAAATGCATGAGTTGTCAGCATGCGACACAAGTCAATGTTGTTGCATCTCTAAATAGACCTTGGATGGATTCTAATTCTTTATTACAACAACAATCCAGCAGGTTTTTTTTGTAACCAATGTTCAGCTGAATATTAACAATCACAAAAATACAGCCTCTACATCATTTTCAATGAGATCCTTACATACAAGCAACATTGTGGTAATGTACTGCACTGTCCAATAAAAATCCACTGATTCTTATCCTTATTACATTGTAATACTTTGTAACTCACTCAATGGAATACTAGTTTTTTAACTTCACATTGTTGAGGGAGAATAAAGTTTTTGTACTTAAACTTAACCAAACTATTGTAGCCTTAATAATAATAAAAAAAAAAATCCTCTTCAGATCATGTTGTTTCACAGTCCAAAATGAACTACTTCACATTATCATTATCATTTTTTTAAATAAGCTATTGGACTGAGCTTTGAGCTTGTGTGTTACTGGTATTACTGTTGGCCACTGTATCTCCATCGGGAAGAATGTGACAAAAACCTCTGCTCTCACAAAAATACAGTGGATAGCTCACAATTGAACTGCCCCACTTTTTGTTTCACAAATTAATATTAAAACCATGTTTTTGCTACAGACCAAACGGTTTTGCCCCTAAAAGTAGAGAAAAAATTCCAGGCCCTGTTAACTACCATTCATATATTTTATGAAATAAGTTCCCATTAGGGGTTCTGGATGGAGTAAGACTTTCCCTCTCTGTGGATCTTGTCATTGGATTTTAATGGGTTGCTTATAATTCTTCCAAGTTCTCACAACATTGCTATGCAAGGACTGTGTTTCCTGTTCAGAACAGCTTGGGTGGCATCTTTCCTTTCGCTTCTGACTCACAAAATGTAATTTCTAAACCCTCTGCGAGAAAAGACACTCACCTTTCCAAATTCCTGCCTTCATCTCTGCATCATCGTGACATAACCTACATGACTTACAACTAATTAGAGTTTTACACTCTCCACCAGCAATTGTTTCTGACCCCATAGCGCCAACCTCTGTCCATAAAAACTGTTTAAACTTAAGCGGATGAAGTCTTTCCAGCATCCACTGCATTTTCCATCCCGCCAACAGAGAGACGACAAGATAAAAGATAAGATGGCATCCAGGCCACTGTCCATGAGAAATAGCCTTAGGTCTGATGAAACCATATCAGAATCCCTCAGAGTCCTCTTTTGCTTGACCTTTAGGTTTCTCTTTGTGTTGAATGGTGCATTTATGGACAGTCTGGGGCTGGCACTAAGTGGACTAACACGCCATTGAGGTTCAGATTAGGAACATCGTTTCACACCCTTACAGATGTCCCGGTTATCACTAAAGATGGCTCCTAATGAGGGACCGTGAATAACTACGTTTCATATATATAGAGTGTGTCAGGTTTAGCATTTTAAAATAATGATATCAGTCTAGATATGCTGTTTCTTTTGTTTAGGTTTCTGTTGCCGCAGTAAACTGAAGGCCACACGGAGGACATTGTGACGTAATGGACACTGAGTCAAAGTGTTGCTCGTCCATTTTCAGTGTAAATTCACAGTCCTCATTTCATGTCGTCTGCCAAAATCATGGTCGTTGCTGCCAGGCCTCTGAAAGGCCCACCAATACTCACATAAACATATCAAACAACACTCTGATATTAAACACAGAGGAACAGCTGCCTGCATGCTTTGGTAAGTTTTTGCATATGCTGAATTCTTTATTTGCTCACATGTGCACAACCTACTTTACCTACTTTAATTTTGGTATCGTCCCACTTGAGAAATGTTAGCATGAACGCTGGAAGGACCTGTTTGATTACTGAAACCAGAGGAGAGATTGAGTTTTTCACCAACATACTTAACATTGTAACTATGAGGTAAACAGAGTGATGAAAGAGGAGGATTACTGAATTGAAAACAGTGCAAGCTCTGGAACACCCAAAGAGCTTGGACTTGCACAGTCAGTACCTTTAATTTAGTCATGATGTTCCATAAAGTTGCTTTAATGTGTTTTACCCCATAACTGCTCAGCGGCCCAAAAAGTTAGTGTGGCCCCTGTGCTGGTGTCCACTCAAGCCCAAGGTACCTCTGAAACACACCGCAGTCAAGATAACCATGTCTGAAATGTTATGATTGTTAGTTATTTGCAATAACCAACCAAAAACACTGACCAACAGACCGTGGAGCCAACCAACCAACCAATGTTTTCCTCTCTTTAATGTGCTATAGTTGTCATTTAGAAATTGTGTAGTGAAGTAAAATAATGTATCTGTGTATAACAAAGGACAAGTTCAAAAATGGAGTAGATTTTGTAGATTTGTAGATTTAAGTTGATATACAGTAGCTAATAAAGTAGTTGAAATGTTTGGCAAAAATAATGAATATATCTAGAAGTGTTATTTATGATTTTATTATTGTGGTGACAAAATATAAGAAATATAAAATATATAGAAGAGCTTATTTAGAGTAATAATATAGAAGTAGTGGGATTAAATACAATCTATTCCAGGCTCAATGTTTTCTCAGATTCAAACACCTTTACCCTCAAAATAAATCTTTTAATGGCCTTGTATACAAACGGATTTGCATCTTTTATATTCTTATGTAGCCTGATTTTGGAAATTATTTAAAAGTTATTTCAAAAATTATTGTATCATGTTATTATATCATTACCTGATAGATTTAGGGTTCAAAATTAAATGAAATACCTACTCTAGATGTTTAATTTTTTTTTTTTTTTTTTTTCCACGGCAGCCCAAGTGGTCCTCTTATTGAGAGATATGGAACCAAAAAGAGGATCTATTCCCCTCCAGAGCTCATTTGCATTTCTCTTGGTGTGAGCAACTGTGCTTCACAAACTTTTTCCCCACTTACACATACAAAGACACACACACAGCAAGCGGTGTGCGTGGGCAGATAGAAAGGAGAGGAATCCCTGATAAGCCAGCAGCCTGGCGGAGGGCATAGAGAGAGGAATGGCAGATATGCCGGGCATTCACAACACTGTGTGGTGTCACCAAACAAAGCCTTTCCTTCTCCCGCCTGTCAAAGACACCATTGTGGTGTGAGGAAAGAGCCCTTTATATCGCACACACATTCCACGCATGGCCCCCACCCCATCACACACACACACACACACACACAAAAACTGAAAAATGTAGATTTACATATATAGAGATAAATTGGCGAAGACACTAAAATATATATGTAATTGTATGTGATGTGTAATTTTTCTTATATTATCAACATGAAGTATGTGCTTGCACAAATGTATTCATATGAACAGTTCTAACACAAATAACACCCCATAAGGCTCTACTATGCACTTTTATAAACTAACTAAAATATTGAAGGATGTTGAGCATTATTCTTGGGTCGTCCAATACTGATTTTTTAGGTTGTCATGCCAACCACAAACCCGAAGCTTGGCTAGCTTTCGATAGTATCTGAAAGCATCTGAAGGCATCTGAAGACCAGGGAATGAGACTTAATTAGCAATGTTTCACAGTACACCTTTGACACATTCATTTAGTAACCTGTAAATACAAATATATCCACTTGTGTTATGACAATGGCTGCAGTGACATGATAGAAACATCCAGCAGAGAGGCTGGCTCTCAGCACCCAGTGAGAAGTCACCTGCGAGGGGAGGGAAGGGCGGTGCGAAGGGGAAGCTCCCCTGCTCACTGGAAGTCTGGGAAGTCAATGACAGCTGACACACTCACCGGGGGGCTGACAGTGAGAGTGTATGAGGGGGTGTTCCTGTAAGAGAGAGGGAGTGTGAGAGAGAGAGAGTGTTGGCCTCTTCCTGAAGCTCTGACAAGCTCCTGACTGCTCCTGCCACCTCCACCTCGGCCACAAAGGGCTCATGGGAAGGTGGACGTGACAGGAGGGCGGGACTCCCATATGTCCCATGTTTGACTTTGCAGGGTGACTCTGCAAACACCTGTCAATCACTGTCAGGACAGGACAAGAGCTCTCGTACAGCTGGAGTGTGTCAAAGATTTGGGCTTTGAGCACATTTGAATTTGTGAGTGCGTCTCACGCGCCAAATTTTGTTTCATATGTGTTCTGAAGTTTGTAGACACATTTCGTAGTCTCACTGTTCTCTCACTGTGCCCTTACTGCCTTAACTGAAAGCCATACTGATATTATTTTGGCTCGTGGAAAACACAGAACTAATCTGCCCAAACATATTTGTCAGCATTATTCCATAGTCTCTGTGTGTGTGTGAGAAAAAGGGGTGGGTGGGCACCAGATACCGACAGGCTGATATAATTTAGGGCCGGCGCTCCTGTCAGCCTCGCAGAGAGCTTCTCAGCATGACGGTCACCATCACGTCAGGAAGCTCCCAGCTTCACTTCCCCAGGCTACAGTGACAGGGCCTACCAGGACTGTGGGCCTAGACAAGAAGTCCTGCTGAGGGGCTTACTGGCTGCGGGGTGCCCGGATAAAGACCCTGACAGTAAGGGGTGGGTACCAGGACATTAGAGAGACAGTAGAGGAGAGTAGAGGAGAAGGGGATTACCTGCCAATTAGGCAAAGTTAATGTGCAGAATGACGGGTGTCAACCTGTCAGAACCCGGGGAGCTGGGGGGATCAGCTGGATAAGCTCCATGTTATCCCCCAGATTACACTCTCAACTAACATGATCACACAAACACACACACACACACAAAAACACATGCACACACACAGATAGGCACTCTTGATATTTACAAATGGTTGTGGAAATGTAAAGATTGTAATTGGTTTTCATACCATGTAAGAAAAAGGAAAGTATGATTTTTGTGTGGTCCTGATAATTATTAATTCATTTCGAAACATTTGGAAAAATTAAACAGTATTACCCCAAAAAACTGATATCTAGAATAATGCATTAAATAATTTTGCAGATGATCTGATTAATGCAGTATATACTAGTATAAATAGGTCCGTATGGGGAATCAAGCCTTCTCACAGAAACAGCACTTATTAACTGTTTGACCTTAATTCCAAGCTGACCTGACATCAGAATAATGTCAAGATAAATTTGATCCACCTGTAATGATCTCCAAAATACATTATTATGTGATGTATATCTGATGAAACAATAAGTTATAGAAAGGAAATTTAACCTTGGTTCTGTCTTTCCTGCTCATAATTTTGTTCTCTCACTGCTGTCACAAAGTTCACAGACATGTCATCCAAATGAATGTCCACATGGGGAAAATGTTTTTTTCATTACACTTGCAGCTTATACTACCTGCAAATGCATGCTGGGATAACTTCTAGTTCCAGTAGTGACATTTCATTGGCATAAAAAGACAGAAAATGTGTGTATGTATGGTTGGATGGATTTCCATTGACTTCTGTGGTAATAGGCATCAGTACTTAATCAGTCATCAACTATTTGTGCAATATACCAACAAAAGCAACAAAAAAAGACAAATAAAAATCAATGAAGGAAAAATTTAAGCCTTTTGCTTTTTTGACACAAAAATAGTCCAATTAGAGAGATTTAAAAAGTGTCACCAGAATAAAAATGTTTGATTCTGCGTAGCCCCCGTTCAAACCCAAACAACACACGCTCTGTAAAGATCTTTGTGACTCCATTTTTGCTCAGGGAACTATCTTTGAGTTGTTCTAATCCTCCTCTGGAAACCTGGTTTCTATCACAGCTTTCATGTGTATGGTCAGTATGGGCAGCATGGGACAGCATCAGCAGGTAGGGTCACGTGATGCGGGCCGGGATGATTGACAAGCAGGTGGCAGAGAGAAGGATTCCCCGCTGCTGAGCAATGCCTGTTTTCAGTTCCTTTTGAACAGAGCCAAAATAATGACAATACGTGCTTTTATAGAAACATTTTTGGCATTCTAATAGATGTTTGTTATTTTTGAGTTCTGTCTACATTGAAAAGCCCCTTTTTCCTTAAGATTTGTTTGATCTATGTTTTTATTCATGTAGCAACAGTAGCTCAGTCCAGCACCACCTAACTTCATAAAACTAAAAAGCAGGCAAATTCCTTCAAAATTATTATTTTGTTATTTCCCTCTTAAATAAGATGACAATGAAGGGTTATTTTCTCTATTAATCCTCAGCCCACTTAAAAATGAGCGTTTCAGCATCTCGCCATCATCTCAGTTTGCACTGCTTCATAGTCAACACTGGCCTCTGACCTCACTGTGGGCTGAGCAAAGAGGTTCGGAATGGCACCAAACATCTGATGTGTGGCTGCCGTTCTTTGAGCACATTGTCAACAGCTCGACCTCATTCTGAGGAGCAGCAACAACATTGCACTGACCAAAAACTATATTCTGCTTCTTTGAAGAGATTTTGATTTTGTTAATGTGCATGCGCCAATTAATTACAGCAGTCAATGTATGAGAAGTTTTATTGAGCGTATCAGAATCACACGATCAGCCCGATACACAAAAACAAAACTAAACCAAACAGTCCCTTTATGGAGTCATTAATCCACCTCCAGGAATGTGAGACAGCTTCCGAACGCAAGTGTAAAGCATCCATTAAAGGATGCACTGCTGAGTTTCTTGTTGTCACAGCTTGACGTTACTAACCGCTTCTGTAACTGCAGGCGATAAAAAAACTGAATGTTAGCCACATTCCACAATTAGCGGCGCTGGCATATTTAAAGGGGTGAGAGTTGAGCGGCTGCTTGTCCAGATGCAGGCAGAGTGCCGGCGGAGCAGCCTCTTGGCGACTGAGCAGGGGAAACAGGTGTCGGCTGCTAAATGTGCTTTCAGTGAGCCGAGGAATGATAGCTATGTTCTGGCCGCTGTGATTGCTGGCACAGTGGAGCTGACAGACACAAGCTAGTGCCGCTCCTGCCGTGTCTCTGGCATTTATGAATGGAGCATATTTTGCTCTCATGGAAGGCTTTTGGTGCACTGCATTACTACAAACAGCATGAAGCATGATGTTATGCATTCGTCTTTATCCACCCAGCCCAGCTCAGTCACTACTTGCTGTCTCCAATCCTAACTTTACCAAGTGAAGCCTGACTCTGTGCTGATATTTGGACCCAGACTTTCTCCTGACACTAGCTATGCCAATACTTTTAATTTAACTTATTCTGGTGGAATTAAAAAAAAAAATTCAAAGAGCAATCTTCGGAAAGCTGTTGAAGTGAAATTTCATTGTGCAGCCCGGCTGCTCCGTGTGTGGGCAGGCAGAGGAATGTGGCTGGCTTGTGTTATGGGTGGATGTTCTTGCTGTACATTGTAAACAGGCGCAAATGTTGATCTTTTCCTGTGGTGTAAGTGTGTATTGAATTGTGATTTAACTGCCAGCCCTTGGGTGCTGGAGTTGCAAGAGACCATTCGCTTGCCAAGCTCAGGATCCCGGACCTGTGCAAATATCACGCTCTCTTACCACTCTTGCCATATGGGCCTACACGTATGCATATATTTTTGCCCAGACTTTCAATTAAACATCGTGCAATGATAACAGTGAAGCGATGCAGAACCATAGACTGTGCTGGTCTATGGTTCCATGGTCAGCCAGAAAAAAAACACAATAAAGTTGAAAACAAATGAAACAAGAAGTGATCAAGTGTGAAATATGAATTAAAAATATATATTTATAAGCTGTAAAAGTTATTTAAACCCCTTCTGGTAGATATATTTCTACCCAAAGTAGATTAAATGACTGCATGGAGAAATTCAGTTTTGAGAAGAGGTCAAAAACAGTCAAAAGACCAGTTGATTAGTGGTGATCCGGATCACTGGATGGTTTTTATTACAATTTTACTTTACAACAAACAAAAAAGAAAGAACTGGGGCTTTGGGCAATCAAAAAAGAAAAGAAAAGAAATATAATGAAGAAATTAAATAAAAGGGTGTCACAGTGGTGCAGTGGTTAGCGCTGTCGCCTCACAGCAAGAAGGTCCTGGGTTCGATTCCAAATCAGGGTGTTTCTGTGTGGAGTTTGCATGTTCTCCCTGTGCCTGCGTGGGTTCTCTCCAGGTACTCCGGCCTCCTCCCACAGTCCAAAAACATGCAAACTGGGGGTTAGTAGGTCAATTGGTCACTCTAAATTGCCTGTAGGTGTGAATGTGAGTGTGGATGGTTGTTTGTCTCTATATGTCAGCCCTGCGATGAACTGACGACTTGTGTACCAGTTCCAGGGTGACCCCGCCTTCGCCTGAAGATGCTGAGATAGGCTCCACCCCCTCCCCCGCGACCCCTAACAGGATAAGCGGTAGAAAATGGAAATAAAATAAAACAAATATAAAACACATAGTATATAACAAAGGTACGGTATACACAAAATGCCCCTTTCCTCTGGGAAATGCTCCTGCTTTTATGTGTCTTTCTTTAAATAGTTTAGAATAGTAGACCAAACTTTATGAAATTTCCCCTGGTAATAATTTAGCCCTGAAATCATTGGTTCAAAGGCGGCAATGTTTGTCATTAACCTTAAGCACTCCTCAAAAACAGGCTTTGTTGAGTTCTTCCAGTGACAAAGATTAATCCTTGAGGCACCAATAAAGCCTGCCAATTCAAGTCATATTGTCGCGTAGAGACCCGGTGGCAGTAAAGACTTATCTCCCAATAAACGCAACTGGGCGATTCAGGCAGTGGTTTAGGCAACCACTCTCCAAGACTTTGGATTACTTCTTTCCAGGAGGAAGAACCAATTTAAAAAGTCACATAACAAATAAAGAAATGTTACCTTTACACCTGCAGAAGAAATCCTCAGCCTTCATAAGTCCCATTCTTTATAGTCTAACTGGAGTATATTGATCCTTTGCTATTGGGAGATATGGCCAACATTTTGGCTTGGAATTCCTCAGGTGCAGAGAATATTTGGCCTTGAAGAAGGCTTCCCAGTTTTAATATAAAATGTTCAAAAAATAGCATTAGAGGAAGGAAGGAGGAAACAACAGCAAACAACGTGTATTGTGATGCAGGGATCCCTACTGGAGATGTGTGCTAACCATCAGCCTGCTGTCTCATAATATGACTTTTGGCATTTTGAGTTAGATGGGGAAATGATCTAAATGTTATTTCTGATTATAAAATCCTGTTCATATGAGCGACAATCTCAGCGTATCTGATCATATAGAGCGTTCATTTTTGTAGTCTAACATGACCCTTTCTTCTACATGGTATCATTATAAATTCATCCACTCTAAATAAACTGTTATGGCCTAATGCAAATTTGATTAGAGCGCTAAGAGAGTAGTATCACATGAACCTCTGTGATTTCTTCCTTGGACTTTTAACAGTAGGAATTCTTATTGGTTCAAATTGAAAGGGAAATAAAAAGGTTTCAAAGTGTTCTAACACTACTGTTGAGACTAATTTCACTTGCCATTAGGACCCCAAACTGATTGCTGTTTCCATAACCTTCTGCCTCCTTGGGTGTTCCTAGTGGCTCGGTAACAAACACTTTCAGTATCATTTCAAAAAAAGCAACAACTTGGCGAAACAGGCGTAATCAGCTCGACAAGTGTTCACCGACACAGCATGCTTCATTAGGCTGGCCTGTTGACAAAAAAAGAGTCGGGAAAGCTGAGCCTTTCACTAATACCCCTTATTTTCTCATGAGGAAGGCAAGTTGGGTCTAATTACTGCAGTGATTCGTAGACATGGAGCTGGCTTGTGCATGGGGCATGTTTGAGGGGAAGAAGGCTGTAAGGAGGTATAATTGTTGTCAATGGTTGCATCTTTTACTCCCGCTCCTTTCTCCTGTCCTTAGCTAGCTGGTGTCACGTTGCGGATTGTGTTTCTGATTACAGTAAGAACAAAATAGGTAATTTGGAATAATACAACTCACATAACTGAGCGGCCTTGTCAAGGGATTGTTGGGACTTTCCCCACTGGCGACAGAGAACCAGCACCGCCCACTACCCACCGCCCGAGGTCTGAGTGCAATAGCATTGTTGGTTAGGGACACATGGGTCCAAGTAGCATCTGCTATAATGAAATAAATAATAACCAGAGAGGCCAGCAATCAGAGCTCTGAAAGGCTCCAAACAGGGCTTTCCAGGACTCAAGAAAATGTGAATTCCAAAAAAATGAATAAGAGAAAAAATATAATTATTCCCTTCATTTCTTAGATTTAATGTAATTCCCTGTCACAAAGAGGAAATCGATGTCGCTCACAAAAGAGATAATCAAAAATTTCCAAAGCTTCAGTGTGGCTTTGGACTTTCTCATTTTATGTCTTTTGTGTATGGAAACATATGTGTGTGTGTGTGTGTGTGTGTGTGTGTGTGTGTGTTGTCATGAAATGAAAAATAAATACATCCATTTGGAAAGACAACCTAGATTGTATTTTTAATCATTTATTTAACAGTACTACTGATATTGATACTTACAGGCCTATGGCTTATCGATAATATAAATCTTACTAATACTACTACAAGTGTTCCCTAATTAGTTGAAAAAATTAGTACGTACATGAAAAGATGCTATGTCATTTTCTCTTGTCTCATAATCGAGACTGCCAACAAATGATTAGCATTAGTTTTTTAATTCCATTTGAATCATTGTGACTTCTTCACCGTGTGTAATTGATTATTTCACACTACAATACAATACAATAGTGTAATAATGCACACAATTTCAATGCAGAAACTGTTGTTCTACTTATGTTAATTCTACAAACATTTGCCCCAATAAAGAAAACATAAAGAAAACCTGCTGCTTCACTGGCTTTTTTATTTTGATCTTTGATCTGGGGTTGTTCCTGGTCCAGTAATGTTCCAGAGAGGTTCTCGGTGGAAGGGGTTAATCATAGGTGTCCATTAGGAATAAAGCACTGGGGAGTCTCAGTCTATTTTGACTGTTTATGATTACTTTTAATTTAATACGGTAAAATTTAGCATGGTATCAGTTTTTCCGTCAAAGCATCAACTATATTGTTCTTACAATTTTTGTTTTTCACTCAGACATATGACGGACGAAATACCGATTTCAAAAATACTGTTTTTTTTCATGATAAAAAACACATAACCTAACATAAACACAAACAATATCATATGACAATCAATAATGGAGATATTTTGTTTTTAAAATATAATGTTTTAATATCTTATCTCCAGTTTCATTTGGTCTATCAACACAAGAACCAAAAACGGGCATTAAGTTTGGAGTTAGCACTTTCGAGATCATTCAATCACCTCGGTATATTCAGGGACTCAATGTCAGCCAGCTATATTTTAAAGCTCTAATTTTTGTCATAAATATTAGCACTGTTTGTCCAGATACTTCAATATTTTGGTGCTGACCAGTCAGAAAGCAGTACCGGTTCCGCACTGGTCCTTGGGAATACCCATCCTTTTAGACATAGGGTCTAAATCTTGTCATGTTTATTAAATTGATATTGCCTGAATCTGTTTCTAAATACACATGCACATCTATAACAATGTCATCAATTATTGCTTTGAAGATTTTACATATCAGCACAAAGCATTGACTATTTAAATTTTAATTAAATGCTGCACATGAAACATTTCCTAAATCTCTGATTGCCCCAGTTGTTTAATAATTGACATACTAATTCACTTTTATAATGCCGCTGCATTACTACATCTTTGTGTTCTTCCTGCAGTGGAAGTGCCTGTGGTGATTCTCCAAGGCTGCCGGTGGGACGCCTGTTAGCATATAAGTGCGCTACGTGCTGATGCAGAAGCTATATGCTAATGCTAATCAGGAGCTCTTGAGGAGAGCAAAGGACATAGCGTGCTAGAAAATCTTAAATCTCTTCATCTTTTACTATTTTTCTCCCTTGTCTAGTCTTGTTTTACTCTCTTGCTCTTGTTTTGTGAACTTGAAAATCACAAGATCTGTCAATAAGTGCAGAGGACATGGAATATTACACAGCAAACTACCGATCGTTTCTAACTCGTGCTGACTCTAATCTCTTTTTAAATAAGACGAATTAAATTATTTCAAATCAAGCTTAAGGATACTCAAGTCAAGATTTTAAGACTTATTATTATGAGCACATAAGCATGTCGCTGACCTATATCCTTGACATGTAGCCTAACATTTGCACCGAATGACCATTGACACTTCAGTAGAACGGCATTATCTCACTTTTACAGAAGGTTTGACTGAACTGCGGCTTCACCATCAGTCTCTTAAAATATAATTTTGGTGAAGATCTATTCAACCTCCTCAGTCCAGTACAATGTGGATGAAGGATATTTTGTTGATTCCATCTTGATTGCTGAATTGTTCCTTATTTGCTCAGGTTTTTCATCTCGGCCCATAGCGCATTGTTGATTCTTTGGATAGAAAAAAAAAAAAAAAAAATGCAGCTGATGAGGTCCAGATTTGAAGTTCTGGAGAGGAAGACGAAGAGACGCGGGAGAGGAAGCTGGAATGTTAGTGGGCTGCTACTGCTGATCACACCACCTGGTCAGACCACTCACCGAAAACACACACATACACACACATACACACACATGCGGCCAGGCTCTCAGCCAGCGATTGATTAAATCAGAATGGGCATAAATAATGCTCCTCGTGGGCCTGCGCCAAGCCTGAAATATGTAGAGCAACCCTCATTCCAACGCTGATATCCAGGCTCACAGTGCATATGTAGCCTGTTGCTTTGTGGCAAACTTCCTGTCCAGACAGGAAATACATTCTTCGGTGGTGCATGTTTGTCAGTCTACAAATATGTGTGTGTTTTATGTGTGTTTGTGCAGAGACAGACAACAGACATGTCATGGTATCTTACAATAGCTCTCTGTGGAATGCAGTCCACTTCCCTCGCTGCTACAGCCCAGCTCCTGTCTGGCCCATAATGTAGCGTGTAAAATATGTTGTACAGCAACATTTGTGCCTGATATGTTTTAATTTGTAATTAAGCAACATCCCAGGTCAGGTGCTGATGTTGATGTTGAAAACTAAAAGTCTGTTAATAATACATTTGCATAAAAAAAACAAAACCCAACAGTTTCTTCAGTTTGGTCATCAGGAGTTTGGATGCATCATCACATGAATTATTTTTTGTTTTTTTCATTTGTTCTGTCTGCTGAAATAATCTGAAGGCTGAAGAGACAGACTGAGACTGCCAGACTGGAAATATTCAACCATATCCTCTTAGCGTGACACTTAATGGCACTTAAAACTGAGGCTGAATAAATTAAAATACTGGTTTCAACTTAGTTTTATAAAATAAAAGATGGCCATCGATGAAAATCATGTTTCTGAGCTTCTTATCACGTTCATGTGGTGTTTTTTTTATCAACAGCATCACATGGCTGCATCACATACAAGTCATGGCAGAGGATTTTTGCTTTCACTTTGCAATCGACCAGTTGAGCAAAATTGCTGTTTTTATTTTTTCAAACCCAGGTCCGTTTTTTTTTTTCCAAAGTTTCACTTCTGACAAGTACACATCTGGCCAATCAAAATGGTCACATTCAACAACAAATTCAAAACATTAATCATAGTAAGCCTCTTGATTGCCTCCAATCATATGAATGAACTAAATGCGCATGGGTGGAGCTGTTGGGAATTTACACGAATGATACACTTAACAACAAAGTAACCTGGTGACTCAGACATACACGGCTGACCGCTGCTCTTGGTCAATCAGCTCCTTGAAATTGTTTCTCTGCCTTTTCATTCTTGGAGGTAGCCGTTGGAGCAGTGTTTTAAACCGAACGACAGAAATCCTGAAGTGGGTCATGAAGCTGCTGTGCTACGGTTTCAGCTCCTGCATAAAAACAATAGAATTGTTCTCCTCACTTTGCCAAAATTGGATCCACCCATTTACTTTCTTTTATTTTCCTGCAATAAATTAAATTGTCCGTATATAAATCGGACAGTATAAGGGTGTTTTCACATTAACTGCTGAAAGTGCAAATTCTGTCTGTGCTCACTGAAAATCTGGTTTTATGAGTATGATTTGTAATGTTGCAGATGATTTGAAAGCCAATCCTGATTCAATAATCAAGTTTTATGTGGAGAGTTGAAGCCTCCAGCACACCAACACTGGGAACGGACTTTACAGAGAGACATCTTTTGTGCAACCAAGTAAACTTGCAAATATTTGCTTATTCGTTTATTATAAGGAGTAAGGAAGAACTTATATACTCTCTTGGATATATCATATTTCTTGAAGGTGAATATTTTGCTTGATTTCTAGATCTTTTTGAGGGGAATTTATCTTTTTAGTTTGTTTATTTATTCATTTGATCTAAATTAAGTCTAAAAACATTACACTTAGAAATTACAGTTCAGCATTTTATTATGCAAACATGTAGTACTGCTATTTACACTACACAACCCCAAAAGGCAAAATAGTAAATAAGCATTCATGTAAATATTTTAGCAGAGGGGATCCAGCAAACAACAACTTAGGGAAGGCAAAACAGTAAACAAAAAAACCAACAACATTTACAGTCGTAAACAAACATGTACTGTACAAAACAAAATGGGGACCAAAATAAAGCTCTTGAAACAGAACCACTTGATCTCACACTGCATGAAAAAACAAACCGTGTTTTGTGCTGACAGATAAGATGAAGCCTCATAGTCTGTATCATTCTTCAAGCACGACGACCTGCATTCACAGCAGTTGATGCTCATGTCGATAATAAGCTGTGTGGATAGTGCAGAACTCACAGTCTGAGCCACGGTAAGGCGTATGTCTGCATTGTACGTTACAGTGCTGATGTTGCATCCATAAGCTGATAAGGCCACAAAGTAGTCTTTTTTTTGGTACAATGATATTCTATCTTCTCCTCCAGTGCACCAGTTAGAACCAAACTGACGTCTTTCCTTTGGTCTGATGATCAAGAGCTGTAGGGGAAAGACAAAGAAATAAAAAGGCAGAATTACTATTATTGCTTAATTAGAAAATGTGTGTGAAGTTCGACAAACACTTGGAAGTAAATGTGTAAAATTCCTTAGGCAGCATTTACCGGAGTCATATTCCTCCAGGGATCCAGGGAGGGCCGAGGGGGTCCAGGTGACAGAAGTAGCCGTAAGGGGGCTGTTGCTGCTGGGGACTACCTCCGTCTTCACCCCCTCACTGTGCGGGGAACTCCCCGAGCTGGCAGTCGGCTGGTTCTGGTTCCTAACACCGGGCAACAGCAGAGGATTAAACCTGGGATCCAATGCCGGGCCGTGAGTTGGGTACGAATGAAGCATGGGGTGGTGGTGCCGAGGGTGGATGTGGGCGTGAGGATGGTACACGTTGTGGACGCTGGGGTAGCTGCTTGAGCTCTGCGGGCTCAAGCTGTAGGTCCAGCTCTCAGGGAGGGTCGCTGGAGTCGGGAAGCCGCCTTGGGAGAGCACGTGGTCGGCCCACAGCGAGCCATCCGGGTGGTTGAAGGAAACAGGGCTGGAGGTGAAGTCTGGGTGGACAGAGACAGACGGAAGGCAGGGACTGGCCTGGGGTGGATATGTGCTGTTCCACACTGAGCTGCTCTGGCCCTCAGAGATCGACCCGCCATCTGAAACATGTCACACGGACTTTTCAACACGCTGCCTTAATGCAGAATAAAAGACGTATCTGGTATTTTGCTCTGTGAGGCTCACCTTTCCATAAGCCAGCAGCAGCCGAGGCCGATGGCTGAGTCACACGGATTGGTTTGGTCTCGCTGTTGAAGGTGCTTGACTGACTAAGAGCCCGAGAAAAGTGCTCGTCCACAACGTCGCCGATGTTGCCTTGGAAGTAGGTGAACAAAACACACCGTGAGCCCAGGTACTCCGCCTCCGCTGGCTGAGTGCCGTCCTTCAGCTCTGAATGGAGCATAGACCTCCGGGCTGATATAGCACCCGGATCCCTGGAAGGCATCCCTCTTCCTCCCGCTTGCTGCTGCTGCTCTATACACTCCTGCATCTTACTGTAAACACTCAGCCTTCTCTGGAGGGAAAGACAGATAGAAATTAGCTGATAGATCCAACAACAATAATTCACATCTTAAAGGGAATCTAAACAATATTTACACACAACCCAGTGATTTTTTTGCTCAATTCCTAGCAATGTGGTGGTTACGTGAAAACGATTCTCTTCTTTTTCACACCATGCTGCATTCCAACTATTTGTAAAAGCTCAGTGTGGCTTGTGCACATTCCTGAGTGACTGACTGGCTGTCATTACATCACCATTTGACTGCAGGATTAAAAGTTGCTTCTCACTATGCATAGCCTGAGGTGAATACCAAGCGTCAGACTGTAATTTAATCATTCCAAACTGAAACCGGGTTTAAGATGTGTTTGCCAGGTGCAAAAAAAGTTTTAAGAAGTGTCCTGAAACTGCTTTTACTTAAAAAGACCAGATTTATGGAAAAAAACAAAAAACAAAAAGTGAACGGCATTCAGCTTGTCCCATGTTTGTGACAATACCAAACACTACTGCCATAACGTCATTTTCATTAAGCGAGCTCTCATTGGAAACAGCCCCACAGTTCCGCAAAGACAAAGATGAATGTCACACCTGTTGTTGCTGGTGATGGTGGTTGTAGTAGGTCGCCTTGTACGCCGCTGTAGGGAGGTAGTGCGCTCCATAGCTCTGATGGTACATCACATCCAGGCAGCTCATAGCGACAGAACACAGCGTTCAGAACGGGGAAGAGAAGCGCGGCCACTCCTGACACTTCAGACGGGCTGTACCCTCTGAGCCACCGGTGCCTCCATATATGCCCAGGCGCGTACAATGGCCATGTCGTCCAGTTTGCATACAGACAATGCGCCTCCCGCTGCTGCGCTCCACCAGCACCGCCCGGGGCCACGGAGTGGATCAAAACGATTTGTGACAAACTGTATCCCAAAGAAAAAAGAAAAAAAAAAAAATGGTGAAAAAAGAGAAAGAAAAAGCCTGACAAGTTTTCAGACCGCTTCTGATTGGGTATGGACCCCCACCCTCCTTCTCACTCTTTCTTTTTTGGAGGGGAGATATATTTAGAAAAGGCTGTGGCCTTTTACGCACGCCCACCGGGGAAGGGCCTGCAGAGAAGTTTAGTTAAGGCACCGGTACTAACCGTGAGTCTGAGCTTCTAGTCCCACTGTGGCACTCATTCATAAAAATCAATGTAGGTATGCCTGCTGGCTGCTTTACAGTCTGGAGAACCTTCATCTCAGACCATTTTCAACAACTATGTTTTTCAATTTATTCGATTTTGACATATTATTCAGTCAGCTGCTCGATATTAAATCCTATCAAGTTTCTCTTTCAAAGATTAAACAAAAATTGTTATTATTCATTTATTCTTTTTATTAATTTGTTGGTTGACGAACAATATAGTAATGGAAATACTGATTTAAAAAAATGTAGATTCAATTTCCCCCCTTACAAGTTCTCCAGTAACAAGCAAATATTAGTGAAATGTGTGTCATCATCAGCTGCCAGTGAAGAGATGTGCCTACAAAATGCACACGTATCTACCTTGGATTACAATCAAATTTGCTCAAATCAAAATTTTACTGCCATATTGCTTATGAATATTTTTGTGGGAGTATTCTCACTTTTAATGGACAAAGGTAGGACAGACAAATGACATGCACTAAATCCATTCAGCCTTTTTTCCCTGCATGTTCATGCAGCGCCTGCTAATCAGCTTCCCCTCTTTGAGCGAAGCTCCCCGATTGATTAATTTGAGCTGTTTGCTGCCACCTGTTGGTGAAGCAGCCAACATGTCACGTCTGTCAGATTTAGCCAAAACAGACGCTTTTGCATGTGTTGTATGTGCATCCATAATAGAAGCAGTTTATGATGATTTTAAGAGGACAAAAGCTATGAAAAGGATTGTTTAGTGAAATATGTTATTATTAGTTGTTCGACTGATTTCAAAATCTGTCCACTTGCTCGAGATCACGACCTTATTCATAATATTTAGTTAAACCTGGATGAAGACACAAATTCCAGATTTGTTCTTGTAGTGACTTTAGCTATAAATGGAGACACTCGGAATTTTTAATTTGCACTTATTCCAGAGTCTCCCCCCAATCCCTTCAGTAATGAACCAAAGCGCTATAAAACATGGATCCGCTTTATGAATAGATCATATTATGAAGTTATTATCTGTTTCCTGGTGAGAAGTGATTAACTATAACTATAACTATATCTTAACCTGTAG
>KV751348.1:10059868-10071962 GCA_001698575.1 Mola mola | reverse complement strand
GTAGTTTCCCTGAAGCAGAGAATAGGAACTAATGAGTACAAAATCCCATCAGTGCTTACAGGGAAAGCTTTTAATTGTATGCTGACCACTCTGTAAACACCAATTCCATATTAATATTAAGTTCCATGGTAGTACATATATGATAAACATTGAAGACGTGTTTACAAGTGTGACATAGGAAACATACAAATGTAATCTTTGTGGTTTGCAGAAATGTACAATAAAGTCAACTTTGGTGTAAGACCATGGACCTGAAAAATGATTACATTCTCGTCAACCTCAGCTGGACTGTGTGCTTACTGCTAAATTAGCAGTAAGAAAAGTAGGTGACATTCCTGACAACATGTGCCAGTATAGCCAAATATTCCTCTTATTTCTAAGTGTTTTTCTTGTGAATCTGATAAATCTGTGCAACTTCAAATTCATCTTATATCAGTATTAACTATGTAGATACTGTTTTTTTTAAATTTTTTATTAAATTCTGCAATATTGAACAACTACTGACGATTAAAACTCTTGAGATTGACTGGAGCACCTGAAAATGGAGGTACTCTGTATAAAGTGGCTGTAATTCCCAAACAGTAAACTCCATATTTTTGTGAAACCTGTTAAATTAAAGCTGCACTTTGTTTTATTTCAAATCCAAATGATAAAAACTGTGTCATCTGAACTTAACTGTATACAGAGGAGCTTCCCTGCTTCAAGCTGTCCCTAGACACAGAAGAAAAGAAAGTTTTGCTGGTTCTGTGCTCATTCTAGAGTCAGATTGAGTCAACAGGAACTTCAGACTAGATTATTGTTTAAGAAAAAGTGATCCAAAAACAGGAGGGTAATTCTGGTCATAAGGTGCACTGATTAAAAGAGATAAAAAATAAATAAATAAATAAATAAAGTAGCTGAAATTGTCTTGTAAACATGACAGTACTTGATCTTATAATAAACAGTTGCACAAATACTAAATAATCCTCATTCTAGTCAAGTTATCAACCAAAACTGTATTCTCGCAAAACCTTAATGTTCAGCTCTCTCACCCCAGAGGCAGCCAGCAATTAGACCGGTGACGACACCTGGCTTGTTTGCTGTATGTTGATGCTTAAAATTTGGCACTGTCTCACTGTAATAAATGAAATTGCAAGTAAACACATTTGTCTCTGCTGTCAAAGTAATTTGTTGCAGAGGTGTAAAATGTGTTTTTGTCTGAGCCCAGTGCTGTTGCGCTTTAGGACTGAATAGCTGAGGAGTGTCATTAGTTCTCCTCAAAGCCTCACAACACACATGCTGAATACTGAACATATCCACACTGCCCTCCCATCTGTACTCCCACACCCACATACTGAATACTGAACATATCCACACTGCCCTCCCATCTGTACTCCCACACCCACATACTGAATATCAACCCCTCATATAGTCACACCAACTAACATTACACTTGTCACAGCAGGAAGAGCACAGGCGCTACTATTATCATTAATGATGACTCAGTTCTCTCCAGTGTCTCGTCAAGTATATGTCGTCCACATGTACCAAGTGGATTGGATTGGATTTATATATAATGTGGTGCATGTGTGTATCTATTTTTGCTGGTCACATACAGTAGTGTTATTTATAGACATGACATAGTTTATTTATGTTAAAAATAAAGACATGTATTTGTATGACACTTATTAAAACTTACAGTTACAAAGTGCGTCACATTTAGAACGCATAAAAGGAACCCAAATAAACATACTAGCATGCATATATACAATCATAAAGTGCTTTGGCCAATAAGACTTGCAAACAAATATACACGCATTAACGTGAACAACAGTTGAACCACCTTGAACCAAGCTTTCATTTTTTTATATTCTATCACAGAGTGATAAAACAAAAGAGACAAAATTCTTCATATTATTCATACCAGGATTAAGGGAGAGATTATTTATTGAAGGCTCCGTGGTATAATTCTCAAATGTGTGCCTTAAAGCAGACGTCACGGAAATTGGAAAGAAAGTGGCGTTCCAGCAACTTAGAATATTTTCACTTAGCCTGGAAAGAAAGCTAAAAAAACGTATAAAATGCAAACGCAATGCTAGACGCTCGTATTACTCAGCACTAATAGAAAAAAACAAGAACAACCCCAGGTTTCTCTTCAGCACTGTAGCCAGGCGTCAGGAGTCATAGCTCAATTGAACCATTGATTCCCTTAGCTCTCAGCAGTAATGATTTTATGGGCTTTTTTACAAATAAAATTATAACAATCGGAGTAAGAGTTCATCAGCTCTTACCTACATTAGGCAGTAATCTTCTATTAAATACAGCAACTTTTGAATCGACTGCAACGCCTATTTTACATTTGGAGAATCTCTCAGAACTAGCTTCTATCGTTTCACCATCTAAACCATCATCTTGTCTTTTAGACCCAGTACCGACTAGGCTCTTTAAAGAGATTTTTTATTTAATTAATACGTTTATTCTAGATCTGATCAATTTGACCTTATCTTTGGGTTATGTAGCACAGACTTTCAAGATTGCAGTTATCAAACCTCTACTCAAAAAACTTAATCTTGATCCAGATTTTTTGGCTAATTACAGACCCATATCGAACCTCCCGTTCATCTCTAAAATCATCGAAAAAGCAGTCGCAAACCACTTATGTGACCATCTGCATAGGAATGGCTTGTTTTAAGAGTTTCAGTCAGGATTTAAAGTTCATCACAGCACAGAAACAGCACTGGTTAAAATTACCAACGAAATTCTAATGGCTTCAGACAGTGGATCAGCCTCCATACGTGTCCTGTTAGATGTTAGTGCTGCATATGATACCATTGACCATAATATTTTATTACAGAGACTGGAACATGAAATTGGGATTAAAGGAACAGTATTAAGATGGTTCAAATCAGATTTATCAGATAGATATCAGTTTGTCCATGTTAACAATCGCTCCCCCTCACGCACTATCATGGAGTTCCACAGGGTTCGGTACTTCGACCAATCCTTTTCACCCTATATCTGCTTCCTTTAGGCAACATTATCAGGAAGCACAGCATCAATTTTCACTGTTATGCAGATGATACTCAGCTGTACTTATCAATGAAGCCAAATGAAGCTAGTCAGCTAGTTAGACTACTAGCATGTCTTGAAGACATAAAAGTCTGGATGACCTGTAACTTTTTACTTTTATATTCGGACAAAACTGAAGTTATTATACTTGGCCCTAAGCACCTCAGAGAAACTTTATCTGATCATCTAATCAGTCTGGATGGCATTACTTTGTCCTCCAGTTCCACTGTTAGAAATCTTGGAGTAATTTTTGACCAGGATATGTCCTTTGTCCCTTACATAAAACAAGTCTCTAGGGCAGCTTTGTTTCACCTGCGCAACATTATGAAAATTAGAAACATCCTGTCTCAAGAGGATGCAGAAAAACTAGTCCATGCATGTGTTACTTCCAGACTGGACTACTGTAACTCATTACTATCTGGATGTCCCAACAAATCTCTGAAAGGCCTTCAGTTGATTTAGAATGCTGCTGCACGAGTATTAACAGGAACTAGAAAAAGGGATCACATTTCTCCTGTGTTAGCTTCTCTTCATTGGCTCGTGGTAAAATTCAGAATAGAATTTAAAATCTGTCCGTGAAGGTTCTTAGTCATCCAGGTCATCTTAATCTCGGAGTGTTTAGTAGGAAGCAACTGGACTTCTTGTTTGAAGACGTTTCGCCTCTCATCCTCTCATCCTCGTTTTCCTCTCTCTCTCCCCCTTTTGCGTCTCTCTCTCTCTCTCTCTCTCTCTCTCTCTTAACCCAACCGGTCGAGGCAGATGGCCGCCCCCCCCCGTTAGCCTGTTTCTGCCCAAGGTTTCCGCCTCTTAAAGGAAGATTTTCCTTGCCACTGTCGCCAAGTGCTTGCTCATGGAGGGTTTTGTTGGGTCTCTTTAAATAATTCCATAAAGACTTTGGTCTAGACCTGCTCTATATGTAAAGTGCTTTGATGTAACTATGTTATGATTTGGCGCTATATAAATCACTTGATTTGATTTTATTTGATTTTATTTGAAGGCTAATCCAAAAAGATGGGTTTTAAGTAAGCATTTAAAACAAGACACAGCTTTAGCAGTTTTGAAAGCGGAATGCTCAGAAAGACTAGACAAAAGGTTCCAGAGATTTGGTGCAATAACCACAACAGCACAATCACCTCTAGAGCTGAATGAGTAGTGAGGCAGATGAAAGACTCTGATGCATTGATTGAGGAGGCCGGGAAGTGAAATATGGACTGAGGGAGTTGGGGATGACTGCTGGATCCATTTAAGGCCTGATATGTAATCTGTAGAATTTCAGGGAGCCAGAGGAGTATTGGTCTAAGTAAATAGTCGGATTTTTACAAACAGGTTTGATGTTAGTGGCAAAGGTTGCTAAAAAGAATGTCTGTTTTGTCAGAGGTGAGGTGGAGCAAGTTTCGGTTCCTCGAATTTTTTTACTGAATTAAGACAATTGTGAGTGTTCATGAGGTTATTCAGGTCACTGGGTTTAACTGAAAAATAAAGTTGTGTGTCATCTGCATAACAGTGGTATGAGACCCCAGCAGAAGAGTTAAGCAGATGGCCTAATAGAGATAGATAGATAGAGATAACTTTATTAATCCCCATAGGGAAATTAATTTGTCACAGCAGCAATATTGTTCTGGTACAGGACCAGTGTACATATAACACTATAAAGGTATAGAAGTATAAAATAAAATAAAAATAAAAGTACAAAAATATACACAGTATTGGCAGTTGTAGAATTTTAACAGTATGTACAGATGTTCAGTGCAGATAAGAGGAAGTGAATGATTTAACCAGGTAAAGTGTCTAGTGTCTAGTAACAGAGGTGTTCAAAAGTCTGATTGCACTTGGAAGGAACGACATCCTGTATCGGTCCTTGTAGCAGCGGGGTTAGATAATTCTGTTGCTAAAGCTGCTCCTCAGAATGTTCACAGTTTCATAAAGGGGGTGGGACGTGTTGTCCATGATGGCCAGCAGTTTGGTCGGCATCCTCTGCTTCACCACCTCCTCCAAGGTGGCCAACTGAGACCTGACAACAGAACCTGCTTTCCTGATCAGTTTAGTCAGTCTGTTGGCGTCCTTTGACTTGATGCCTGTGCCCCAGCACACCACAGCAAAGAAGATGGCGCTCACCACAACAGACTGATAAAACATCAGGAGCATCCAGTTGCATATATTGAAGGACCTGAGCCTCCTGGGGAAGTAGAACCGGCTCAGGTCCTTCTTGTACACAACCTCTGTGTTGGTGGACCACTCCAGCTTGTTGTTCAGGTGGACTCCCGGGTACCTGTAGGTCTCGAAAATTTCCACATCCGTCCCACTGATGCAGACAGGAGAGGGTGGGGGCTTGTTCCTCCTGAAGTCCACCACCATCTACTTCTTCTTCTTCACGTTCAGCTGCAGGTGGTTCTCTCCACACCAATGCACGAATCGGTCAACCAGGTTCCACCCAACTATGGCTGTGTCATCTAAGAATTTCTGCAGATGACACGACTCAGTGCTGTACTGAAAGTCAGAAGTGTAGGTGGTGAAGAGAAAGGGGGACGATACAGTTCCCTGGGGGGCCCCAATGTTGCAGATCAGACGTTCAGACCCACTGTGCTGTAATCTTACAAAACTGCCGTCTGCCCGTCAGGTAGTCCGTGATCCATGCAATCAGAGGAGAATCCACCCGCATATCCTCCTTCTTCGCCTTCAGCAGCCTGGGCTGAAGAAATCAAAGAAGGCTATGCCGACAGTGGTGTTGGGTCTGTCCAGTGCAGAATGTGCCTTCTGAAGCAGACAGATGATGGCATCTACACCGACACGGGGCTGGTAGGCAAACTGCAGCGGGTCCTGTGATGGGCACACCAGTGGTCTAAGATGTGCCAGGAGCAGCCTCTCCATGACCTTCATAATGTGGGAGGTCAGTGCTATGGGCCTGTTGTCGTTCAGCGCAGTCAGATGACTCGTCTTGGGCACTGGGACCAGGCAGGCTGTCTTCCACAGCACTGGGACTCTCTGGAGGTGCAGGCTCAGGTTGAAAAGGCTCAGGTGGTAATGGTAATGGTAATGGTAACATATATATAGAGAAAAGGATTAGACCAAGGATTGACCATTGAGAGATCCCACATAAAATGACAGCTGATGATGACATATAGTTATTCATATGAACAGTGAAATGTATGTGTGATAGGTAAGATCAAAACCGTTCAAGAGATGTACCAGATATACCAACAAGGTTCAACAGTCTATGAATTGAAATTTAATGATCAGTGGTATTAAATGTGGCTGATAAGTCAAATAGGATAAAGATGGAGTGTTCACATTTGTCTGCCCACATAAGGATGTTGTTTGTAAATTTAAAAAGTGCTGTCTCTGTGCTGTCGTTTTGACAAAAGCCAGACTGAAACTTAACAAAGACTATCAAAGACTTTTCAGCCCACTTACAGAAGCTGTTTACTTTATTTCATATTTATCTCAGAAAGATATAGATGGATTTTGATAAAATTTTCATCAAACACGTTTCTTTCCTCAACTTACAATAGATGTTTTGGTTGCCGAAGGTCAAAGCTCAGGGTCATTGAAAAGAATTTTTTTGGTTATAAATCCAGACAGAACGGACAAAAAGAAGTCCAACTGGTTTCAATTTATAGCTGGCAGCACAGGCTACAAATGATTATGGGGTTTTGAGATTGATAATCAAGGTCACTTAAAGGACAAAAAACATTTTTGGACATAATTCCTGAATGAATTGACATAGAGAGATCCAACTGTTGTCATTTAGCACTGGATACATATGATGTAAGGTTATTGTCACTGAAAGGTCAAACATATTTTTTGGACATATCCCCACAAAGATATGACATCCAAAGTTGTAAATGGTGTAAAATGTCAGTAACTGATGTCAGTTTATTTTTTTTCTGAACATGATAACTCACAATGTTGGATGGATTTTGATGAAATTTTCTGGGGAACTGGCCTATGGCACAATCAGATAGATTTTGGTGGTGATCTTGGTAATAACCTGGATCATTTGGAAGGTTTTTTGTTTAAGGATTTTTAAAACATCTTATTTTCTTTCTTCTGATTTTGTCTTCTGTAAAACTGCTGTGAATGTTTTTTCTTTTATGTCTTCTATGTCTTATGTTATATAAAAGTTATTCAAGAATATTTTTTTTTCCAATCACTAATGGCAGTTTTTATTCTGGTTTAAACTCAACAAACGTAATCCTGATCATTATTAACAGCTGAGAATGACAAATTATTTAAAATTCTGTGTTTTATTTTATTGACGTTGCTGTCCTCACTCTCCAACATGGTCACACATGTGTGACTTATATCATGCAACCACCCAAATGAGGAAAAGATGTCCCGCCCTCCTCAATGCAACATTAAGTTAGCCTACTGGAAACAGCAATAGCAGCAAAATAATTCTTTTTCAGGCTATTGAATGGCCAACACGACTTTAAGGTAAGAATTGTATTGGCGCTGTTTAGTTTTGCGTGCACAGCACTTAACATTTCTTTCTTCATATTCATGCTCTTATGGATGGGATATTTTAAGGAACAATGCGTAATGCCACCATTTCTTAAAATACCTTTACATGCATAGACTACACCTCAGTCATGACCCATTAGTTTTTGTCTTAAACTTCATTTGACAGGGGACATTTGTAATATACATTAATCTCTTAAAAAAATGATGCTTTACACTACATTTTGCTATTAGCTAATACTGACACAAAACGTATAGCACAGAACATCAAATGAGCACATTAAACTTACAAAAACATAAAACATACACAGTAAAAAAATACAATAAAAGTATATACACAATACAACACTCAGTAGGAGTATACCCCGCCTCCCCTCTAAGACCCCACAAAACCACCTAACTTCTCATCCTATCCATCCACTCCTCAGACCCCAGTCCATCAAACCTCCCACTAAAGTGCAAATCAGTGTGTACAGTGTGGTTATTGTGCCAACATAGCATTTTGCTTTGAGCCATACATGGTCTTTGCATGTTTTCAGTTCAATAGGGAGGTCGTTCCAGACCGATATGGCTTTATATGAGAAGGTTGATTGTCCAGTTGTGACCCCGGGCTAGCATGCAAAATACCAGGATGAAACTAAAGCAGCTTCAGGCCATTTTTACAGACTTTGTGAGGCCTTTTAAGTTTGTGCTGTTACTACAAAATACAATATAAAAATAATTCAAAGTCAAAACTTAAACCTAAGATGTTAAATTAACCAAAGTTAATCTTAGTTTAGGAAGTTTAGAACATTTATGGAATTGCTTCAGTGTCATTAAAGATATACTTTTTCTTTCATTTTGCTCTGAATGTTTTATCTCATCGCATTCTTACCTTCCATCACTGTGCACCACCACCACAGTAGTGAAAGGTACGTGTTTAGGAAAGGAGACAGGAAGATTTATTACTTATTTGCTGGATCAACCCGTTGCGCTGGTCACCAGATCTGCCGGGACCCCGGTAAGTAGTGAGCAACAACCTCATCATTTTCTCCATCTAACTTGGACGGCAAAGGGGTGCAAAAAAGAACTACAGATAAATCGCAAAAAGTGTTTGGAATTCTGATCAGAGAAGCACAGCCCATCAAGGCTGAGAAAATGGCTCAATTAATTTATTTTCTTTCATTGTGTCATCTAGAATCATTGAAATGGCATTTAAAGAACAGCAACTGCCAATGTAGAGTCAATTTACTGATCAATTATACAATTATTAACACATAAAAAATGTCTATAAAAAAAAAATCATTTTAGCAAATGGTATCAGCTCAGTAAATCATTCAAATCCGACTGCCCCCCTCATGTCTTTTCCTGACAGATAGCTCATTGTGACAGTACTTGCTGATAAAGAGTCTGATTATAAAATTGTGCAGCGAAACGCAGAGTTGGTCCTCATCTGCATCTAGTGAAACCTGGTCCCTCGCCGTCCTGTATTGCTTTGCAAGTAGGGCAGTGGAGCAAGCACAGTGATGCCTGGAGACAGTGAAGGAAGTATTAAACGCACAGATTTATTGCAGCACCGTGCGCGTGCGCACACACACACACACACACACAAACACACAGTCTCATGCAATCACACACATTAGTTCACATTAGTTCACATTACAAGATGACACAGACGCAGGACCTCCGGGGGTTTCCACCAAACATCTGGAGCAGCCCGCGCCTGCACTCCACTGCTCCTTAATGAGGCACCGAGATGATTATTAGTGGATGCTTTAGAGGGGAGAACGGAGGGAGGAGAAGAGAGAGGACAGAAATGAAAGTGGAGTTTGTGGAATTGTCTGCTTTTCTTGCCTCAAGAATGAGAGGGGACACCTCCAGGATTTTAGATCTAAAGAAATATTCTCGTGTCTAATAAACTTCCACCACTCTAAATCACAGACACATTTCAGAGGGACATAGTTCTCCGGGAGGAGAGGGTTTGGAGGCATACATCCTGAGAAACGATTAGAAAATGGGTCACAAGTGTTGTGTCCCAGATCGGATTCTCAGAGGTAAAAGAACAAAACGTAGTGAAAAGTTCAACCGAATTAGTTTGGAGACAAAAACAACGTTACCAACCACAAAGAAAAGGCTTTTTGTTTTTTTTTCTAACTCCTTTTCAGCAGAAAGAATGAAAAATCTTCTTCAACTTTACTCTGCCCCCCCCTGATGAGGCAGGTGTGGGATAATGCTGACTGTTGTTGCTGATGATGTCTCACATTAATCAGACTGCAGCGTCATTACTTTTTTGGTGCGGCGGCTACCATATTGTTGCCCCAAAGGGAGTCTGCAGGAACACACACCTGCCTGAGATTAATACTCCGGGACAATCTGATGATGAGGAGGAGGAAGATGAAGATGATGCATTGGCAGGTTTGCTCAGATTTTGAAAATTGATGTCAAGCCCAGTGTAGATGCCAATGAGTCGCAGTTAAATTTACCAATTTAAATGGAAGAAAATGACATTGAGAGCATAGGGTTTTGTTAGAAATGGAGCCGAAAATGTATTGCGATTCAATTTCTTTGAGACGTTGCATTAAGAAATTTTTTAGAAAGCCAATATCTGCCCAGATAATCAGCTCTCTGTGGTATCTGCCTGTACGTTCATGAGGATGATTATTTTCAATTTAGCGGAGTGTGTAAGAGAGAGAAGTGGGGAGGCGTTCAGGCATTAATGACTACTTAAAGAACCATTTGTGAATCTTCAAGTACATGAAGTGATGCAATATGAGTATTTTTATTCATTGTCATATTCAGAAGAAAAAAATCCACTACAGGCTGTGACAAGATTTGCCTTATATTTAAAAATCAAATCGTTTTTTATGTACAAAGCCACAAGTTGGGATCATTTGCATTGGGGCACGTGTGCTTTTTAATGACCAAAAGATCATAATTTGTAGGTTAATAGAAGTGGGATTTCCATTTGAAGCCAGTTGGAAAAAAAAGGCTTTTGGTGGACAAAAGCAGCTTGCTTATGTCTTTTCATTATCTCAGTGATCCCACACTTTCAGTTATAATTGTTCTTATAGCACATTTTCTAAATGGAAATGAGAGTTTTAATTGCAAAGACCAGACAACGCACAGGGCTTCCTTCACAGTGTGTGTGCTTGTATGACTGTTAACAAAGTGACCAGTGGATATTTCTCCAAGAGTCATTGGGATGACTTCCCTTAAAAAGCAGATAAATACTCTATCTTCCAGTTTTTGATTCATGTCCCGCATGCATAAAGATAAAGGAGGCGGCCCTGGCTGCCCAGCAGGCGTTAATGAGATGATGGAGCCTCAAAGTCTTGGTCACATTGACGGAGGAGGTGGCGATGTTTATGTGTCTCTTGCCGGGGGGGATTTTCAAAAAGGTGGACATGGATTAAAGTGTTCAAAAATTCCCAGCAAACTGGGGGAAAATAAAAGTTGTGGGACATTTGGGTTCATACTTCTGATATGTGTGAAATTAAGCATTCATATTCCGCTGCTTAACCTTTGGCTCAATTTCTCTTCAGAGCACAATTTTGATGTCTGGCTTAAGCAATGACATGTGGAAGAATGTAGATAACATTCATATCAACCCGACTTTATTAGCAATATGGCGTTAATGGTGTGTTGTTATCTTCTACTAACACACAGTGGACCCTTTTCAAAGAGTAATAAATAAATGAAAAGGGAGAAAATCCAAAGTAAGGTGTGTCACCAGAAACATATCAACGGGAATAAAATGAGCCTTCTTATTCTCTTAACTCTTTATTATTGCCTACTTATTCAGCTGTCTTTACAAACACTGCCCTACATTGCACAGGCTTTTTTGTCAAGAAAAATTAAGCATATTTATTTAAAACCCATGATTCTGATTCAGAATATGCAATAGACAATATTCCAGACCATAATTGGCATATATAAAAACATTTAATATAAATACTGGACACATGTTTCTCAACTACCTGATTAATAAAGCCACCAATGCCTGCTCAAAGCTGCTTCCTCGTCCTCTGTTGTCCTTCCAGGTGTAATGAGTCTAATTCCCTCGTGCCAGTCGTGCGTGTGAGCCTCGGCCCCTGCTGGGACTACCAGCCTACTTATTGTGGCCGTGGCCTGGCTCCAGGGCGAGGAAGACCGCAGTAGGGAGAGACAGGAAAGAGATGGAGAGCAGAAAAAAAGAGTTCTGCATGCATGATGCATGTAAGATCTACCCTCAGACAGATTGACCCCCTCAGGCAAAAAGACCTGTGGATAACACACGGTGTCATTGAAGCGTGTGTGTGCGCCAGAAGCCCATTTAAACAATAACACATCGCAGCTTGACCTTACTCACAAGACCACGTCTGTAAGATGTGTGTGACCTGGCCTGCATGTGCGTGTTTGTACCTTCATAAATTCATTCAATGCTAAATCTGCCTGCTTGTCTTCGCAGGGAGCATGTGTGTACTTTGTAGGAGATGAAGAGAACTTGAAGAGAGGCAATGATGATGAGCAAACACTACAGGGGAGAATAATCTCTTATTACCCATAATTCCCTGATGCTGCGCAGTGCCGGTGTGCCTGGCAAGATTCATCCCACAGGCACAAATGAGTG
>KV751348.1:10021305-10054532 GCA_001698575.1 Mola mola | reverse complement strand
CTGGATTTTTGCTCGTTGCCCTGCTTAGGATGGTTGAAGTAGTTTCTGGTTATTTGGCAAATGGAAGGGGGGGGTTAGATCATACATATTTGTAGGACGGTAACCCTCCCACTTTGAGACGTTGGCACAACGTCACCATGTACGTATACACGTGTCGTTCCCACAAGTGGACCACTGCACTGACAAGTCTTGACCAAGTTCATGATTGCTGTTTTTTTTTTTTTTTTTTCTGAAAACTTAACATTTGTTGGCATCTGGAGCTTTTTTCCTCCAAAAATGTTTTCCAATTATATTATGTAGTACCTTATGAATGAACACAATCAGTGTGATGTTCAAATCCTTTTTTTTTTGTTTTTTTAATTTTTACTAATACTATGCCTCTTTATGGGCCATCCTATTTACTCTGTAAGAGGGCAAATAGGAAATTTATCCACAAATTGTGATTAGATATTTTGGATTATTTGAATAAAATTGACTTGACATAATTTTGAATTGGTCCTGATTTTTTTTTAATGCCTTAACATTAATTACAGTTTTAAAAAAAGAGTTTGTGTGGGTAGGGATCTCTGAATTTAGAAGTAATCCATTTTGAGCATTCTACTCTCACGTGACACTGGTTGTTTGGGTTGTACCTCACTCAGAAGTGGTGGTTGAATGTGTGGCTTCAGGGTCGGACGTCGTCTCTCATGATACCACTTGAGTGGCTCAGTGCTGAAACAGTATCGGTGTGAGCTCTCCGAGAACTTCCACAGTTGGCAGTTTCAGCTGCCTTCCCACTTTGCCACTGAGGTATTTTGCTTGCATGTTAGTTTGCATGCACACATGCTGCTCACCATTAAGCCATTTAATAGATGCTTTAGATTTCTTCCAAAGTCAGCTGACCAGATCCTCCCTTTTTTAACTGCACAAGACATGGTCTAACCTAGGAAAATTATCTTTTTTTTTTTTTTGTCTAGCTTGTACTTCTTTTTAGCATATAATACTAAAATAAGAATGGTAGAGGGCACACAGGTGATTAAACACATTACACCGCATTCTTGCTTTCTGTTTAACTGTCAGCCTTTCATTATGATTGGTATAAAATCCAGGGTGATGTCCTGTTTCAAGTATTAATTGGTGGGTTAGCAGCAGAGAGGAGAAATTTGACCACGGCAGGGTGTTTTAGCTAGGCTTTGCGGTTGAAAAAGAGGTGATGTGAAGTAAAATTCACACAGCACAAACTCGGAGAGAGGTGTTTTGGCATTTTTTGAACCTGCACAAGGTATGAAAGGAAAACGCTCAGGGATGGAAGCTTTTCTGAAGTATCATTTTCCTCTGTTTCTTTGTCTCTCTAAAGAAATAATCAGGGAGCAGGATAAGGAGATGCGCGGCACTCAGAGACAGATCGTCAGAGACAGAGCAGCGCTGGAGAAACAGGAGAAACAAATGGTGTGACCAACACACACAAACACAGAAAGATACACACATATGCAAAGAGTCTGGGGAACAAAAGTATGTCTACACAAAGCATTTTCAATAGATATCTGTGTATTGAATCAATGCTTTATTAAGACCCCACTGCTCTTCCAACACACACATACTAGTAGACATATTGCATCCTCTTCTGCCTGAGCCTGATGGGTAATGGGTGTAAAACGAATAGAAAAAAAGATCTGGCGTGTTGCTGTGCTTCAGGCGACTGAGACTACTCTCTCTGTCTCACACACAACACACACACTCAGATTTTAACAATGTGGCAGCATTTCCCTTCTCTGAAAGATGAAAGGTGGTGCCCATGTCCTCTACCATTGGTTGTGTTAAGTAAATATCATACAGGACATAATTACCTCCCCGGGGAACCATTTTTATTCCTCAGTAATGGTTCCCCCTAATTAGTCTAGTTTTTATAACCATGTTCTGATTAAAAGATAATTTTCATTTAAAAATTATAATGACCTATATTTGCAGTTCAGCATAATCATGACTATCTGTATGCTTCCGCCATTCAAGTCTTTGAAATGTAAAAATATGGTTGAATATCAATGCAAAGGCTTTTAAATGGTTTAATACTGTAAGATGAATCGTGAAATTGTATGAAATTTGTTTTTTTGAGACTTGAATACTTTGGAAACACAACTTTTAAGTTTTAAAGCCTTTGTAATGAATCTGATGTTGCAACATATTTGTCATCAGTTGTTACAATAAAATGTTTGGCCCTTTTTCCCAGTTTCCATCAGGGAGAGCATTACTGCATCCCATTTGTCTCCTGGATTCCTTTACGTTACAGAGAGCAATCAATGCATCACACCCCGTTAGTGGCTTTATCTTTGTCTGAGAGGGCACTAAATAAGACATCATAAGCTTAACAGCAGCAGTGCTTTCATCTGTGTGTTTTCCCCATTAAAGCATTCATCATTTTAACAGCTGACAGCGCAGTAGATATTAGTATTGTTCCCGTATGCTATTTTTCTTGTACTGTTCTCCATAATTTTCTCTGTGGCATAAAACTATCTTTTTTTGCATTCATCTCAAACCAAACCTAATACATCTGTTTTCCACGTGCTTGTATTTATGTGTGAGAAACTGAGACACTGAATTGGATGAGGGAAGTCTCTCCTTTCATCAAACATTAATAATTGATTGTTTTATTCCGAAGATACTTTTAGCTTACGCACAAGAAACAAACAGTACATGCTTGGGCTGTTCGTATGTAGCAGCGCTGAGAGGCCTGGCTAGATTATAGTAACCTGCAGCCTTGCTCTCTTCTCCTAGGATGCTCACACACACACTGTACCCACACACATGATCCCTGTGGGCATCATGCATTGTGATGTTTTCCAAAGCTAATAGCACATATTTGCTTACCAGTGTGTTAGGCCAGATGACTTTATTTACCGTGCCTATATTTGCAAACACGTGGATCCCCAGGGATCTTTGTGGGTAAATCTGTTTGTTTATCAATACAGAGGGAATGTTGGCTTGCAAAAGCACTTAGTTATGTTTGTGATTTATTTAACCATAAGATGAAGTCAAGGTTGCCCTTTGCCAGTCATAATAATAGTAGGAACTGCTTTTTATCTAATAATTAGAGCTGGTCAGTATGGCTTTAAAATTACATCATAATTAATGATCCACATGTGAAATGTTTCTCCTCAAACGCTGTTCATAAATGCTAGGACTGGGAAAAAAAAAAAATCATTTTTTTTGTTTTGACGATGTACCCGATATTGATACTGCAATAATATTATAGGGATGATTATTGGTACTATGAAAAAAATAATTCCAAATGAGATTTTCGATTAATAATCCTCAGCTGTGTGGACTTAATGCAGAAGTGTGACGATAATTAACAGAAAGAGCTGAACATTCTGATAGATTCAGAAAATTACATTATTTTACTGTAATGCAAGCCTTTAAAACCAGGAAAGACAACATTGTTGCTCAATCATGATATGTACCATAGATATTGTCCAGCTCTAGTAATAATGATTACAAAATATACTCTAGAACAGACCTAGAATGTCTTTTAAGATGGCAAGTGATGGACAGTGCTTCTAATATCATGTGAATTGCTCTTTCAGATTTTTGTCAATTACCACTACCAGTCTCCTTGCATTTGATGGCTGCTATTTATTCATTCTCCATTCGCGAATATCTTATTATGGTTTTTTGACATGGTTAAGCATGTCATATTGCTAAAATTGATTAACAGAATTGGTGGCACTGACTGACACTATAAAGCTTAAAAACCATTACTTTGGAAAACAAATGAATCATTTGGCTATGCTGGCTGTTCAACAACAGATAATCTGCAATATGTACGGTATAAACCCTCATATTTTTCTTAATTTATAGGCTTATATAGAACAATGGCCATAAAAACAAGAATACCTTTTTTTTTCCAAATACCTTAAATATAGCTTGATTAAAATTTTGAACTATTAAGGTAGGTGCCATCTGCTTCCTGTTTTTTCTAACAATACTATAGGTTTTGCATACCTTGATTGCTTATGCCAAAACACATTATTAGTGCTATATATGCTAAAATTCAGACACGACAGAGCCTTGTCCTTATTTACGCCAAAGTCTCCTCTTCATCCTCCAGGAGGCAGAAATCAAGAAAATGGCTAAGACTGGTAACAGGGAGGCATGTAAGATTCTTGCCAAGCAGTTGGTCCAGGTGAGGAAGCAGAAGACTCGCACTTACGCCGTCAGCTCAAAAGTCACCTCCATGTCGACGCAGACGAAGGTCATGAACTCCCAGATGAAGATGGCTGGTGCCATGGCCACCACAGCCAAGGTGAGATATAGAACTTTGTCAATACATCTGCGGATTTTACTCAATGTTTTTGCTATAATTCTGATGGTGTCAACATGCACAATATTGTTATCCTCAGTTTCTTTATTATTACAGGCTAGGTAGGGGGTAGATGTAATTTTAAGTTGCTACTGTGATGTTAGTTATAAGGGTACAGACTTGCAACTAATAGTATAACATTAATATGAACCCGAAATTCTGCTGATTGAGAAATGAGGCAATGGATTTCACAAAATTGTAACTGAGCTATATCCTGAAGAACACTGCAATTAGTACGTTTTTTTCCTGAATAACTTTTTAAAAGACGTCACAGAAGAAAGGTCGCAGCAACACCATAAAAGACAAAGACATCAGGAGTTGGAGGAGGAAGAATATAAAATAAATAAAGAAACATTATAAAAAATCATTTAGCCACATGATTATCTCGTTCACCACCAAAGTATAATTAATTGTTCCTTAGGCCATTTCCCGTCTCTCCTAAGAAAACTTCTTGCAAATCTGCTGGGAAATTTTTGAGTTCTCCTCTTCACAAACAAACGAATAAACCCAGGCCAAAACATGACCTCTGCTCCTTGGCAGAGGTACTATAAAACAGGTTTATTAAAATAATTGTCCTCTATAATAATACACAATGTATGTTGCAAGTGGACAGCATTAGTTGCCCAAACTCTTAAATGGCCATTTAGACGTTTCATATTCATTAAAATCAGCTTCAGTAAAAAGTCAGGTGTGTATGAACTAGTTTCAGTGCTCAGTACCTCTATCATTATTTTAGTGTTGTAATTGAAATATTAAATGTGGAATCTGTGCATGTGTGGGTGTTAAAGGCACTAATTGGCCAAGAGTAATGTACTGTACAGAGTTAGTCTGAGCAAATATCTACAGGTCAAATCTAATTAGACTTCAGATTAGTGGAGTGTGATAAGGTGGGTTTGTGGCTTTTTCAGAGAGAGAATATGTATTTTATTTTATCTGTCACAAAGGTTGTCTATAAACAGATTAAAAAACATCTCAAAATATTAGAATATTTCATTGTTACTGTATAAGCCACAGTCATCAAGATTAAAACAATAAAAGGCCCAAAACAGTTAACTCAGTAAATTAATTAATGCAATGAATATAATATATAGGAAAGTTGAACTTTTTGAAATTAATTTAAAAGAGTGAACTTTTCCACAATACTCTAATTTTTGAAGATGCATTAGTGTATGGTGACAATTTTAATGTGGGTTTTTGGTTTTTGATTTTTTTTCAAAATTTGTATAGACAATGCAGGCAGTGAATAAAAAGATGGATCCACAAAAGACCCTGAAGACTATGCAAGACTTCCAGAAAGAGAACATGAAAATGGGCATGACAGAGGACATGAGTAAGGACCCATGATACACACACACACGCACACGCACGCACACGCGCACACACACACACACACACACACACACACACACACACAGTGACGTCTGGTATTTACAGGCTTACACAAACCAGATTGCCAAGATGTGTGTGAACGGTGGAAGGAGTGGCGTTTGTTATGTCGGCAATTTGACAAACTTTTGCAAATGTAAATGCAAGCTTCCACATCCCTCCTTGCACTTACGCAACTTGTTTTTGTGCTCTTTCTCCGTCCAGTCAACGACACTTTGGATGAAATCTTCGATGAGTCTGGAGATGAAGAAGAGTCTCAGGACATTGTCAGCCAGGTTCTGGATGAAATTGGGATTGAGATCTCAGGGAAGGTATGACATAATAGAAAGACTATCACTGATTTTACAATACATAACTTTACACTCCTCACTCGTAGGAACCATAGACAAGACTGATCGGATTTAATGTATTTTATCACCATTCAAGTAAAAACTGGAGCTTAAGAAACAGTCAAGCAATGTTACTACTACAGAAGTTAAAGCATCAAGTTTTACAACACTTTTTCACATGTAACTAATCTTTATGGATTCACGACCCCCAGCAGCAGAACAGTAAGTGCTCCACATGGCTTTTACTCGACTGTTTGAATGTGCTCCAGCTGCCACACGGTGGGGCTATAGCCCTCAGCTCTTCCAGCTCTGTGTGCTTTAGTTTGTGTAATTGCTTGGCTGCCCATCTGCCGTGTGTCTAGCTCCCCCTGGGGTGATTCATGAGTTATTGCCCCTGATAACAGAATGTACAGCCACACAAATTGTCCTCTATGAAAGCGCACGACAGGAGAGAGAAAGCAGCTGAATTGAATGGAAATTGATTTTTTTTTTTTCATTTAGAGCAGGGTGATTATTTCCTTCTCAATCACAATAAAAGATTGAGCAGATGATTCTCTCAATTTTCTTATGTCATGTATTTTGTTGAAAAAGTTCAACAATAAAAGATTTTTATATCAACTCTAAAGCTTGAAGCCATGCTGCAGCACTCATAAACTAGTTTAAGTAAATGAGCAGCCATTTGTGTTATTGTCTTAATGAGTGGAATTATCATTTACTAGAAAATGGGAAATAACAAATGCAGGAAACTGGCTTCATATTTTTGTAAAAAATACAAATACAATTTAATAACAGTGTGAATTGAGATCCACATAATTCAGTGATGTTTGTTCAGTGATGCAACGTGTGTATAATACCAGTCAAACAGCCATAAGTAAATTAAACAAAAGCTATTAAACGACAAACCTTTAACACTACACCTTTAAAGAAGAGATTTTAAAAAGTAGAAAATATCCATTTATGATAATTATGATTAATAGTAATTCTTATAATTGCTAATCTATTCAAATTCAAATTCAAATTATGAAGACATCTGTCCATGACAGCCAGTCGGATTTGTGTATACGATAAGTTTAAATCAAGTGCGTGCCCTAATGCTGTTTTCCTGCCCATGTGTGTTTCCAGATGGTGAGCGCTCCAGCTGCAGGAAAGAGTCTCCCTGGCGCTGCTTCGTCCAAAAATGCCACTATCACCGACGACGAGATCGAGAGACAGCTAAAAGCTCTGGGAGTGGATTAAACGCCTTCTTTGTGTTAATGTCCACATTGGAAACTTACGTGACATTAACACTGATTGATACAGACTCTTTTAAATACTTTTTTATTCGTTCCAGTGCTGTTGGTGTAGCACAGGGTGCACCCACACACACACACACTCACACATATTAGGACTTTTGGAGGCATGCAGACATACAAACTGTATTAACATACATACTCTGATGTTCCGCAGCGGGTCACGGGGTTGGAGCATTTGATCTGTGTGTGATTATATTTATTATGGCAATGGAGTGGCCATAGCCTGAACCACCTACACTGTAGTTCACCACCCATCTCTCTTCTTATAAGGGCTACAGTCAATGTGAACTGGCTTTTGCCCATCTCACATTTAAGCCAAACATGAGTTAGTCATCAGTCAGCTTTGGTGCATCTTTCTCCAGCAACATTTAACGGAGGAAAGACTTGATGATTAAAAAAGATGAAAGATTTAACCAGACGGAACTTGCATTTTTCTACCATTATAGTTGCTGGTAATTTAACACGAGTCAGATTCACTTTCTCTGAGGCAACCTACCATCAGATATATCCTATAATATCTAAAATATTTCTTTAATCACACAAATTAAGCAAAAGTTCAGCCAGCTTATTTGTGTTTTTAAAAACCTTAGGTGTGTAGGTACTGGAAATGCTGTAACTCAAACATATGCATGTAAAACTTACCTGACGTTAACACCATTGAGCTCAGGTAAGGCTTTTGCTTCAACATAATGCATGAGGTGGTATTTGAATACGCCCCCAAGAAGTTGTGATTCTGTACAGAATGTGTGAGGGACAATAAAGATATTAGATGTAATAAAATTGGCATATTAGAGTTTTCAATCATTTTTAATGAGTTTAATACTACTGAATAATCAAATTTTTTTTTTTTTTTTGGAGTTTTGGTTGATCTGATTTCGGATTACTGTATTTTGCTCAAGGGGATTTTCACAGGGATTGTAGGATGGCGCTGATTTTGCAGTCTCTCTTCTCTCTCAGCTGCTGTGCAGTTACTGTTCTGTGTTATTTTAAGCTGCTCCATTCACACACACATACACACTACATCAGTAAAATGATTGAAAGTGCTAAATTGACACTGTGATTTAAAAGATGTTTTCCCTGAAGCTGATTCTTCCCTACAGTGATTTATTCATGTTGGCCAGAGTCACCAGAGCAACAATTTAATAATTAGATCTTTGTCTATTTCTGTCTTTTGTTGTCATCAAATCTAAGAAATGTTTTCATTCCTATATGTGTCTGACATGTTCAATACATGGTAACTTGAAATCTTTCTTTCCTCCCCTCTAACTTTTTAAAAGTCTAATGGGATCTCTCAATTATAACAGATTTTGACATTGTTGAGAGAGTAGGCCCATGGTGACACTATTTCTGCACTTTTTAAAGGTGTATACTCCTCTTTTTTTCTTTGGTCATTGTAAAGTGACTCTGTAAAGGGTTAATGGCTTTTGTAAGGAATAAAGTTTCTACAGGTACAGTTTGGTGAGCTTTTTGTATGTCTTTCCTATGCAGTGTTTTAAGTTAAAAAAAAAAAAAAAAAATGTTAAGTATACATAACGTATATATAGATATCCAGATGTTGGTTCCCAGTCATTTCCATTTTACTGGCAAACATGCCAGTAACAAGTCTACAACAAACTAAAATGTCATTTTAATCTAGTTTCTTTGCTCAAAAGCAACGCTTACTAGTACTAGTGCATCAAAATTAAAGTATACATTTTCATCAGTTGTTTAACTAAGTAATCATTTAATATATTCTAAACTCATAACAAGTGAACTAAGATGTTTTAATAATTTTGCTATTTTTAATGTTGATAATGGCCTATAGCAAAAAAAAACCTCAAATATAACTACATTATTTCACTGAAACTGTATAAACCCTAATCCTCAAAATTAAAACAAAAAAGGCTTGGAATATTTCACATTAGGTGTTATGAATATAAAATATATGAAAGTAGTGTATTCTACTTTTTGGAGATATACTATTAGAAGCCAGTTGAGATAAAAACAAAACACCAAGGTAACTGCACTGTATAAGCATTCATTGTAGATATCACCAGTTCAAGACACTGGAATATGAAATGAAATAGGTAGGTTTTAATTCTGCATTTGCTGTTTTTGTATTGTCGTAATATTGAGGCATGTGCATGATGACTGCTGTTAACTGCACAACAATGTTATTTAGATGGTGTGTTACTTGTGGTCCTTAAAGCACAAAATAAATAAAACTCCACAGCAATAGAAGATGAAACAGCATGATCAAGAAAGTGCATCTACTCATGTACAAGAGGCTTGTCCACGTGGTAAAGCGGTGTGTATAAATGTATTACTATTATGTTTTTGAACACTACAAGGGAAATGCAACGCAATACAAGGGGAATTTTGGGGTGAATTGCCTCTTTAAGTACCATTTGCAATGCAAAACTTTAACTCAACAGAATAGCGTCACAGTGAGTGAAGCGCTAAGTTAATGATACTATTACTCTCACCACTTCTGTGACATTCGCATGAAGAAGCATTCCAGTGGTTTTATCTTATTTGGCACCTCCATAACTTCCCATCATCTGCCTTCAGAAGTGTGCCGCCCGCTGACAACCCTCCTGCATTTATTTCCCCCGATGGCGCTCAAGTTTGACAGGTGTACATGAATCACAGTAGAAAATTGCATGATCCTGAATCAAGTTGTCTTGTTGCTTTACTGATGAATCTCCAGAGACACACCCGTGGATTGCAGAATTCCTGGTGAACTCCCGAGCAGGCGCCCTCTGCTGAAGTTTGCATTGATGGGGTAATATAACATTAGTGAATAATGAGGAATGGTACACGTATCTCTTTATGAAACATGGCTCTCCTTTATTGTAAGAAACAAATAAAATTGATTCATTTTACAAGTCAAGACAATGGCTCACGTCTTTTTTCTTTATTTTACCAAGCATGTCTTTGACATATTTATGAACGTCTTTCAACAAGGTTGAATAAAGGCACAACATATCTGTCTGTCTTCACTATATTTATTTTACTTTTCTACACTGATTTCTGGAGTTGTTGGCCTGTTTCTTGACTCATCCCATCGCTCACCACAAATCAGGTCAGCGTCATGACTGGCTGATGCTCCTCTTTGCATGACAGCAACAGCAAAAAAAATAATACCAACAAATATGAAAAATTGAGTGGACCTCCAATCCATTTGCTAACAACAATGTCACAAGAGTTCCACGTCGCTGTCTTCAAGCCATGAATCAAAGAGTCATACAACATAATGTATTGCATTTCAAATAAATAGGTTGTTGCAGAACTTCAAATATATTACTGTTTTGACCAAAGCTATTTGCTCACATATAAACATTTCTGTAATTAATTAGATGTCATATACATACACAAACAACATACAAGCACAACACAAAGTCCTGCTCGGCACTAAAATTGTATTAAAAATGAGCAGTTGAGGACAAACTGTTTATAGAAAGGCAAAGAGCTGATCTTAAGTATGTGAGTGCTCATCTGCGCTCTTCTGCTGATGAACTGTGTCACGAACATACATGCAGCATTTGGCAAAGAGAGCGCGGCAGAGAATCGGCGCATTTAGATGTCAGGTCTGGTAGCTGCAGCGTAAGTGGTCAGCTAATGGAAACCTTTTATCGTCATAGTTTCAACGTTGAGAATTAATTTCTAGGGGAAAAAATGTAAAAGACTGTAAAGAAAACTTTTTATTTCACTAAATAGTGGAAAAAGCCATTAAAGAACTGGAGCACACTAAACATTGGGCTGCCTTCATAAATTAAAGAAGCATTTGCTGAATTAGATTTCATTTTTAATTCATTTCTTTTACAAATATTCTTTATTGTCATAGTGAAATCAGTGGACCAGATCCTGAACCGTAAATTATGTCATTAGTCGTTGCGTTTTATTCATCTGCACGATGCAGTTTGGACCAATTTTGGTCAAACAAGAGCTGAGGTTCAAGCTCGTTTTGACCCGTTTCTCTCTCTGGCGCCGGTTGCAGAACCACACCCTGACCACCTCCTTCTCCAGGTGGAGGCCTTTGGCTATCCGTGCGATTTCCTGCGAGGATGGCTTACTTTTTTCCACAAAGCTGCATTCAAGAGCCTCTTTAGCTCCCAGACTGCGGGAAGGAAAGTATCAGCTTGATGAAATCCAACATTAAATGGAATGCATAGTTGCGTCGTTTCTTCATACCTGATAGTCGTTCTCCTCTTCCTCTTACGCTCATTCATCCCTATTTTATCATTGTACAAGGCTGCAGCATGAAAAAGAAATATGTTGTTTACACTTTATCAAGCATGTGGTTTTTCAAATTTGAATTACTACAAAATAAAGTAGCAGATTTCTTTGAAAGATACAGAAAACAGTTGTCCTTTCAAGTGAAATGATAGTTTTCAGGCCTCTAAAGCGTTTTAAAAAGTCCTGAATATTTATTGGTTAAGTTTATCATAAGACAAAAGGCTGGAAACCTCTGTTTTAGAAGCTGCACAAGCCAGAGGAAATCAAGGTTACAGCAGTTTCTAGCAGATCTTATAAGATTTAAACAAAAGTTCAAAATTGGACCTCATCAAGGTGAGCTTTCCAGGTGAGGAGTATGAGTCAGCGCTTTAAAAGAAGGGTGATATAAAGACGGATATGAGAAATCGCCCTCTGGAGGTGGGCTGCAGTACAGGCCATAAACCCCTCCTCCTCAATTACTTCTGAAGGGGACTTGGGCCAAAATTACAACAGAGATTTAGGGGCAGGTTGAGGAAATTTTTTCCCCTAGATTTTGAGACTTTCCAGGTGAGGAGTATGAGTCAGCGCTTTAAAAGAAGGGTGATATAAAGACGGATATGAGAAATCGCCCTCTGGAGGTGGGCTGCAGTACAGGCCATAAACCCCTCCTCCTCAATTACTTCTGAAGGGGACTTGGGCCAAAATTACAACAGAGATTTAGGGGCAGGTTGAGGAAATTTTTTCCCCTAGATTTTGAGAAAAAACGAAAAAAAAAAAAAAAAAATTTGTTTTCATGAGGAAAATATTTGAAAGTTTATGAGAAAAAAAAAAATCAGAATTTCACAAGAATAAAGTCACAACTTTATCAGATCTGCAGAAATAAACAATATACATGCAGGTCCTTGGACAGCCTCCACCCTTCACAACCATTTTCCCCCGGCATTTCTTCCTCAAATAAACAGTCAAATTCTTCCAAGTCTGTGTCCCTCTCTCTTTGGAATAAATAGTTTGTTGCAAAGTCCTGACGCTGATTATAATGTCGTGCTAGTGTGCCAAAGATGAAGAATTTCCCTATTTGTGAAACCTGTACTGAAGTACAACTTCCCAAAGTTCTCCATGACCATCATCATGTCGCATGATATCCTCTAAAGTAACCCACTAAAATTACTACTTTTTTCTTGTAAAATTATCATTTTATGCTCATGATATTACAACTTTTATTCTCATAATACTTTCTCATAGTATTCTGACTGTTTTTTCTCGTAAATTTATAACTTTATTCTGGATGTCTGTGTGGCCCTGACACTCCGTCATACAAAGAGAAAACTCAAAGTGTTTCTCAAATAAACTTTTCGGAAAGATGGTTTCTTTTGTTGAATGCAGTTATCACTTTTGGCTTGATTGTGATCGATGATGTGGTGTCCGTCTTTACTCATGGTGATGCTGTGGACGCGCGGGACTCACCTCCAGCCAGCTCTGCCTCGTCCAGCCATTTAGCCAGGATGGCCTTGAGCTTGCAGGCGTTCTTGAAGCTCAGCTGCAGGTTTTCAAAGCGACAGATGGTGGTCTGACTGAACTCGGAGCCATGCACTGCAGCAAGAGCCTCTCCTACGTTAGTCTGTGTATAGCCTGGCGGTCAAAATGAAGGAAAATATTTGACAGAATACCCGCAAACACAGAAGCAGTTTTATCATCATTGTATTAATTCCCACCAAGTTTGATCCTCCGTATTTTGAAGTCATTGGCAAACATCTCCAGCTCACGTATCTGCGGGGAGTCCATGGCGGGGGCATCTTCTGCATCCCGCATGTTCTTCCTCTGGCCGTCAGCTTTCACCTCTCCAACACTAGGGCCCCCAGGGACCTCATCGGTCGAGAGGAAGGCTGAGGGCAGTGAAGAGAAACCGTGACTTAACGCGCACGAACTGCTGCCAAGACCATGGTCCGGAAACTTGTACAAGCACGGGGTGAGAGAGCCTGGAGAGAGAGAGGGAGACAGGGAGAAGAAGGGAGGTAGAAAGGAAAATTAGCAGTCTCCAGGGAGTCAGACTGTCAGAAGGGTAGTAAACGCAGCATGGCCACTGCTCACCAAGTACCTTGTTTTGAACCTTGTTGAAAACGTTTTGACTTGGCCGCATGAGAAGAATTAAAACTGCTCAAACCTGCAAGATGGCGCAGTTATCCTTTACTATTTGTTCATCATTCTGCTATAACGAAAGCTGATACAAAAAAACAGTTTCCATCCCTCCCGGAAACAGAGGGGCAGGCCCACCGAGATCTTGTGTTCCAGTAAAAAAGTACTTGTGAAACTCTGAATAGAAAATGTAGCCCAACCCTGAGGCAGCGTCACTGGCACTCAGAAAATGTTTTTGTGTCGAAGAGCATTCTGTTCTGTGTCCCTCTCTCCAGATATTAATCTGCACACTTTGACCAGCCCATTTCTTGTCAGAATAGTGGATCCTTGATTTCAGTGTCGCTGCACAACTCACTTCATTTTTGGATTGAAGAGGCTCTATTCAATTGGAATAAAAAATCCACATGCCTTTTAAGCAGGGTTGCTATGCAAGCTGTGACTTTCATATTGAAGATTCTTTATTATTTCTATAGGTGGCCGTGAATCTTGAGAGGTTAGATGTTACTGCCTTTGCTTGTTTACACCAAAATACAGGCTGATATGTCATTACATGGAATTTGGTTCCTGTCAGTGCATTGACACTCTGCATACCTGCAGTGGATGAAAGCTGTAAGAGCAGACAATTGTAATGATTCATGATTAATTTGACCACAGCCAAATCATCTCTTGTCTCTGAGTTATTCCATGCACAGTTCTTAGTGTTAATCACCTAAACGTTCCTGAAACTGCAGCTCTTGTCAGCAATGCAACACTCCCCTCTTGTGTAGGTAACTACAATACCTGATAAATGCCCTTATATTCCTCTGTGATTCCTGTTTGTAATGTAGTGACCTTACGTTTTATCATGACGCACAGCTAAAACAAGGTCAAATACAGAGCTCTTGCAACAGAACTTTAATGGTTATAACGTATAATTTAAACTGTATGAAGGCCCTAGTTTGTGGTGATCTGCTAGTGCATCTAAAAAGGAATATTGTGGGAAATATCTTTTTGTAATTTAACCCAAAAATTTGAAACTTTAATATTGTCTGCAGTCATTACTCAAACATTTTCTGTTTTTATTTTGATGATTGCGGCTTTTACAGCTGTAATATTCAAATATTTTGAGATATGTGTTTTTGGACCGAAGGCCGTAATTATCAAAATTAAAAAAAGAAAATTATATGCACTTGCATTGTTGTGGAAACGTCCATAAGTCGTAGTTAAAAATGTCTCTTGTATTTTTTTCTACAATATGTATGACAATTAGGGTAAAATTAACACTGCGACCCCAACTCCAAAACTGTACTTATGCTGCATAAAAGATAAATAAATAAAACAGAATGTGCTTATTTGCTAATCTACAGTATGCAATGCCCGGCACAAAGATATATTTTTTTTGTATATTGTTCTGGATTGGCCTGCAGCATATTTCAGAAAGTGTAAGCAGCTGTGGGACGCTCTACAAACACCTGTTTGGATCGTTCCACAAGTAAACAGATTCACTGGTAACAGGTGGTGGGGTCACATTTGATGCATCTGCAAAAAGATGGGGCGAGGTTTCCCGCGTTGTGAAGCACGTGCTTGTATAAAAGATTTAAAAACCCTTTGGGAACAAATCCTTAAGGTGTTTTTATTTTACACAGCAACCCTACTTCTTTACCTGGCTTATAGTTTATTGTAAAAGTAGGCCTACTCACTTTTAAATGATACATGCCACAACAGCCTCGTGGCTGAATGTGTGGATTCCCGGAAATGAATGAAACAGATGCTGTTCTGACCCTCTGCATTGTGGATCTGTGCACCAACTAGAGAGTAAGTAGCAGAGTCTCCGTTACACTGCCTGCATCAGTGATTTTCACTCATCCTGAAGGTGTCTCAGAGAGGTTGGTCTCACTCTCTTAAAGTTGAACTTGTAAATTCTGGAAAAGTACCTCCACACCTTATTTGTTTATTATTTACTGCCAAACTCTCTCTCTCAGAACCTCAACTATTTTTTTTTTTTACTTTATTCTTTGGCTGGAGGCATCCAGCTCTCCTTGCCATGCTGGGTTATGCGAGCGAGTTGCCTCATTTGCGCCTGATGCCTGCACCAAAGCTCTCCTGGGAGTGCACGTACAGCAGAGCGGCGCTGCACACACGGTCTGCCTGCGTGCTGCGGAGACAGCCCAAACTGCAGAGCCCACATGTGGGCTCACAGGCCTTTGTGCACATGGACACGGTCCCCCCCGGCTGTTATTCTTGCCCAAGGATTATGGCTCTGTTATTTTAAGAAGAGAGTGCAAACAAACTCCAGTACACTTCTATCTTCACATCATTAATATATCTTTGCGTGCTGATAAAACCTGACAACCCTGCATTTCTTTTTTTAATCAAGTTTTTATGGCCAATGGTTCAGCACACATTTAGTTTGCACCGTTGAGACACAGCCACATTTGATTGGAAGTAACTCCTCTGGAATAACGCTTCTGCTCACACAGTTGACCCTTTGTTAATATAAAAACAAGGATCCCTGCTGCTTGTCTGACCTTGTCTCTTCCAGTTCACATAATTACCGAGTTCTGTTTGTTCTGTCTGTCTTCTTGTCCTCCTGAGTCATGTTCTTGGCCACTTTGAACATACTTCATTCTGCTGTTTTCTCACATGGATTCCTACATTCCTTAAAAAATTCTTTAATACAGTTGGTTATCTTCTGTTTTTTAATGGTTAACCCTTCCCCACTTTCAAACTGGGCAAATTACCTTTGCCCATAATTATCTTCCAATGCGCATTTACTTATCTAGGGATGTCGATAAGGGCAGCAAGCTGGCATTTATGTGACAAATGACATCCTGATGGCAATAAATGTCACCTGCTGTTTAAGTTCAGTGCCCATGTATTTCAGCACAGCCTCTGACACGGCACATAGCAGTTTGATGAGACCTTTTAAAGAGCGGGGTCGACATTGCCACTCAAGCAGTTATAATCCTACCTTTAAACAGCCGTGTCTGCCAAAAAGAAGCAACCTTATTTTCCCCTGCAAATGTGGAATGTTCTGTGTTTGGCTTATGTTAGGCTATTCTTTCAGATCTGTATTTGGTCCCACTAGATTAGATCACGCGGAATTGTAACAGTTCAATTATACTTCACTTTCCTTCACTTGTTCATGACTTTATACAGAGGGATTAGTATGCAGGACAGATGTACACTAACATCCTATTAGTTTCTATTCGTTGGGTAATTTTGTCTGTTGAAGGTTTCCCCGATTTTAGTTTTTTGAACTTTGAGCATTAATCATTGTGACTGCCTCGCTGTGACAGCAGTGCAAGGAACAATAGAAAACACGAATACTTATTCAGCATGCAACACTCGTAAACTGGGTGTATCATCTACTCTATTGTGATTGTGTGGGCGCAACTTGATAAGAATGACAATGGCCTGGCAACATGAGCAAAAAAAACACAGAAAGTATGCAAACAACCCATCAGCTGTCATCATGTTTTGATTAACATGCTGTTAATTCCTTATCGGGGCTTGACCACCATGTGACAAGTGAATCCTTCCTACTTCAAACCAGTGAAAAGAGCCCAAACAAAAACAGAAAACCTCTAAATAACAAAAAACGAGATGCTTAGTGAGAAAATTGTTGTCAACTGTTGTCAGCAGGGGTGGAACTAACAAAATGACTTAATTACCTGTAATTAAGTGTTTTTTTTAATGTACTTGTACTTTTAGAAAATGGTTTTCCATCAAGTAATCATACTTTTACAAAAGCACTTAACCTACAAAAACTGTTGTGCTTCTACATTTCAAGGGGATTTCTGTTGCTGAGTAAAAACGATAATGCTCTAAAACAAATCACCGATAAACCATTGATTTAATGCACAACCCTGCGAGCATATTAAGTGATACATATCAAACACACCCAGACTTTACATGTTTAACAGGTGATGAAAAATGCCAAAAGCTAAAATGTTCATGGTAGATCCACAGTCATTATTCCTGTGGTAGGACTTCTGGCTCTTTCTGGTTCATTCAAAACTGTGACAGCAGAGCCTCAATGTGTTTGAAACTCTAAGGAGCACAGTGGGACAGAGAAGCTGAACCAAGAGCAGATTGTCACTGGACCCACAGGACATAATGACATAATGTTATACAGCACAACGGCATTTATTTCATTTCATGCTTTTTGCTGGTGCCACCGTGTCCACATGAGGTTTTATTTAACTTTAGTGTATAATTATCTCAATTTTGTACTCTTTTCGGGTTAACTGCAGTTAACTGCAATATATACTGCAAAATCTGTCTAAGCAAATGACATTTATTAAGGGCTTGTTGGCTTGAGGATGTTCAATTGTTGTTGTTGGATCATCACTAAATGAGACATCTTTAAAACTTAAAATAACTAGTGAGCAGTAAGCTTGGCCGATAGAATAAATACAATTAATCTGCCGCTTCAAAGTAATTGCCACTAATATGTTATTGCATTTAAAAATTCAGAAATGCCTTATTATTTAATTGAAAGCTATCCATTTTGTTTAAACTAGGCAGCTGTTGCTCTGTGTGGCACGCAGAAGCGTACAGCAGAGGATGTTGACGATCAAATATGAGTGAAAGAATTAAAATCCTCCCAACGCTATTTTGTCTTGTCATAACACAGAACTGGCAAATCATTTTTCACCTTTATGTAAAATAAGTACCCTAAAGTGCTCAAGTGCCCAGCAAAGCATCTTAAATTCGTTTTAGCTGGTACTGGATTTTAAATTAAACGGGAGTAAACCAGTTGCTCAATTTATTGGGTGTAACTGCATGCTGGTAGGGGGAATAATTGTGTGAGTTAGAGAGGGACTGATATTGAGAGTGTGTGTCTGATCATTACCTTGCAGGTTTGTGCTGCTCACCATGTTAGGGTGGGGGACGCCGCATGTCTGTAGGATACGGGTCTGAGAAATACTGGCAGAGAGCATCTCCTGAGCTACAGAGACAAAGTGAGAGAGAGAGAGAGAGAGAGCGCTTTAACTCTCATAATCACCTTCATTTTACCTTTGCAATATTCTTTGTCAGCACAATAATCAGTACCAAAGTCAATCATAGTCAGTATATCAATAAACACTGTGACTCTTTAAATATGGGATCGGATCGGTCGATTGGTCAACACTGAGGTGTTCAATGATGCATCTTCGTCAAGACAGTGATGTCGCTCTCTGTATGCAGAGTCTGACAAGATAAAGTCCACAAAGGGCTGGAAGTGAATAATTCAGTGTGAAGGGGGTCACCTGACAGCCATATTGAAACATTACGCTTTTTATTCCCATAATAAATTGCATTATTGTCATCAGAGTTTGTATCAATCAAAATTATATTTATCAATATAAAACAAAACTGTCACAATCACGGTGGACATTGTAATTGCAGCTTAATAACGTTGTCATAAGAAATCTTTAGTTATATTCAATACTGCAATTTCCAGATGTCATCGATTAATAGTTTAATCTGTAGTATGTCAGAAAATAATGAAAAACAATTTCTTATAATGCTTGATAATATCTTAAAGCTGCTTGATATAAGAAAAATGAATATTGTTGCAGCTAGAACAAGAAACTTGAGTTGCCTTCTTTGCATTTTAAATGATTTAAACAATGACTTTATCGTCAGAATTGATGTGATAAATTGCTCATTGCGTAAACTGTGTCAGTTTAGTTCCGGCCCGACAACAGCTGGCACAAATGCCATCACAGCCTCTCACCTGCCATCACGCCATAGGTAGCCTGCTGGTTGCTGTAGTGACAGGGGGTGACCGGGTAATGCAGGCTTGGGGGGCTGTTGTTTAGGGCGTTGCCGAGGGATGATGTGGACAGGTGCATGTGGGAGCGCTTGGACGACTGACCCAGGGACAGCGCAGATGAGACTGGTGGAGGCAAATGTGGTTAAAACCTGACTGGAGAACCAAAGATCAGCAAACTGAGAAGGTCTGATCTCAGCACAGCTTTAAACACACGGTATTATTACACATGGCTTTTTGTCACTGTGGCATGAGATCTTTCAATTTGATTTCTGTAGAAGTGGGCTCTTAAAATGTTGAAAATATTTCAGCGCACAAACTTTCCACTGCAGATATAAAAACTTTGCTCACAAAGACAACTCCATCACATCAGACAATGAAAGAGAAAGATGGGGGCAATGGCTAATTTGAGACTTTCCCAAAGCTAATATTACCCTTTCTCACTGCTTTAACAGAGAGAGAGAGCGAGAGAGAGAGAGAGATGCAATTACGGCCTGAGTTCAGCACATTTTATCTTTAAACTCTGGAGAAAAATTAAATCATAGGCTACTGTGGTTTTAAACTGCTGTATAACAGAAATATATGACAGATATCATAAACACAATGAAGTTCTTACACAACCCTCTATGAAGTGGTTTAAAACAACCTTGTGGAGAAATGCCCACAACACCACGGACATTAAAATAAAAATGTTTTTAATTATTAGGCTACAATAATTTTGATAATGACTCCATTGGTATCGGCCATCAGTATTTAACATCTTTAAGGTATGAAATGAGATAACCCATCAATTGGGGTTGTCTGGTCGGTGGAATCCTGCATTCAGTTACTTTTTTTTTCTGCATCCAGTAAAAACATTATTATTTCTAAGTGGTTTTTTTTCCCTCGCAACCAACACGACATCCCAGGGAGTCTGTGCTGATGTGAAGGTGCGTCTGACAGAGCGGGCAGTTTCGTCTGGTATTTTCTAAAACTGAATAATGGATCCATTCACATGATGGGTCTCAGATTGCTCACTGGTTCTACTGGTAATTTAACACAGTCGTTCTCTTTTAAACCTCTGCTTCCGTGGATGGTTCACCACTAAGTGTGTTTCATTAGAGTTGAACACTTCTGGTCATGCCCTCTGCTAATTACATACAGTAATTATTCATGTATTCATTTTAATGCAGCTCAGTGTTCACTTCAAAAACTAATGCAAGCGTCCTTATATACATGTTCTTTGTTCTCTTGCGTCCTGTAAACGATTTAACCAAGGCTCATGAGAATGTCCTGAACAAATACCAGAAAAAAATACTTTGGCAATAAGGACAAACCGATATTGCAAAATTTTAAGAAGTTTTGCGTTTGTTTGTGGCCACGCTTCTTTAAAGACTTAGGAGTATATATAGAACAGGTCAAAAGTTTGTTGCAGCCTGGTCTGAGTCAAAAAAGTGACCAGCTGCCAGAAAAATGCATCGTATGACTAATCTGCATGATCTAATTCAATCCATTCTAAGCTATAACAATCAGCAGGTACCAACACCCAGAGGAGGCTTTCTCCATAATGCTCCACAGTCAGAAAGACCTTGGGTAGTTTGTCAAACTGATAATATATTCTCAGAGCAATTATTCACTCAGTGGAGACAGATGGGCCAAACAAGCTGATTAGATACATTTATATAATTCGGATTGTTTTTGAATAAATGTATTTCTTAATTCCATTTGTCTTCCCTTGTGAGTGAGAACACAACGGTGATGGAGTTGTCTGTGGTGGATCAGAGGAAGGGGGGCATGGCTGGGTGAATTACAAGGCATACGGGAGCAATTTGCACCCCCATATCCGCCATAACTAACCAACAGCAACCACTGGACCCACTATGAAATCGATAGTGCAGTGGCTGTTAACACAAGCGCATCTCTGTATGCACCTACCTGCGTCCACCTTTCACAAGGCTGACGTGGAGGACTGGACTGGTTGTTAGAGGCCTGCTTTACACTTCAACAGTCAACATCAACAGTTGTAAACACATTATAGATGGCAATTATAATGAATTATAACTTCAAGTGCCGTATGAGATCTTTTGACAGTTTACAGACTCTGACTGATGGGGCTTATAAATCATTATGACTCCTCATAGTCCCCTACACACACTTCAATAACCAACCAGTAAGTACTCACTGTATAATAAGGTACACTGTATATTTTATCTAAAGACTCACATGATACAACATTCATTCTTTTAAATGCTGCCTACATTGAAACCTGATAAAGCATGCATCGTTATAGATGATGATGATGATGAACTTTGCTGCATGGGCCAGTAAAGTATATACTGAGTCCTTAACACGGCTGATCGTTGTTGCATGTACAGATGAAAATAGGTAGTCTTGATGTATTATAAGCCTCATCGGCCAGGTCCTTTAGTTTATGAGACACATGAACTTATGATTCATTCTAAGTCTCACTTATAGTGATGTAGTGCAACAGAATGTTCACAGGGAATAAGGTTTTTCGTGTGTATTGGCATTATCTGCAGTATGAATGCCCCAGTAATGCCTTACAAATTTTATGTCTTGCAAATCATACAGAGTTATGGAACACAAGATGAAAATGAGCCCACAGGAAACAGGCTTTGAAATAAGAGGACAGAGGAGCATTTGAGGAGAGTTTACCTGGGGAAACCATGCTGTGAGCGTGGGACGTGGCTGGCAGGCAGTCACTGGTAGAGGCATGATGCATGAGGATTGGCAAGGGCGAATCTAATGCCAGTGGGGCGAAAGAGTCAGCACTGAACGCCTGGCACGCCATTCTTCTCTGGCCTCTTTCCAGTGGTCCCAATGGTGCTGTTCCGTTGGATCCTTTAATTGTCTTCCTTTTGCTTGTCCTCTCTTGCTCTGGCTTTGCTCGTTTCCTTCCCGCGTATTGTCTCTTCTTGTATTGTCTTCTTGGGAAGTGTTGCCTCTCCTCTTTTCTGTTGTGTTTTGTCTTTACTTATGCCTTGTCTTCATCTGACTTGGTCTTTCTCGTCTTCTATTCCCCCTCGTATCTTCTCTTCTTGTGCTTTGCGCCCTGCCTCAGTCAATATGCCACTTGGAAACATGCAGAAAACTGTGATAAGTTACCTTTTTCTGTTTCTAAAAGAAAAAACGGACATCAGTGCCTCAGCCTGAACTCCTCACAGTTTTGGGCACGTTGGCATTCTCAGTCCAGACGCTTTAAGATGAATAGTGAGAAGCCTCAGTTTTAAGTAAGAAGGTGTTTCTTAGCTCTGTAGGGCCTCTGCTATGTATGTCCCCTTCTCTTTCTCTTATGGATGCATGTCAGCCAGTGTGTCATACCTGCAGCATTTTGCAGCACTTGTCTTCCGCAGGTATTTATATCCACCCACCTACAACTCTCCATCTCTCTCTTGACCTATGAGGCCCCTTGTTTCCTATCAAACCACTCACCCCCACCTACCAATCCCATGTCAGTACCGTTATTAGTTGTGTTTGTCCTTACCTGCGTTCTCCTCATCCCCATTCCCAAATCCAGGATTAGGGTACAGAGCGTCTGAGAAACCCGATCCTGTCCTCTCCTCTGCGCCCTCTCACTATCTCTCAGTCTCTCTCCCTGATTACTGGGTTGCGCTGTAGTTGCAATGCGAATGAAAGTGAACACTTGGGCTTTTTTTTCTTTTTTAACATATCGAGTTTGCTCTTAGAAAACCACATGAATAGCTAATTTTGCAAATCAGATTCAAAACATGTCTAGAATTGGATTTCTACTGATCATCTTTAAGGATGTGCTAATAGCAACAACAGGTCAAAAAAAAGAAGAAACTCTTCTCATTTGCTTGAATGCCCTGGACTCCTCAATAATTAAAAAACTTTTATGTGGTGTACTCTTCAATGGATTTACAACTTGTAATATCTTGGTTGTTTTAGCACAGAAATTAAATTGCCTTGCAGGAGCTTTTAAGTGTAAATTAGATTTTTTATTGTTGTTGTTGGAAGGACATAGAGGTCAGGAGCGTTTCGTGAGCCCTGCCTCTTTAGTCCACAGCCAAACACCCAGGTGGCATTATCTCAGAGGGACTGGAAGAAAGGGGTAACACTGTTTCAGTGTGGTGTCCACATTTGTCGAGGTGGTTAAGACAACAGGTCTCATTGGGGAGGATAAAGGTTAATCCGAGGAGCGTAGCTGCTCTGCACACTCTGTTGTGTCTGTTTGTGTTTATCTTGGACTATGAATCACTATTGTTGATGTAGGTGGGCAGCAGGTGGAAAATAGCTTGTGGGTGGCAGGCACGATTTGACTTGCTTAAGCATGCAGTGTAAATTTAGGCTAGGTGGACTTGATTCTTTTGGCAGCGTCTCCTCAAAACAAAGAAATGATTTTCATTTAGTTTGCTGAGTCCTTATTCAAAAGTCCTTGCCCTAAAGTCATTTGATACTCTGCAGAAATCATTTAAACTCATAGATACTGAAAGTATACTCTGTTAATTGTGGATAAATTCATTAAAACCCACATATAAATCAATATACTGATGAAACGGAGTAACTTTTGTTCCCTTTCCCCAGTTTGCAATTTTGACAGAATCCTCAATCAGCCGCCCGATTAAAGAAAACACATTTAGACAGAGCATCGATAGAGAAAACTTTAGGCACAAATAGTTGGGCAACTCAAAATGGATGTTGACAAATCTCATTGCTCCAGGACAGGTTTGAAATGAATACAAACCAAATCCCCAATATGAAGATGACCGAATGTAAAGGGTTGTGACAGTAAATAAAAAATCCACCTTAAAATACTTCTCTTATTTCTTTCATCTCAGCCAATAACTCCCACTCAGGCTAAAGACCATTTTCCCTGCTGTCGAATGCACGCTCATTTTTGCACTTTCAGAGTAAAACCACCTGTGTTTTATATCAATTTGTACCCTTGTACATCTCACAATATGTTACAACGATATTCACTCCACAAAAAATTGTACTAAAAATTATACTAAAAATTATACTAAAGATGGAGCTTGTTTGTGTAGCTCTATCATTCTCTGCACGTGCCAGTGTTAATTCTTATGAAACAAAGTACAAGTAATAAACTAAATGTATTAGTGTACATTTGAAATCAAGCATCAAACTTTCACAGGAAAATTAAAATTACTGAAGTTTCCTGTAAATTGAGACGGACAGTCGTGATAGAGATGCAATAAATTAAGTTGGAACACACGGAAACTATCACAAAGTTAAAATGCCAACTGCAATACTGTATAAAGCCCAAGATTTGTTATTGTGTAGAGGTTTTGCCGAAACACATATAAATCAAATGCAAACTATTTTCTTACTGCAAAAGACAGCCTTACGAATTTTAAATAAAACAAAAAATAACCCTATTGTGAGCCAACTAATCCACTATTCAGCCAGTGAAACATACTAAAATGCAAAGACTTCATAGATTATAATACAAAACATAAAAATGGACAATCGCCACCAAGTATCTAGAGATTGTTTGAAATGATGGACAACAGGTGCAGCAAAGGAGGAAAATTGATAGTCTGTCAGTCACAGTGGTGATCCCGTGGAATACTTCTAAAAAAATCAATGCAGTACACTGAATAGGCTCAACAAGAATAATTTAATCTCAAATACAACAAAAAATATAAGTAAAAGAAGAAGACTAAACCTACTCTTGTCCTAACTAGTACTAACATCTATCTATTTGATCTATTGTTGCCATAACTGTATTTTGTTTGCTAATTATGATTTTGTAAGGTAAGAGGGGTAGTTATTAGTAGCTGTCGCTTAAGACTTAACCCTTTTGGTTTACTGTTGAAAATTCAGAAGTTCCTCTGTTATCGTGTATTGTTTTCTCTGTTGAATATGAACTGACTAAACAAATATCAAATCTAAAGCAGTGTTTCCATCAAATGCTTTTCTATTTACATTTTTTTTTTCAAACTTTGCAACATCTACCTTTATTTCTCGACATTTTACTTATAAAATATTAAATATTACTCGTAACAATATAAAATGTTACAATATAAAAGTATATAAAGTACATATTGGGCTTTCTGGACACTTTGGCTACATAAAGGTGAACGTGCAGATTTAGATTTATTGTTTGGGACAAGCAGTTATACTCTGCACACTAATGCTATTTATGGTGCATATGTTAGTTCAGTTTTTTTTAAATTATTCTGATGAAATCAGTTTTTATTTTGTGTCTTGTCATTTCACTTGTGCTTTTCTTTACTATACAACACTCAGGAACATTCTAATACCAGATACTTGGATTTAAGACATTGACTTAAGTCATTTATTTTAGGGTGACTCATATCCGACTGTAACAAACCTTTAAAACGCCATATTCATGTAGTTTTCCTTGAAATTCTTGATCAGACATGGCTCAGAGCAGAGCGGTAGAGTGATATTAGAGGGCTGGTTCCACTGTAACACATAATGCTTATAATTCTCCACATTATACTTTATTGGAGCTTGAGTTGATGTGCATTTGGGTAGACAGGTTAAAAAGAAATGAATAGTGAGGTAGTGAGAGAAAAGGCAAACCTTTCCCATGGGTAGACAAGTAGACACACACACACACACACACACACACACACACACACACACATGCACATAAAGAGACTTAAACTTAATTAGTGAAGAGACCATGAGTCAAAGGGGTTTTCTTAAAGCACCTGTCCTCGATCGCCCCCTCCTAACCTCTTCATCCTTCATCTCCCTTCACACACACACACACACACACACCAAGACAATGTTTCAGTGTTGACAAATGGACTGCAGCTCTAATCGCTATTACAGACGATAAAAACATGTTGTAACAAGAACCTAAACAGGGGTAGGCAAACAACACCATATGCACATGCACACACACAGATACAGGCTCACACACACTCCAGCGACACACCAACAGCAGCGATCCATCCACTGTTGCAGTGGGAACATAGTGGGGTGATACATTCTCACAGGTATCACATCCGTACATACAGTGTACCAGGTGGACTGTGTGAACGTGTGAAAATGAAGACCTTCCAACATGTTGTTGTCTCTCTCTCTCTCTCTCTCTCTCTCTCTTTACTGAAGAAAATGTCATGACCCTTTCCACCATGTAAAGCTGAAGGAAACAACATGATGCATTTTGGTTCGATTGTGTGCTTATTAGCAGTTTAGCAGCCGTTAATTTAAAGACAAAGCACGAGTGATGCACGCGTGTGCGTGTTTCTACCATCATTGTATAGCGACAATGTGAACACTGTTGGTCTTAACTATTTTAAAGCCAATACGTACAATATGCATGGTGAGAAAAAGGAAAATTATTACATTTAATTATCAACTATGTTCATTTATTGTTCATATTTCTTTGAAGATTGAATACCTCATTATTCAAGATTAAAATGTCAAAAAGGTGCTCGAAATGGCTTGTCCAGTTTTCGAAATTCTGCATTCATTCATTCATTATGTGGGGATGAACTCGGAGCAAGGTTTGTCGGGTGCTTGAATACATCATGACATAGATCAGCGCTCCTGTTGAATATCAAGCATACACGTCCAGTGTCAGTCTGACCACCATCTGCCCCGAGCTGCGCCTGACTCACCGACCGCCGCAAAAACACGGCCCAGAGACATCCAAGATGGCTAATTTCATCAGCATATTCAGCACACCTTGTATAAACAGCAAAGGTTCAGAGGAGAAAACAGCAGCCCATTCTGAATCTGTTTTCCCTCACAGATTACTATCTCTCCTAATCAAGTAAATGTCAGCGTTTTGTTGGTTAAATGACAATATCCTAACGTTAATTCACAGCTCGCAGTTTAGTGCTGTCATGACCACTTCATTTTGCTGCCCATTGGTTTTGTGAATCTTTTGATTTATTTTCTGTATTTTTCTGAGGTAATAGGAAGTCCATTTTACATATAGATACGACGGTGCAGTGTTTGCTATAACTTAAAGAACTTTCAGTCACACATTCATCATTAGCTTAACCCTGTTTAATGGCAAGGGTTGGCAATCAACCCTCCATTCCCAAGGAGCACTTCCTCACTTGCCTCACACATTTGAAAGGTTCCACGCTAGGTAATACAAGTCAATGAAATGCGTGAGATATTATCATAAGTAATAAAAGTATCAGAAGAAACCAGCACAAAGTAAGTGCAAACATAAAAAAAGATATAAGCATGACCTAATCTTCACCAGTAACTAACCTCCAATAATTGCAACCCACCGTGAAGAATGAGTAATAATAGCAGTGCAATAGAAATAATATAAAAATGAGCGTAAACCTACTGTGAAATTCCAGCAGGAAACTTAGTTACTTCCATTTCGCTTAAACGCCGTGTTTCAGCCACTGAGCCTCAGCCTCGAGCTGGCACTCTCCTCTTGTTCCTTCTGAAAAAGACACATTATTGGACTTGCTTAATATATTTATTGCACATGCTGAATGTTTAAAGAGACTTTAATTTTGCAATCCATATACAACTGTGGCAGTGGACAAGTTTCGCCCTCTGTCCTTACATAGTCAACACTGCTGTGTGCGCACAGCTCTTTGTGACTGACTTTCCTGCTCTGCTCTTTGCAGCGCATGAGGTTTGAAGGACAAGTCAACTGAAGAGAAAAATGCTGTGGAAGGATAAACAAATCTAAGAGATGAACGACACTGTTGCAAAGCTCTGATGGGAGGAAAAAGCAATACATGGCCTAGAATGAACCAAATATGATAACATGAGAAATAAGAAACAGGGCTGAAAGGGCTGGATGCATGTAACACTTAAGATTCAAGACATATTTGAAGGGAGCACTTGTTTCAATCTCAGCACTGTTGTGTAATTTCAAGTCTTATGAAATCTGTCTTCCACCGGCTGCTACGCAGTTGTATTGCTGTCCACTTGCAAATTACTCAAAGTTCAACATCATTAGCCTTGTGTACTGTGTAGCACGCAGTATTCCTTTCCAAAGACAAGCCTGTTCCTGCCATTTTGCATCAAACCCTCTCAAGGGGTTGTGATGTGATGTTCAATTAATTGTAAAATAAATGTTAGAGAGTGCAGCACTGAATTTAGGAGGGTCAGAATGAAACAATGAGACATAAAGTACAGTACAAAATGTACACATGCACATATGTATATTATGCAATGTGCTTCATTCAAGTCTTCTCACTGCATGAGGTAAAATATGGGAAAAAAGAATAAAAATCACACAGTATAGATGGAAATGGTAGCTAGGCAACAGGCACCAAGGCAGGGCCGTTTACTCATGTGCCCCATAAGTCTGCAAGCTTTATGAGTTTCCATCCATCTCTTCTTTGCTGAAGAGGGACTGTGTCCAGTGGGTGTCTATAAATGAAAGCTGCAGGGGACAGAGAGCCATCTGTATCTGCATACCGTGATCAATCACCGCAAGTGATGTGAAAGAAGAAAGAAAAAAAAAATCATGCCTGTTAAAATCATCGCAAAAATCATTTTTTAGTAATTGTGATAACTGATGACAGTTTGGAAGAATGCAAATGTAAGATTTTAGATGAGCTTTTGTTTGCTTATTACAGCAAATTTGGCAGCCGATCTAAAAATTGGGAACCAGTTGAACCACCTTGCTGACTGCGGCTCCAGCCATGGCACTGTTGATCAGTGGGTCCCCCACTCCGCCATGAAATTATGGACATGCATTCATGTGAAAATATTGGCAATTACACCATCCAGACTTATTATAATTAATTGAGTGAGTAAAAATCCAAACTCTGAAGTTTAGTCTCTTAAACCTAAATTGTGAGACAGAATGTTCCTAGAAATGTCCCCTACATGCAACTGATATTGTTATGCAGATACTTTGCAGACACTCTGCTCTACAGCTTTGCCCCCTGCCCTAAAGGTCAGAATTACTGGATCAGTAAATTCAAATTATTATCCAATTTACTCCAGAAACCACTCATGATCATTCTACTTAACCCCCCCCCCCAAAAAAGTAATACACAACAGTGTTTTCAATCCTACAGTCTCATTGTAAATTGCTGCTCATGCAGTGGAAAAAAAATCACACTCCCAGCTGCTGCTAAGATGTGGCTTAGTGACGTCACAAATGCACTAAATTTAGAAAGAATAAGGTACACACTTTTGGACAGATTTGGACACCGTTCATTTGCCTTCTTGCTCATACACCCTGAGATTAGATAGGTCTTCTTCAATTGCCCAAGCAGAGAACTGACAAAGCAGCTTGGAGCTTGGAGATTGTCTTGATCTGACCTTTTTTTAATGTTGCTGTTGTTTGTCTGTCATTTTTGTCTCTTTTTCCCCATACATACTGTATGTTCATGAAAACAAAGCATGATGCAGTCTGACTGCATGTATATATCTCTACCCATAAAGATATACAGCATTAGTATGTTTGCTCTCGTGTCCATATATCTATTTCTTATCTCCAAGCTTGAATAAAATATCCTGTAAAACTTCAAAATCTACTTCAATTAAGAAGTTATTGATCAATACAATAAAACATTCTTGGACTTCCAAGATTTGGCAAGAATGGATTTTTGGATTTTTTGGGGGATTTTTTTGCGTATTCATTGACTGTTGTTTGTGGCCCAATTTTTCCTTAAGGACTTTAAAACTTAAACTTACTCCGCTCTATTCTATTAGTTTGCTAATGAAGACTTAAAGTTTAAGCTAGTTGGGCCACCATGGCTAATATCATGATGACACAGTGCCTTGAGCTTCCTGTTTGTCAACAGCGTGCCTTTATGTCACCTGACCACCAGGAGGCCTCAGGGCTACGAGCACTGAGGGAAACGCAACGAGAAACAAACCAGAAGCTAAGAGAGAAAGGAGTTAGACAGCATGGAAAGATATACTCTGACAAAAGAAAAAAAAACCTGATTTGTTTCCCCCTGGTTGCTCTCCACAGCCCCAGCTGCACCGTCAGCAGGGTCTTCGTTGTGACTGCTTCCACTGCTGTCGACGGGCTTGTCTCTGTGCAGTTCATTACACAGAGAAATTAGAGTTGGTGTTAGAGGGAAAATGATTACATGGGATCAGGGTATTTGTTGTTAGCAGGCTCAAGCAAAATGTATTTTCAGATGATGGAAGGCTCCTGGCGGTCTGATTGATAGGCTGGTCCACTTTGAGTTGGGTTATTTATTTATCTGGAGCCACTCAGGCTTGTAAATTACTAGCAGCCGTTCACATACAATAAAACATGATGTAATATGTACGGTAACACACATTAAAGCTCTGAAGTGTATTTATCACTCCGTGGCTGACAACAATTCAAACTGTGGAGTCTGAAGCTGTTTAAACCGTTTACCTGTTTCATTGTGCTGACTGACAATGAGTAAGTGTGCTAAAGACAATGCTGTGGTGTTACAAAGCTTTGACACAGCTTTTCAAAACTGTAAGAACATTGTTTTCTCTTTGAGTAAGGAATGCAAGGTAGAGACTGAGTAGGCAACATAAAATCTGCAACTGCAGATCCATCAATTGTAATCACCAGCCTGTATATTATCGATGTACTGGAAAGTTTTGTGTTTCTTTGTTTTTTTTATTCCTGAAGCAACTTATATTTCTGTTATGAATACATCGTCACCGTCAGTAGAAGATTTCTAGTATCTTTAATACTTGTATGTGTACTTCAATGTGTACTCTTAAATGATTCATACTTACCACAAGTTTTGGGACGAGATTGGATCAGATGCTGCAATGTAATCTTTCAGGGCAAAACCAATAATTACGTTAGTCCATCAAAATTTGTAGTTTCGGCCACTCACAGGTTAAGATTGTTACTCTGCCTGTCTGACAACATCACCAAAAAGATGCCTAAAGAGTAAAAAAGATTTAGGTTGTTTTCTCACAAGAGGTGAAGACAACACCAACAATAGTTAGTTTGGTGTATACTAAGAAGAGCCACCAGTGAGAATGTATTTTGACAGTCATGGCTGAATATTTTGTTGTTTTCAATAATATAGGCAACAACCAAAGCACTTTACCTGTTATGAGATATTAGAGCGTCTCCCTTGAATTCCTCTCGATACGGTGCGAGCAAATGTTGGCATTTTATTCACACAAGGCAGTTACGGAGAGTTATCATTCTGAAATCATGTTTCTGCCTACTTTGCAAATTTCAGTCAAATTTCAACTTACTCTTGTCTTTGCTCTTGAAATAACTTTCTAGTTAGCTATATAATGCTGCACTCATTCAATCAGAGAGTTATTTAACTGGCCTGAAAGTTTCCTGCTTTGGTTCAGCCTCGATGATCTCATCGATTCTGTTTTGATCCTGCATGTCAGTATATGACATGATAATAAGATGCTTTTGTATTCATAGGCTATTCAGATATAGAACCTTTATTATATTATTAACTGATCAGCCACAACATTACAATCACTGACAAGTGAAGTAAATGCCACTGGTAATCTCATTAAAATGTGGTGTTCTGTTGAGAACTTTGGTATACCACTTTCTCGCCCTACACCTCAAAAATTCAAGGAATTGCTTGAGAAACTTGACTGACTTGAGGATCCTTAAACTTTGAACTGGCCTACCAACCTCTCAGATCAAAATCCAATTGAGCATTCATGGGATATCGAGGAACCACGGATGGAACAATGACTTCACCTCCACCCACAAGGCCAAAAGGATCAACTGCCAACGTCCCGCTGCCTGGTACCACAGGGCCCCTTCAGATTGGTGTATATTATTGCTTTACATTCATCTTTTGTGCTTGTTACATTAAAGTTCATGAAATATTTAGACCTACATACGAATTTCCAAAGTCTTTTACTAGCTCCGCTTTTTTTCTAATAAAAGGTAATACTTACCAAGCAGTAAACCAGTTTTGTAGTTCCAAAAACTTTTTTTAGCTGTTAAATTGACGATGTCAATCAAATAATAAAAGAAGCAGCAGCAAAAAAATGATGAAAGCAGTCACTCAACCAAAGTAAATTTTGACCATCTGATACTATCTGAACCAGTTTGCTTTAAGGTTGTCCATGCTCTGTGATGGGTCCATAGGGGCAGATTAAAGATCAAAAGATGACAGGGCAAGGGTCTGTCACTGGTACAATGATAAGCACCAGACAAGGCAGTGTAATAGGACAGCTCTGGTTTTAATATGCAGCCCAGGGCTTGTCTGTAGTGACAGCAAGGCAGGGAGTATGGGAAAGCATTGCATTTCATTGTGCCTGTGGCTTTTCTCTGCTAAATTCGAAGTGCTGATATGATAAAAGCAACACAGTCAGTAAATTAAAAGAGAGGATAATTACACAGATGATAACACAAATGTCAGTTTAAAAAAAAAAAAAAATAGGCTAACAATACAATGTGAAGTCTTCTCTCCCTCTCTTTATGAGGGTTTTTTCTGTATGGTAAAAAACAGAGCTCAGACATTCGGATCAAACGGTCCTGGTGATGAAAACAGCAGGTCTCTGAGGACTGATAGAAAAAGGAAAGGACGCAACACAGAGATCAGAGAGAAGGAACAAATGAAGGCTAATTGACCCTGATGATTCAGCCTGTAACGAAAAAGCTTCAAAGAGTAGCAGCATTAAGTCGCGATCGTCTGTCAGATTGTATGATTGCACACAGATCATCACAAGGCCCCACAGAAGGGCCAATACTTCCACAAGCATCGTTTTCCTAATCAGCACACCTTTGATGAGCTTTCATATTAATCACCATCCTAAGAGTTCAGCGACTTTCTATTGCAGTTGCCAGGTTCACTGCTGATGCTGTTTGTTTTTTTAAAGACCCTTTAGAACTGAAATATAATGAATATGCTGCTGTTTAAATGAATGATTAACTACACAATTAATATTGAATAATTATTGATATTAATTAATTAATATTC
>KV751348.1:9998988-10021147 GCA_001698575.1 Mola mola | reverse complement strand
CAAAAGTCACACATTTTCTTCATTAGCTTTTTGGCAGAGCTGCTCCTAAACTATTAAAGCAATTGGTAAAAAGTTATTTAAAGTTTTTGAAAAAAGTGAAACAAGAGTTAAGATTGGTGTGACTTTCAACACCAATATTTTTCCCATGGACACAACTCTTTGCAAGTATGTTGGATACGTCAGATGGCTGTGAGCAGGGAGGAGGCATGCCCCCACAGTCTGCCAACATCTTCTCTTACAAGCTGGGGCTGGCCTTGGATCACCTGCCACCCAAGAACAATGTGAGAAGCCTTTGGCAGGTTGTTGCGGCAGCACAGGGAAGGACGGGTGTAGCAGAGAGTTTGTGAGGATAGAACAAACTGCTTGCTTCAGTTCTTGTGTCCACGGAGTCAGTGGGGCTGTGACAGTGTCGGCTGGTGGAAAATCTCCTGTATGGGCTATGCCATGATGGATTTTGAGATAGAGGAGCATCAGATCGCGCAGCAAGGTGTCTTTTATTGTGAATATGAGTAATTATCAGCATGAATGTTGTACATAAGCACCCAGACCGCCCTGTATCTTCCACATGCCAGAACCCTAGGTTTCAACATTTTTGAAGTGAAGCCTTCACAGTGTACAAGAAGACCACAGTGGCCACAGAAGTGTTCCTGGGATACATCTCTCCAGCTCATTACAGCAGAGTCAAAGTCCCGACCCAAAGTGAGGTCATTGTCAGGGGCCATGTTCGGTCGAGTCCACAAGGAAAGCCCTACTGTGGACTTGTCAAGGCCATCACAGAACCAAGCGCTGTGGCAGTGGCAAGAACCCAGGTGTCCGTTAAACATGGTAACTTCAATAAATTCCCGGTCTCAATAGGCTGCTGGGCAGACTGTTTCAGGTGGAGGAAACAGATGTCTATGGAACATGTGATGTTATCCTTACACCTAATGCTGATGGAGTTGTTGAGGTTGGACTTGTGGAAGACAGTGTCCAACATATTACTTCAGCAACACTCAGATCTTGCTACATGGACTATAATGACTCCTCGACCGACAGAGTACCCCTGCGTCTGGATCACTAGACTTCCCATACATCCAGATTTATAGATTCCACAGACTCTGGGACTCATGAATGTTTTATACATTCTAAGTAAACTGTTACTGTCATGTTGTCGTGTTCTGTACAAGTGACATCTATTGCACGTCTGTCCATCCTAGGAAGAAGGATCCCTCCTCTGAGGTTCTTCCTGAGGTTTCTTATTTTCCCTCTTTAGGGTTTTTTTTTAAAAAAGTTTTTCCTCACCTGGTTCGAGGGTATAAGGCCCTCAAACCCCTCCTTCACCAGCAAAACCAGGAGAAGAGTGAAACTGTTCATAGCAATAGTGGCTATATCAAGGCTAACTCGGTGTAATAAATTACTTTAAACTGAACATTTCCATTGGTGGTGAAGTAAGACAAGGTGAACGGGACTTCTTTAGGAATACTGATTTTGATGTTTTTGTCCTTGTTTTTCTCTATATGTCCTCCCTGTTAATTGCTATGTAATTGGCAGTTGAGTACATTTTTCCCTGAAAATTTTGAACATATGTTTTTTTTTTTTTTTGTAAATGAAAGAGCATGGATATAACCATTTTTTTTTCTTCTAATGTCTATGTTTTTCAGCTGGAGGCCAATCCTGATGTTAGAAAATGCTGAAAAGCTAATCAGTGTCAGATCTCATGGATATCTACTAGTGTGCACAAAATGAAGATCCACCGTTCAATAGTTTTTGAACTATTGCATTGACATACAAGATCTGGGAAGTGGGATACATGGTGGTGTACAAGGCATGGAGTTAATGAGGATACGTCAATGATCCTGCACATGCGTAGATATCTTCCGTAGCTCAGCTTGTTGTGTAGTGATTGCTCGACAAGGCGGAATGGACAACAAAATGGAGGCATGTTAATTTACAAGGAAAGATACCAACATACAGTCTCTTTTAAAATTTTGGGTTGTAAAGGCCACAAAGCTGTTGACAAGAACTAGAAAATCCGCTCCGCTCGAAATTGGCTAGGTGAGTGTACAGCCAATAACTTGATACCATGGCTCCAGTGCCTGGTCACAGCTGCTCAGATTCCAGCTCCAGCGCAAGATGACAGCACTTAGATTTGAGATTTTCTGGGCTTAATTGTACAGTGGGAAGAAGTGGCAGTTGTTGTAATGTTGTTCATCTTTATTCACGTAAGAGTGGCCGTCGTATACTCAACAGCCAAAAATGTAAAGGTTTTGCAGGAAAAAGTCATTTGTCAGGTCATGCTGCAGATGCGTTGCACTGTATCAGGTGATCAGCTTTAAATTGCAGCTCCCATCTGCTATTATCTCTCTAAAAACATCTCCGTCATGTTTCATAGCAGTTTCCACACTGAATAATAAAATGCTCCACCGGGGTACAGCCTTTTTCCTGCCTTGAGGAAAAGAAAGGAAACAAACAAAAATGCGCTCATTTCATAGGCTATGCCAAAAGTTACTTAGTCTCCATGGAAACAAAAGACAGCACAGCAGCAGATCACTTGTCAATCAAAATATCTTATGTTGGGAAGGGCTTGTGGATCAGAACGAACGCTCTAAGACTTTCTGTGTGCTAAAAGGATGAATAAATGGAGTAATAAACTCATGAAAATGCATTACATTCCTCTGGAGCTATGAGGACACATCTGGATGCAAACCAAGGGTTATGCTGTACTTTACAAACTTAATCCCACAGTGTTTTAAATTTATTTTTAACTGTACTATACACTATACTCTAACTGTGTTCACTTAAATGACAAGAATAGTTGATCATTGCAGTAGCTGGACTAGGGAAGCGTGCCATGCTTCACTAAAATGCAGCCAAGACCAGAGCCCAGAGTCCTAACCCCTTGAAACCATGCGTCACGCTTTGGCCGCTATGCAGCTTTGTTTTGCTCTACGCATGGCTTCAGACCCTACTGGGTGAACTGCAGAAGTAGAGTGTTTATCCTCCTCGGTTTGGCTGATATTGTTGAAACAGATTTTTTGTGCTTTTACCATGAGTCTCTTCAATATGTTGTAAAATAATTTGCTTTTTGTCTGTATTGATGCTATTGATATGCAATGAATAGTTTGTGCACTGTGTTTTATTTTGAAAACTGACTGCAATGTCTATGCTGCCCCTGTGTCTGACTTCCTCCCAGGTTTGATCTGCCCCATGCAGCTTGACGTGACTTCCATCAAAATTTCCAGTAGACTATGCACACATTCTCTATGGAGCGTAGCATATACACAATTCTGAGTGGCCACTGAAACAACTCCAGCTTTACAGTCAGACTGCAACCGTTTAAGCTGTAAATGATCAATATATCATCTTACTGTTGGCTTGAGTTCAAAATCAGTGTAAGAAAATCAAAAGCGTATGAACAATGAACAAGACCTTTCAATTTCATACTAAAGAAAAGTCTGCATACTAATTTCTGTGGGGACACGTACTGTATATGTACTGTATAGGAGTTGCAAGTTATAGATGAAAATCCTCCTCCTACAATAAAAATTATGTTTTTAAACTTTTCAACTTCTCTATACATATTTATGTACTATGACACATATCATGACTGAAATAAGGATTCTGTGTCATGGCTGAGGATTTCTGCTTTCCTTCTGCAATCCACCAGTGTCAGTCTCTAAAAAATGAAATCTGAAAGGCCGGGACTTTAACATACAAAACATAGTGGACCATTTCTGACACCTTGTTGGTCCTAAAGTTCTAGATACCAAACTAATGCATTAACCACTCAACCTGCTTGAGCCACCATGAGCCACCATGTCCATAGGTAGAGTGGTTCGTCCTCTGAGAGATCAGAGGATCAGTGTTTCAATTCCTGCACCCTGCGGTCAGTATGTTTAAGTGTCCTTGAGCAAGACAATGAACCCCAAATTGGTCCCATATTACTACGCTTCCACCCATGTATGAATGTGTGTGACAGATACAGGGTGGAGCTAAACTAACACATTCATAGATCCCCACAACCTAAATCAGGCAAGTCTATCGATACTATGTTAAGGCTACAAAGGGATTTCTTTAATGAAAAACGAATCCCAAGCTGTAATTTTACAAAGTGAGTGTGAATAGGTACTATATAAATGAAAATCATGACTTGATTCTGGTTTGCTCATAGAACACCCTTGTGTTCAACTCAACCGACAGAGCCAGCTATCCCATGGTTCTCTTGCTATTTTCCTTTCTCCAGTCCCTGTCTGCTGTATCCCGTCCTTATCAGAGCTGCTGTAAATCATCTCCATACTGTATCCACTGTCATCAGAATAACCTCCACCATTCTCAGACACTGCGTCTCTTTCTACTTATGTTTCGAGCCATGTTCCAGCCATGTTCAGGCATAGTCTGTTTGAGTTGAGCCCCTGTAGCTGCCTCCATGATCCAAGGATGTGAGCAAGCTCGACTTTTAGGCAGGGTTTGTTTGAGCTGAGCCCCACTGCCTGCAGTCAGTCACTCCCTCTCAACATATGTGAGCTCAATCACTGCGCTGGGCATTGATTTGGATTCCTTTACATTCTAGGTATGATGTGCAAATTGGACAGCAATGGAAAAATACTGACGTTACCCTCAAGCATTCAAACATTGATTATTCAGTGCAAAGAAAATAGGCCCAAAGCGTTTTTTCTTTCATTTTTTAATATCTAATCCTTTAAATTGAAATACAGCTTATCCGGCCCAGAAAGGGAACAGAAACACTTTTTTACAAAATGAATGTATTGTCAAAGTTAAGAGTGAGAGACGTTGAAGTGTAAACGAGGAGTGGGAGAGGAAGAGTACAGATAATTTGAAGTGGGAAAATATTGAAGGAGAAAAGGAATAACAGGAGAAGCGCTGATGTAATGCTGAAATGATGTGAGCCTGTAAGAACGAAGTAATGATGAACTGATGAAAGTACGTATATTGGTAAAGGTATAGAGGTATAGAAAAGCAGCAACAGACACCCATGCTATTGTGTCATAAGAAATTCTCCTTTTGCTATCTTCATTTTAAAGACACTGATATCTCCACTCAAAACAGAGAAGACAATAAAACACAGCAATAAAATATCAATTCCAACTTTCAGCTGAAAATGGAACAGAATTCCATAAGCTGCAGTTCCTGTCTCCTTCAGACTGTTCTAGCTTCAGTAGATTATAGTGTGGAGTTTATTTATACAGTGCTTTCATATGATCTAAAGCCTTCCTGTCTAGGATGCTGGACTGTTACAACTTTTCACTCTGTTCTCTACCTGTCATTGCAGCAGCAGTTCTACAGGATATGGACTTTTTTAAAATTTAATTTGAAGGACATTTTTGTTACTCCAAGACATGGTAATACAGCTGCATGTGGGTGTGGGGACTCATTAAAACAATATAAACATTAAAAAACAAAACTCTAGTCCTGCTCCAGCCATTAATTAAACCCCAAAAAACTCATCTCCTTTTTATAAAAATGAAATATTTCAAATTTGTTTTTCATGGAAAAAAATCCATTTGTGGCTCTAGACCCTCGGTAGGTAACTTAAAAGAAAATGACTTTTCATCATCATTAATAATGGTATGCTATGTTATAATTACTAAAAATAATTACTATTTCCTGGCAGTAACACATGAGACACATAGTCTTTGAAAAACATCAAACTTCTTTAGTCCTGCCTACTAATCCCAACACTGTTTGCACAAGTCTTTCATTGCCTCAAACAGAACCTATGAGAATGTCTGAAGGTGCGTCCATTATTTCTCTTGAGCTGCCCATCTGCTCTAACCCCTGCCTGAAGCCGAAGCCTACCTGCTCTGTTACCTTCCAGCTATGAAACTAATCTACTGTAAACTGCATAGTAGCAAGTTCTAACATTGGAGTAATTCAGCCATACATGTTTATACAAGGTCATGTCAATGCATAAAAATGGTAACTTTAATTTCTACAATGTTAAGACCCACCTCTGCAAATTGTCAGGATTGATTCCTTAGGTTTTTTATGTAGAAGAGCTGGGCTGTCAAAATTCTTGATTTGGAGCTGTTCAAAAATTTTCATTTGAGCTTTAGAATGAGAACTAAAAAAATATTTAAAGGGTTAAGCAGAAGGAACCTTACTCATTTTGCATTATATTTTAGTCAGGATGATAACTGCCTTGCACAGTTGCCAAACTGGTGCAATTTTTTTTAATTTGTGGGGTTGGGGGGTACGACAAACACAATAAAAACAATAATATCACCTCATAAAGGTGATATGGTGAAACATTTATGGCCACCTCATACAAGCGCAGCCTTTATTTTTTGCTGAGTGCTGGTCTGTACCACCTCTTAGTTCTTATATATAGCATCAATAATTGTGACTGCCAACTGGTACAATACATTTCTAACAGTTTGTTGCGGGAAACCACCAAAGACGAAGAAAGTGGTGAAACACTTAAAAACCCCATTTTGCATAATTAGAACTTATTTGATCCAATTTTAATTTAGAATATTGCTAATTTCAGCTCTACATGTCCAGTTTGTAGGATTTAGTGTGAACCTAATGGTGTGTTTGCAGACGGCAACCATCTGAACTATCCTCTAAACTCAACCCTCCCCTACAGTGACAGCTAAAACTGCAACAAACATGCTTGACCAAAATAAAAACAACAAATAACAAATAACAATAGATTTTTGTTAATTGTAGGCTAACAAACATGGTGGTCCAGCACTCTTCAAATTTGTAGACATTAGAGGCTCATTCTAAGGTAACAAAATTCCACCTTCAGGCACTGACATGTACAAATGTGGACAATATAAGTAAAATCAAATCATCTTTCCCCCAATGGATGGCTGCCAGTTACATATTAAATGAATACTACACCATTTATGTTAGCAGATGGGACATATGCCAAACTAAAATGAAATCAAAGTACATGTTAGAAATGTTTGTGTAGGTTCTCAGTCATCCAGGTTGAGTTAGTCTTAAGTGCTTTAGTTGAAGGCATCTGGACTTTTTGGTTTTGAAGGTGTTTTACCTCTCACCTCAGAAACCTTTCGGATGAGAGCTGAAATGTTTTCAAAACTAAAAGAAGTAATTATAGGAATCATTTTCTGGTCATTTAGGTCATTTAAAAAAGAAATTCAATGAAAAAGAGGCGAATTGACAGCTGAGTCCTGCACTTGATTTAGCCAGTCTGGTGATAAACCAGCCGTCAGTGCACATTCTCCATCAGATCTTATCTTGAGATGTGAGTTGCTCGCTATTGTGATTTGACAGAACCACTCATTCACCTGCTTATCTTTTCAGTAAAAAGAGGAGGCACAGCAAAAGACAGCTGGGATCAGTGTTAATCAGTACTGTTGCCATCTGCTGCTGTGAATAGCCTCAAATTAAAAAGAAAGTGTGACAACTTGTGTTAAGTGCTGATCTGTGAATGACATGCTGAACTCAAATGCCAAACATTGGATGTTTGTAATATTGTATGGCAAATTTGTCAATCCTAAAAGTGCTCTACACCCAGTGTGATTTGATTTCTCCATGCGGTCTAAACACGTGTTATCAAGTTACGAACATTACTGTCAGGCCTTTCTTTTCAGATATTAATCTGCTAATGCTTGTAGCAGGTTAGCACTTCTAGTAGTCTAGTACCATTGTTACACTTATTCGTCTGATTACAGTTCGATATAATTTTCTGAGCTTATACTAATATATGAGCAATGTCTATATTTAGTGCTTCTTATCAAAACATTTCTTCTACCCTTGCCTCAGATATATCTTCAGTTAAAATGGTAGGAATAAACATAGATGAAAAACAAGCATTTGTCTGGTGATTTGACACAAACACACTTTGACTTTGCTGTTTGAGGCTTCTGCAGGAACCAGCCATGAGATGGGGAAAATAGCCACAAAACAATGCTTTTAAAATGCTGACATGTAGTTCCTCCCTCCAAAGTCTACACATCTTTTTCTTCACATCCTCTTTCTGGGTTTTGTGTCATCGATACCTTTTGTACAAGTAGCGATATAAAGATATTAAACATATTTCATTTTTTTGGAGAGGGAGAGTGAAATAAAGACCATTTCATTTTAGAGGGTCGATATTAGACGCAGTGTGTTTCTTATAAATAAAAAGGCCATCTGGTATATCTGTAAATTAAGCTCTTGTAACATATGGTGTGGAGACCGTGTGTCATCGATAGAAATAGACCTATGTATACTTCCAAATCAGGTTGATTTATGTTCATTACAAAAATGAATCCACAGGGTTTGAAATGTATCCACACAGTTTAACATACTTTGAATCCATATGACAACTTCAGAACTGTTGTTGCTGGATTGCTGGCTCGCGACCTAAAAAACAGGTCTCAGGTTAGAGAAGACTGGGAAGCTGTTCAAATGTCCTGAATTTCGTAGTCATCGTCTTCTGGGAGATTCTGATGTTTGTGTGACATTTTAAGATCCTACAAAAGCCTGTGGGTGTGAAACTAAAGTGAAAAGAGCCCAGTTCTTACCAAATTTGATTTATTTTCAAAGGAGCATATATCTTAAGTTATTAAAAAAAAATCAGTTTGTTTTTAATTTGCATGTTGTAATCCTGATCATGAACCCCAACTCCTTGTGTAAACTGTGGCAGTACAAGTGGCAAAAACTCAATGGCAACAAGCTTCTGCAGGATTCACAAAAGCATCGCACTCTTAACCTTGACTGCTCTGTGCATCTTTAGTCCATATGTTTCCTCTACTGCATCTCACTGTGGCATAGTTAGTTAGAAATATTGATCAATCCATTGAACTCTGGATCAAAATAACATATCAGGTTGGAGTGGCAACTCTCTCAAACAGAAGTTCCTTCTTTTTAAGCCACAGATTCACCATCTCTTCCAATGTGAGGAAACATTCTGGTGTAGAATATCAGTGCAATACATGGTACATGATGACCTCAGAAAAACTAAAGACACTCTGCTAATTATAATAAACTATATAAGAAAAAAAAATTCCCAACTCGCCCTCTCTGTGGGCGGTCTTGTGTCTCCTTCAAGCTTGGGTCCTTTACCAGAGGCTTGGGAGCCTGAGGGTCCTCTGCAGGATCTTAGCTGTTCCTAGGAATGCGCTCTTCTGGACAGAGATCTCAGGTGTTATTCCTGGGATTTGTTCAAGCTTCTCTCCCAGCTTGGGGGTTACAGCCCTGAGTGCTCCTATCACCACTGGCACCACTGATGCCTTTACTCCCCACATCCTTTCCAGCTCTTCTTTCAGCCCTTGGTATTTCTCAAGCTTCTTGTTTTCCTTCTCACTGATGTTGCTATCTAACTCTGCGACATCTAACAATACCGCCTTCTTATCCTGCTTGTCAACCACCATGATATCCGGTTGATTAGCCACCACCATCTTATTGGTCTGGATCTGGAAATCCCACAGGATCTTAGCTCGGTCTATCTTAGTCACCTTCGAAGGTGTTGCCACGACTAGCACCAGTGACCTTTCTACCACAGCTTCGAGCAGCAATGGCAGCGCGGAACATGGCCCACTCAGATTCCATGCTCCCCAATGCCTCCGGGATGTGGTTGATGCTCCTCCGGAGGTGGGAGTTGAAGACCATTTTCACAGGGTCCTCAGCCAGACGTTCCCAGCAGACCCTCACTATTCGCTTGGGCCTGGCTGGTCTGTCCGGCTTCCTCCCCCGCCCCTGATCCAACTCACCACCAGGTGGTGATCAGTTGACAGCACTTCTCTTCTCTTTACCTGAGTGTCCAGCACATAAGGTCGCAGATCAGATGGTACAGCTACAAAGTCAATCACTGACTGTCGACCTAGGGTGTCCTGTTGCCAAGTGCACTTATGGACACTCTGAACATGGTGTTAGTTATGGACAAACTGTGACTAGCACAGAAATCCAATAACCGAACACCACTCGGGTTCAGATCGGGCAGTCCGTTCCTCCCAATCACACCCCTCCAGGTCTCGCTGTCATTGCCCACATGAGCGTTGAAGTCTCCCAGTAGGACGATGGAGTCCCCAGTAGGGGCACTCTCCAGTACCTGTTCCAAGGACTCCAAAAAGGGTGGGTACTCTGAACGGCTATTTGGCGCATAGGCACAAACCACAATCAGGTCCCGTTCCCCAACCCGAAGGCGCAGAGAAGCAACCCTTTCGTCCACGGGGGTAAACTCCAACACATTGGCTGAGAGCCGGGGAGCTATTAATAAGCCCACGCCTGCTCTCCGCCTCCCACCTGGGACAACTCCAGCATAGAACAAAGTCCAACCCCTCTCAAGAAGACTGGTTCCAGAACCTGAACTGTGCGTTGAAGTTAGGCTGAATATATCTAGCTGGTATCTCTCAACCTCTCGCACAAGCTCAGGTTCCTTCCCCACCTGACAGGTAACATTCCATGTTCCAATAGCCAGCTTCAGCAATTGGGGATCGGACCGCCAAGGCCCCTGCCTTTGACTTCTAACCGATCCACATAGCACCGGACCTCTATGGCTCCTGCTGTGGGTGGTGGGCCCATGTGAGAATGCACCCATGTCTCCTTTTCGGACAAAGGCCCGGCCACCAGGCACTCGCCTACGGACCCCTTCCCCAGGTCTGGCTCCAGGGCGGGGTCCCGGTATCCCTCCGGGCCGGGTACACAAGTCGTTGTTGGTCACCATAGAAGTCTTTTGAACCGTGCTTTGTCTGGCCCCTCACCTAGGACCAATTTGCCTTGGGTGACCCTACTAGGGTCAAACAGCCCCCGACAACATGGCTCCTAGGATCATTAGGGCACCCAAGCCCCTCCACCACGGTAAGGTGGCGATTCCTGGAGGGGTAGTTTAAATATGTTCGTTAAAACTGCACCTCTTATCATAAAACAATATGTATTAAATGGTATAAGACAAAAAACAAACAGAAAAAAACCCAAAACACCATGTTGAAATCCGTACAAGTATGGGGGTACAGACTTGAATTGGTGTGTGTGAAGAGAACAGACTTCTCTGAAATGAGTCGGAACTTATAAAACATGTTTGAGCCTTGTGAGCAGGGTCTTGACGCAGTCAAGTGGTGCACACTGATCACTGACCGGTCTGGGGACAGACCATCAAAGTACCATCGATTGCAAATGAACACAAAGGCAGAATTATCAACCCCCACATCTTCAGCCAAATGCATTTTTTATTGATTTTTTTTTTCAGCCCAGATGGTGCACATATAGGAAATACCTGTCTTACATCCATGTTTGTTTACTTTGGTTTCATATTCTTTGCTTTCGTCTTCTTTTAGTTTGTACGTTTACTTTCGCTCTCACAGTGATTCGTGAGAGTTTGGTGCGTTCAATTGGCCTCAGTTGGAGTGGCAACATGTTCAGTTTGTGATCCCTCACCTGGTACAGGAGTTAAATGTTTTTCGGTCACCATTAATACAAATCTGCCGAAGCCAGCCAATTGGTGTATGTACTGTGACAGACGTGTAGTGATTCCACAGCTTTAGTGTGATTATATAAGGAACTTTTAGGAAGACCCCCAATAGGGAAAACATCGAAAGATGATGTAGTATAAAGAGCATCCACACTTGAGGTTGGGGTGTAGGAGGTCAGGAGACTGGAGTTCGCATCCTGTGTGACACAGAAAGTTTATATTGAGTTTGATTGAGTTTTTATTAACTCTTGTCCATAAATGATGCAATGTATTGAACCAGATACCTAACATAAGCTATGTAATGTGAATAGCATATCTAAATAGATTTTACTCAAACCATGATTTTTCCTAGACCTAATCAAGTTTTGTTGACTGAATTTAACCAAACTGTGACATAGGTCATGTAGCTAATGTCAAATTTCACCTACTTTGTCATTTTCCGCATATGCATGTTATGACTTAAAAAATTACCTTAAAAGTTGTGTAGTATTGTTGTACACCATGAAATCACATCGCTTATTCAGCTCTGTTTTTGAGCAAACTAACTCTTTAGCTGCTAAATACCCTGACACGTTCTGCAATTGCTTCTTACTGTATCAGTGTGCATTTGCTTTGGTGCTGAGCAGGAAGAAAACAGTTGGTTTTTAGGTTGACCATCTTTACACAAATTGTTTTTCGTTTTTACTTTTTCATCATTGATTTCTATTATGAAACTACTGATTATTCCCTTGAAATTATATAAACCAGGAGATATTATTATCTTTCAAAAAGGTCTGATTGAAGGCAAGGTTTTCGATGTTGGACTGAGATGCTCAAAAACACTCAGGCTTGAAGTAGCTGTTAGTATAAGGATTCTGGATTCTGTTTGTCTGAAATATTCTGCACTGTGGCTTTCTAAAGAGCTCAGCAGAGTGTTGGCGCTAACAACAAGTCCCCACAGCTACTGCTTATGCTTGCTGCTGCAGCACAAGAGTGTTGGCCAATTAGAGAAAATGTTTTCTGTGTAGAAACAAACAACATATTGGCAAATGCGAGATGGCATCGGTGCGTGTGCACACATACATATACAAGCACACATACTTATATCTTCCCTTTTATTGTGCAGTAATGATACTTCAAACATATATACATTTTCTAGATGCTCTGATCAAGTTATTGTTTTGTATGTGTGTCTTAGGGAGTCAGTGCACCCCTGTTGCCGTGAGATAAAAAGCAAAATTGCTTAAGTATTCCAAAAACAGCAATTTGTTATTGTGCCTTTTTCCTCCTTGGGATCACACCATGAAATGCCATCCTACGTCCGCGCCTCTCACTTGACATTTAGACCAACCACACACCGGACAGTTTCTACATAAATCTGGTTCTGGTATTGAAGGACTGACACAATCTAGAAAAAGGGAGTTTGGGTCTAATAACTCAGACTCCACACTAACACAATCACAAAGAAAAACAAACTTACCTCAGTCCTCCTCTGAGCAGTGGGGACTTCCAGAGTCCAGCAGCTGTCATTTTACAACAAATACAAAAACTGTAAGTGTGAAGAGACGTGATATTCAGTTGAGTTTCCCTGGATACATTTTTAAAAATTGCACAAATTCCTAGAAACAGTCAACACGTTTGGGCTTTGAGACTTTTTTTTTTTCTGTAGTTCCTTGTTTTGTTCCCCTTCTGGGTAATAGGTGCTGTGGAAATGAATACAGGTTCTTCGGGAGTGAGACTGAAGCAGGAAGTCAATCAGGAATGATCATAGATCTTATCCACTGTCCCTTTTGGGTTCTTAAACCTCAAGAGGTGAAAAAGTTTTCGAGCCAATTTGTGTATGGTTTTCACTTGTCATAAGCACTTCTCATAAGCACAGAAGTGTTTGACAGCTCTGAAATAAAGAGGCTGCTGTGTGTTTCTTTAGAAGATGTCACTCTGACAACACATGCTGCTTGATCACTGGACTCTGACAGTCTGACAGTGACTGAAAAATCACTGAGATAGGCAAGACACACATGATTCCACATAACATAACTGACAGATGCAATCTTGCAAACGCAGCCGGAGACAGAAAACACTGGCCCTTATTGGGAAGGTCCAGTGATGTATTCCAAATCTGCTGTACACGTGTCTTTGCTATCGTCGACATCATCCTCTCTATCACTGGTTGTTACTACCTTTAGTAACATTAGCTGTAAAGTTCTGGATAACATTTGCCTCCGTGGCTTTGCAGGAAGCCAGAGAGGCAGCCCTCATGAGCTGACTGACATCAAGCTGGCCATTATTATTATTATCAGGGTTCAAAGCCCTTGCCTGCTCCACTTTTTCCTTCTCCTCTCTTTTAACTGACGTTCCAATTTATGTGGAGTTCTTGGCACACCAAGTAAATTAATCCCAACATTAGATAGTAGTTAGTTTACATCAGTGAATTTCTCTGGTTATGTGGGCCACAATTTTGGCCTTACATACTAAATTACTTTCAAGTCCCTGAGCCTTGTGTTATTTTTTTGCTGAAGTATTTTGAGTTTCCAAATTGTTAATTCCTTTTCATCATTTGTGTTGTTTAGGCATGCACCCATATGGAAATTCTGGGCCACTATACTTATATTTGAAATGACAATTTGGCTTACCGATATCCTTTTGTAACATGGAAATGAAGAAATCCTCTGGCCTCTGGCCTTTAAAGCTACACCCCGATTTAGCCAGTGCAAAATTCATGAAACATAACAGATTATTATTGGCCGCAGGTATCGGTGAATGCCATTTTATTTGCAGATAACTGATATTGACCAAAAACATTGTTTCCAGAGTTGTAGGTTTCTGGTTTTAAGTCATTGTTTGATGTTTAGTTTTCTAATATTCAGAATTTCTATGTTAACTTTTTCATACTTTGTTTTTTTATGTGTTTTTATTTCTGCATCCTCATAGGACTGCATTTGAAAGCTGATGCTGTCACAACGTCGCAACAAAGATTCTCCCTGTTCAGAGGCCTCCCTTTTCCTCTGTTTGGAGGATCTATGGTGTCCCATGTATCCTTCATGGCCCACCATATCCCAAAAGGACTTGGCAAGCCGGAGCAACAAGTACACTTCTAAGTGTAAGTATTGCATTTAAACTCAGTGTAAAAAGTAACGGGAGATTTGCTAAACTCCAAAGGACAGTAAAATCAAGATTTCCGTTAAAATATGTGATATTAATGATGCAAACTTATGTAGACACCTGCAGTTCTGCTGCCGCCATCCCATCAAAGAAATAAATCCTTAAAAGTTTTAACTTTCAAATGTAAGCTGTTCAGAGACTGACATACATCTTAGACAATGATTATAGAAATTATGAAATTATAGACAATTTAAACTTCATACTACATATATAAACGGAACAATGTAAACAAATTTAGTTTTAGGTCGTGAACCCTGCTTGATTTGCTTGAATGTTGAAGATTCCTTTGTTTCAGGGAGCAAGTAATGCACAGAAATGTTCATTAGACTGAGGGGGGAGAGTGATAACTTTCACTGGGGCTACAAACTGTCATATTGTATTTAAAAGTTAGTTCACTAAGGCCAATTCCAATACAAAATGAGAAGACAACTGTGCGTCCAAATAAATGATTTTTAAGGGGATTCTGTGTCTTAGGGTAGTCTTTTCCAAACTTTGCATCCCTCTGATTGATTTTGTTTCATTCAGACAGCAGCAGGACTCCTCAAGTAAGGGTGAGGGCGGGAACAGCTGCTCTCGAACCAGGAAATGCTCCAAAGGCCACATCATCTCATTTCACCAACTCTGGTCCAGACTTTGGAGTGGCCTTCCAAGCCTTCGAAGGTCGTACCCTCCTGAGGCTGCAATCCTTAATGTGGGACACAGCTCTCGTGTCTTGTAGTGTTTCCCTGTTCCTCCATCCTTTACCTACCCCTAAAAAAAGAAAAAAGAAATAGAACTGAAGAAGCCTCTTGGATGAGAGGCGAAACGTCTTCAAGAAACTACAAGAAGTCCAGTTGCCTTCAGAAGAAACAGCAAGACTACTATGACCTGGATGACTGAGAATCTTCACAGTCATTTTGGGTCTCACCTGTGCCCTGTTCTCTGCCCCGCCCTAATGTGTTGCAGCCTCGCCAGTCATCCCCTCCCTCTTTCTATATAGTCAGTATATGTTCCTTTGTCATATCGTTGTGCGTCATGTGTGACTTCTTGTGTCTCCCACTGTTTTCTAGTCTTTCTTTATGTTGTTTTCTGGATCTTGCACTAATTATGTATTTTGCGTCTGTACTCTTGTTACTTTGTTTGGACCCGTTTTTTGACCAACTCCTGCATTTGAATTTGCATATCCCCAATTAATATCATCGCACTTAACCTGTTTTTCCTACACTGTCTGCATTTGGCGGAACAAATTTGTCTCCAGGGTTTGTGGCATAAACGTTCCAACTCGCACCAGTTTCAGGGTTTATTATGGAAAAGGCTCCGTTTTACTAAAATACCTTTTTTGTTTTGATAAGGAATGGCGAGTGTTTGGTTCAAAGTAAAATATGGATTATGACTGAAATGTGCGCTGGTGAGTGCTGGTGCCTCCATGGGCCTCCCTCGACAGCTGGGCCCCTGACAGTTTTCTTTTTTCCCTCCTTTCGTGAAGCCCTGGTTAGAAAACAGATCAATCAAACGTTAGACAAGATTTCACATATATATAGACATAGTTTTATTATTTTACTATTTATTACTTGCTGACATTTTACGGTGTGATAAAGTGGATAATATTCACATCTTCAGGTATTCTGTCACAACCTCTGCTGACCTGTAGAGGGCCTGAAGTAGTTTCCTATCAAGACATTTAGTCAGCTGCTAACTCAGTGGATAGCTTTCCTTGAAAGTACAACCTATTGTTGACAAACTCACATCCGCTCTGGCTGTAGAGATAGTGTGTTGACTGATAGGACCATAACGGACTGAAAAATCTCAGTGAATTAAAGATGCACTGATGTGAAAGTTCAGACTTTAAATTTAAGGTCTCTATTGACAGTGCAGTATTTAACCCTTTCAATGAATCACCATCAACCTAAAGTTTGCAGTTATGTCATAAAGTAGCTCAACATAATTTGGAATTTTGGAAGATTAAGGACCAAATACCTGCAGAAAGATACTCACACCAACCCTCATTTGTGCTCTGTAATTTGCACTAGTCAGCAGCTTTTAGCTTTCAGATGCACTAATGTCTAATGCCAGCATGCAGCAATTAATTTGTGTATTAGAATGTTGAGAAGTTGACTCTTATGCTGCTTTCTCACCCAACCGTATTTTAAACAAGCACAGGTCCATTTGCTTGTTTTTCCTGATTAAAAGTTCCAAAGCTCTTATAACTGCAGTGCTTGTATGAGGCTTCCTGTATTCTGTCAGCTCATGTCGATTTAAAATAACGTGTTGATCACACAGTCATGAATCATTATTGTGCAAGACGCCTCCTCTTTGTTCAGTCGCTACCTTTTAGTCATTATTCACAACATGTGCTCAACTTGCACTCTGATAATATTAATAATGCTCACAATGAGGTCTTGTTCTTAATGGGTTCTTTGTGACAATAAAAATGTATAAATCTAGACATCAGAAGCATTACGGAATCAAATAATCAAATAATGTGTTATTGTCAATCTGTTTAGCTTCCTGTTTACTCCCCGTTGTTTGTTGGTGAAAGGCAATGTGCAATCTGGAGTGCTTAAATATAAATCACTTGATAATTGTTTTGCTTTGGTGAGGATCAAATCTACAGATGATTAATAGCGTTGTCACAAAACAGTAATGTGACCAGATATAACACTACACTCAGTTTGGTGATGGTGCAAAGATGTGCTGAAGTTAGCATGGTTCTCCTTGCCCTTCCTAGTCTCATTAAACTTTTTTGTAGCTCAAGATGCAATAGTCTGATATCAGGCCTCTTCCTTTCCTGCTTCAAATCTTTCCTGTCCTTACCTGATCCCATCCTCATCGTTTCTAAAGTCCTGGTCAGAGCCGCTGTAAACCACCTCCCTGCTGACTTCCACTGCATCAGGCTGGTCTTTGTTCTGTCCAGTTCCAGTTGGCTTGTGCTCACTGTGAGGCTGCTGGGCTATTGTCAACTCACCTGGTTCTGCCGCCCATTTTGGCACTGTTTCCTGCTAGAATTCCTAAACGGGTCCCACTGACCTCAGCCTAGAATCCGTCTTCTCCCTGAGAGCTCCTGTGCAAGCAGTGTAAACACAAACACTCCCCCGTTACTCTGAGCCCCCAGCCCAGGCAGAGTCTGAAGACTAACAGCTGACAGTAAAAGATAACCGGCAAACAGCAGCCACAGTCAACAACAATTAGAATGAGGGCATAGGTTTGCGCTGGGATGATAGGGACCTGTTCTTAACAATATTTTAGGAAGACAGAATTCTCCCTTTCAATACTTCCATTTCAGTGAAGGTGCTTATAGTGCTGCATAGAATGCAAGAGGCATTTGAATCTTCATCTTACCGAGGTCTGTACTTGACTGTTATTATATGAGATTTTTCGTAATCGCATTCTGTAACTGAATTTCCTAATTTTTAAAGTTTAAGTGACACTGTATATCATGGAGTTATGCACTCTGAAATCTTCTAGTCTTCAGATTGAAGTCATAGCCTGTGTGTGCTTCTCATCTCCACCGCGCCATACTACAATAATATTTGACTGGTAGGGACAAAGTTTACAATGTCCAAATCCACAGCTGAGATACAGCCAGGATGCCAATTTAATCTCTTGCCAGTACTGCACAGCACATTTAATTTTGTCTATAACCCACAAACTTTGTACTTTTTAGACATAATTCCACCAAAAAGACAAGGGACATTAGGACTTTCTGCAGCACACAGAGTGTAATAATATGTAATCAACCAGTTGCCAAATTGATTCAAAATGAAAACCTCCTAAATAACATCACCAGATTTTCCACTGTGGACAATTATCTAATGAGAGTTGGCCATGTCATCTCAAGTTAACCATAGCAAGCAAACCTTCTGTTCTGTGGGATTTCACCTAGGTCGCTAGCAGGAGTTCACAGAAAAGTAGTCTTTTCTATTCTTCTGGAAAATCTCATTGAAATATCACAATTAATTCATTATTTTTATGCAGGAAACATAACAGTATAGAGAAAACACTAGGGTGATTTCTGACAGTACATGTTATATCAGCATAAAAAGAACATCTTAAATGTGAATTGGTTGCCATCACATTTTAATTTAAAAAAAAGCAAACATATGCAGCCTGGTTGCATTTTCTCTGCACCCTGTGATCATGCTTTGTGTACAGGCCAAAGTTATTAACAAACCTACAGAATGCTCTTTTGTTACTGGTTACTCTAATGGTTTTCTGCCCTCTATTTGTTTGGATTATGACTCCAACATCCGTTACATATTGTATTGTAATATGTAATAAAAATGTTATGTTCTGAATATGCAGCACATTTTCTACAGGCTCTCTCCCATTTGGTGTATGTTTCAAATGTAATAACTCTTTTTTCTCTCTAAGAACAGACACAATGTACATGTAATTTAGCAGAAATGCAGTGAGCTTGTTAACATGACGCTAAATAACCACAGGAGGCAAAGTAAAAAAAAATAAAAAAAAATTAAATATTTATCAGAGGAAAATGCAGCAGAGAAAAACATATTTTAACTGGGTGTAAGAGTGTGATTTCACTATTAGGGTTTTACTGCTTTCCTTTGCCCCTGACCCTAATCATCTTAACTAAATGCCTAACCCTAAAACTAAAACTAGTTTTGACTCTCGAAAAGCCCTTTAAAGTTGTGATGACAATTCACAAATATTCCAACAATGCTGGTTTAAAGCCAATTTGTCCATAAAAAACATACTAGGACATGCCCATGCTAAAACATATGCAACTGTATGTAACTAATCATGGTTACTTTGTATGAAGAATGAAAGAATGCCTGATCCCCCACTCTGAGGCTGCACAATGAAAATCCTTGAAATGTTAACATTCAGACAGTCAGTGATGGAGGAATTTAAATTCCACACCCTTTCCAACCATTTCCCAACCACGTCTGCCACCACATATCTAATTTATAGATTCACAGATATATCTTACATATTTAATTTGCATAGCAATCTTAAAAAAAACAATAATTCCTTATTATAATACATCTTATTATAGTATAATACAAGTCTTTAAGATGTACAATAGCTAAACAATGTGAATATGATATGGTAAATTAAACTACAAGGTGTATTATGGTGTACAGTGCATTAATCTTGATGTTTTTGGGTTTTGCAATGACCAGTTGTCTTGGTCTAAATGCCTTCTGAAAACCAATATCATCACACACATTTTTCATAATGAAGGCACAAGCAAAACAGTACATTCATCAACAAATTTGATCTAGATTAACTAGCACAGACTATACAGATTAACTTTGTCATTTGTCTCCCTGAAAGCAATTCTCCCAAACTGCACACAGTGTATAAATGACTCTAATGATAGTGAGTGAATACGCCTCTTTATAAGCATGTTATTGATTAAAAGGAAATTTGTGTAATATGTAACATGGCTGCATTCTCCCACATTGGCAGTACGTTGCTTTTACTGCAGAACATTGCTTGTGAACAGGAACACAAATGGATGATAACGACAATATATAATTCAGTCCAGCAACCGGCTATTTTTCATCTTCTTGTTAAAAGCATTTTAGATATTTTCATGCAGTCTTTCTCTCCCTTGTGTTCTTTATAAAGCAATTATTTCACAAACCTAGCAGCGTCCCCTAAATACTTATGCGTATGATAAAAGCCTAGTGCTGCTCCTGATTTGGTAGATTAGGGGAATTGCAGCCATGTTACTGAATATGTGCTTCCTAGAAACTAGCACAGTATAGCTGAAAGAGAGACTTCCACAAGGGTTTGGGAGGGTAAGCCATCTAAAGGAAGCTTTACATTCTTTTGCTTTAATTTAAATAATTCTGAGAGTTTCACAAGTTCTCCATTAAAAATGCAATATGACATGAAATGTGTCATTGCCACATTAGAAACGGCTCTGCTATGAGCCTGAAGAGCCATTTTAGCTGAAAGTGTGCCCCCGCCATCACAAGGGGTGGCAACTTCAGGTGAACAAAGCAAATAAATGAGCCCCTTTTTCAGGTGCATGAGGTGTCCACGGATCTTCTCCTCACCAGGTTTTATCTGTGCCTCCATTATTTGAGAGTATATGATCCAGATGAGCGTGGATGGACAAAATGATTTTTCTCTTGAAAATATGCGGTGACCCGGCCTCTGTTTGCAGAACGGTGCAGACTGAGGACAGGCAAAAGTTCGCGGTGAGCAGAAGCCTCTTTAGAAAATCGAAACCACGCCGAGACGACGCCATTTGATCTAACTGGTAAACCCAGCCTTATAATGAGATGTCTGAAAAGCAAACCTAATTTGGAGTTTCTTCAGGCAGAGCAACCTGAACCATAAATGCATATTTTGGGAAATATGCTTCACTGCAGTCTTTGGCTGTTTGGGTGACCTGACACAACTTGTGGCAGACACTGTGTACACCCAAGAAATAATCAACCACATACTGTAACGGAAAAAGCAAATTGCTCCTTTTACACACAGTGTTTTGTTTGTAATTAAGTGCGACATCTCACGTTAATTAACTAGCTTTAGGGGAGCTGGAAAGGCACTTTTTATTTAGGCACTTATTATCTTTGCACACAGCTTAGCTGTTTCCAGGCTTTATGTGAGCCTGTGGTGGGTAGTTTGGATATGGATATGTTCACACTCATCCAGACTCTAAAGAGAAACTTCAACATCTGGATGAGACACAGAGGGATTTGACAAAACATTTGATTCTCCCTTAAAGTCCTGATCCAGCCATTGATTAAACCCTTAAAATCTAATTTATGTTTGGTATAATTGAACATTTAGTTAATTAATTAATTCATTTATTTATCCATTTTTCGTTAACTCTACACCTTTGCTCACCTACGTTGTGTGGTTCTAAGAATGCTCTAGTTTAGTCCTGACTTGCAAGCAGAAATTCTCGGCCGTGACGTTGACTTATCTCAGTCACGGTGTTTGTAAAACATAGAAAGTGGATTGGGTGAATAGTTGTTGAGAAAATCAGAAGACAATACAAACAAGCACATTTATTGTTTTGCGGTTCTGTTGTGTCATTAAACCTCCTGCAGATGCATGACAACATTTGCATATTTTTGAAGTATTGGCCTCCACTACCTCCACTCCAGTCATATCCTGCCCTTGTAAAGCTATTAAATACTGCATACATTTTGCAGGTAGTCCCCACTTTGTGGTTCCTTGCTGGACAGGTAGCCTTTAGTTGGATTTAAGAGCTTTGTGATTCAAAACATATGCCTGCAGTTGTATTTTACTGTAAGTGCAGTGAGAGAACCAAACAGTAAGAGTGTTGAAGGTAACCTCAAGCAATGAGCCAAAAGACAGGCTCAGAGCTGAAGGGGAGCTTCAAAAATACTTGAGTTTTTTTTGTTTGCTTGTTTTCGGCTCAGAATTGTATGACTATATTGATCAATAGTGGTGGGAAAAGAGACGGTCATTTTGGAAATCTGTCTGTTTGAGGTGTCGCAGCTTGTTGTCACAGTGATCCAGACTGGAACACGCCAGCAAGCCCAAGCACCTTTTTTTTTTTACATAGTTTACTCATTGTGTTCAATTTATAGAGAAAACAGAATCTCCAACTGTAAGGGTTGGTGCTGCACAGACTTTTTCACAGAAAATGTCACCATTTGATTTTTAACACTTTTACTGGAATATTTGTGTGATTCTTTTAATGGAAAAGAACCCTTTCACACTGCC
>KV751348.1:9954194-9998026 GCA_001698575.1 Mola mola | reverse complement strand
TTAGATTATTTCTTTCTAGGGATTATTCAACTAGTAACCATGATTTGAAGGTTTTGTGTCCTCCAAATATATTGAAAATAAGATTTGAAAAAGTGTTTCCTTGTGAAGAATGAAAAGGCCAAAGCTTGCGCTGATCAATGAGGACAGAAACATCAATGTCAATACTCCCATAGATTTGCATCACCACCATGCTTCACTTAGTCATTGATTAAAATGTTTTAATATTAATTATACAATGGATACAGCAGCTCAAATATAGTAAAGGGATTGGTGGTTGGGCTTTGGTATAATAACCACACATACAACTGAGAACCTGCATGTCAGCAGGCCCAGCTTGCTTCATTTGTACCCAGGCGACAAAATTACACTTTTACAATACGTCTCACTATGAGTGCCTGATTAATTCCCTGTAAAGGAGTTAACAGTGTACGAGGGGAAAAGAGAAAATCATAATTCTTTATCCCTATAAGAACTGTTTACAACTTCCTTTTTTAACGAACTAATTGTTTACTTGTGTTTCGCATCTCCTGTCCTGTGAAACTTACAACCAGAAGTTTTAGTTTAATATTGCTGCTTAAATGTCCCACAACAAACATTTCCTGTAGTGACATTACCGTGTGCGTGAAAACAGCAACGATCGCTACTCGCCTCACTCTGGCTCAAAACTAAGATGGCAGTCCCAACGTCTGAGATAGTGTGGCTTCATTCTTGTGCACTCAGAGGAAGTGCAGATGTCTTTATGTGCTGTATGCCAATATTTACAGCCAACTGATTGCAGGTTTCATTTACCCTACAAACATAATAAAAGTGAAAGAACCTCTTTACTGTGTTTTAACAGTGCTCCATGAAAGAGATGGCACTTCCTCTGTTGATAAACGATGCTGATTCTGAGATGACAAAAACACTAGGATTCTTTGATTCAGATGATACAAATATAATCGTCTCTATTTATGCCCCTTTGCTGACCTTTAAGGCAAGATATCTTACTAGCATTTAACTCAAAATCTCAACCTTTCCAACCTTTCAAATGCCTGTGAGGCCATAACTTAAGCACAGACCAGATTTTGATGTCAGACTCCTTTGTAAATTTCATTCATTTGAGAAACTGTAAATAATCCAGCCATTGATTATGTTTCACTGAAATGTGAAAATATGAACATAATTCAGTAATATTCGGGCATGTGTTCTGTCAGACATGGTTGGCTACATAGAGAAAGGCTGTGCCTAAAAGCCAGGACAACATTGGCTAAGGCATTAAAGACGTAGAGCTTGTGGGAACAAAAATTATTCGAGCCAATGACCAGATTTAGAAACAAAGAATGCCAGGTGGTACTATAGGGTTTTAACAGGGTTAAGAATAATTATGTCTCTCACAAAGAAGGAAAAATTAAACACACCCTCCTCTCTCTGGGACTATATCACCTCTAATGCTATTTGTTGCCATGCCCCTTAGTATAACAGTGGTGAGAGATGTACCTGTTTTCCCCATTCACTCAGTTTATGAGTGCAATTAATGGCGGCGTGCATTGTTATTGCTGTTCATCAGATTGGACTTGTGTTATCTGAGTCTGCCTCTGTTTCAGAAGAGCCTTTGTCATTGTCAAGATGTGCCAGTGAAGGCTCTTCAAAGAGTGATTCACCTCCTCATACCCAAAGTCAATGCACACTTGTCGTTGCTTGGCTCTCGTGTGTGTGCAGTTGTGTGGTCTCATATGTGTTAAGAACTGAACAGCATCTTCCTTTGTCCAGTTAGACTTAGATGTGGCACTTTCTGTGGCCTGTGGCTTCATGTTCTTTGGCTGGACTGAGAAGGCACTGCACGGAAGCCAAACCCACAGTAATCAGCGGTAATGTAACGACTGGCACAACCCTTTATAGGGTCATACTGATAAGTGCTTTTATAAGACTGATACCCATGTCAGTTTTTAGACAGATGCTGCGAAGACTTTTATTCTGACACAGAATACGCTTGAGTTTGACTATTTCTATCCCAAAAGCTCCCCTGAAATACAATGAGGCAAAAAATGCCTCTTAAACAGCTTTTGGACCATCTAATGACACCTCAGCATGGCAGTGAAAGCCAGGCTACTGAAGGCAGGGGTTTTTGCAGCTCCATAGCGGACAGAGATACAGGTTGTATTAAAACCTCCCACACTTATAGTCATAGCTGAAAAAAAACTTAAACTGATGTTTAGAGGATAAATCATTTGTAGAGGCTGGACCACGCAGGACTGAACAGTTCAGTTCAGAAGTACAGTTCAGACAACGGTTGCACAGACCGCCAGCACGTGTGATCAAGTGTTGGCACCGTCATAGAACAAAATAGCTTTTAAACATCTTAGTAGCAGTGCTCAAGGCAGTTTTTACCACTTTGGTCTAGAATAAAAGATCTCCACATTTATAAGATGGAGTGCCATGAAAGCTTGTACAGTCATCTATGGAGCAGTGACAATGAACCCTGCTAAATTTGGTGCCTCCCCTCAGTTTTTCTCTAACACTGCAAATCATACTTTTCAGATATCCACTAAAATACAAATGATATTCCATGAACACCACTACTGATATGAACTGGCGTGCAATTTCAAAGGAGATGAATGCTCAGCTGATAGCGATTTGTGATAAGCTCAGCAGTTGAACTATTCAATCCAGCGCCATCATCAGTTCAAAGTTTAAACATGGTATATGTACTTTGATTTATAACTTAATATCTACAATTTTAAGGTTAGATCACAGTCAGCCCCAGCTGAATCTTATGCTCATCAGCAAATGGTAGCAGGCTAGCGCCCATGAGGGGCATAAATATAGACAGTGCAGCTTCACTGAGGCTCGTGGGTGGGAGGGAGCTGAGAGCCAGCAGACCCTCTCTTACACATGGCTCAGATTGACTCCTCAGGAGTACAGCACACTTGTTTTCAAAGAGGTGCTCAAATAAAAAAGAGTGCGTGAACAGAAATCCCATCTACTAGTACATCATGGCTTCGTGTTCTTTATTGTTTCCTTTTTTTTTTTTATCTTTTTGTCAAAAACACCATTTACAATAATGCTTACTGGGCAATAAGTACGTTAAAGTTTTGTTATCAATTGTCATGCGATGATGTGATGAGATGAGAGTAACAGCTGGAGGGCCACCAGGGGGAAGCTTGTTAATTCAGAGTTCCCAGGCACCGTCCACTGCTGTTAAAGTACACTAAAACATGTTTAACATAAATGAATGCTATAATGCAAAATAATCCTGAATTTAAAATTGTTTACTACAGTGTGCCTGGTAGTCTGTCGGTGCCTGTCTGCATTCATGCAAAATTAATTTTGTGTGGTTAGTTAATTTCTGTGTAAATACATCTATTTCATAGGTGAGGGACGTGGGCCAAATGAATGTGTATGTACATCGTTCAGCTTTTGACAAGCAGGTGACCTGAGGCCGGTCGCTAATTGATTTTGTAATTTATGTAATTTATACATATTACCCAAGGAATAGTAGACTACAAATGAGGTAAAATATGATCTCTCAGGTGGAGATCCATCTTATAAAGGGAGCTACAGGGGAGCTACAGGGAGCTATAGGGAGCTAATCCAGTCGATGGTGGGCAAGCAGTGTTTCAAACAACTTGCATGTACTAGGGCCCAACATAATGCTGTGTGCTAATAGTAATCCTGTCTTAAGTACAATATCTTTGGCCTCCAAATTGTTGATCATGACATATTGAAAATAACATGTTAGCGTTGTTCCATAGCACCACTGGGCATAAGAGCAGCTTCGCAGAGGCACGAGTACGGCTAAAAGCTCTACTTGTTTCAACATTTAAAGGCATTTCTAATGACGCGTGAGAGAGTTTACGTTCTTGCAAGTTCAGTCTACTGACATGAATAATTTACATGGGCAATATGTACCCATTTCCTCTCAGTGTACCAAAATGAAGTTGCCATCTTGTGGGGCGTCTTCATTTTTCTGGTGCTGGAGCCAGGTGGAGTTTTTCAACCACTCACTTGCTTAATCCTCCGAGCAGCACAATCGTGAAATTAAATCCACATTTTGTAGTACCACAAATATACCAGCATGATAAGTAAGCCTAAAATGGTAGAAACCATCTTTGAGGAAAACTGTGTTTGATGTGCTCTTTGAGATTTTACTTTGGTCTGTACCTAATGGTAGAGGAGGAATGAGGGGTGATTAGTGGCCTGTGTCACTGTATTTGGCCTATTTAACCATCCAAAACACTGTTGAGCCTAAGACACAAAGGCAGAGATCCAGCTTGTCGGTCATTTTTGAAGCTGTGGCTTGTGGCGTAGGTGATGGTGTGTAGAAAAGTGCTCCTGAGAATGACAGACGCTCATGAAAGAATTTCACCCTTCATTGTTGACAATTCATAAGGCAAAGAGTTTTCAGTTTTGTTAGTGATTGTCGAAAGAAGCATTGTTTGTTTACAAAAGCATAATTTCATTGTTTCATTGTTGATGTTTATGCCTCAAATCCTTCTCAAATCATTCTGTTAATCTCTAGTGTTGGATTCAAACACTTTATACATTCATATCTTTGATCTCCTCCTTTATCACAAACAATTCTGTTGTGGTTTCCTATTAAAAGAATACAGGTGACTCACACCACTGCAAATAATAACATGTTCATTCTTTAATATTTGAACTATTGTTTATTTTCTGCCTATCCCACATGTGCCATGCCGCTATATAAAAAAAACAATAAAAATGTAGCGTGAAAAGTCCCCCAATAGATATGATATATCTCTATTGCTTCATGCATAAATAATATGATGTTATTTATACAGCTTTTGTTGAAAATTAGATGTATTTCTGATGCTTTCAAATGAGTTTAGGGGGCATCAAAGATGGAGCAGACAAGCTGTTTACAAAATATAAAATATGGAATAACCTAACTTACTAACAACCTCATCCTTTAAGTAACGTACATTTTGTCAGACAACAAATCTGGAAACCTTAACAGAAGGGAGGCAATGCTCTGGTGATCATGAAGGCAAATTCTGTCATCATTGCCTTGGTCATCTGTAAGAATGAATGTTTTACAGCAAACCAAAGGGCATGAACCAATTAGGAAATTTCTTGATGACATTAAATGAGCTGTGCCTCCCATTTGTCTCTCTGAATGAGCAATAGCCAATGGTGGAGAACACAGTACTCTCATGTTATACAAGTGTGACCCGAGGTTGTTCTGCATCGTCTACCTTCACTATTGTTCCCACGCTGTGGATAGAACATTTGGTTCAAATTATTTAAGTTGCTCTTGATATGCAAATGTGTAGGTGGTGAGAATAGCGGACTTGTTTTGGAAATAATGGACGGCAGCTAAGTGAAACTGAAAAGTGATATATGAGTGCTCTTTCACCAAGTGATCCTACATCCTCAAACCTCTAATTTATCGCTTCTGTAGTGGAGCCCCGGTTCAAGTCATTGAAGCAATGCAGAAGGATTTTAAGGGCCTGCATATAAAAGAGAGAGGGAATGGAAATAATTGTAAGTTGAGAGAATAAAAGAGTCTCTGGCTTTCGTTTATTTCGGATCAGATATAACATGAGGCACACATGCTGGCAGACACATTGATTCAAATGAGCCTTAATCACCGCTTATCAAAGCTGTGTTATGACAAATGAGGCTGGCATTTCTGTAGGGGTGTCATCACAACTTATGCATCTTTTACTGATCTGATAATATGGATCCACGCAACCCCAACTTCACAACAAACCCAAAGCCCCCACTCTCACGTTTTCTTATCACTTGTGACCTTGTAATAACAGTTACAGTACAATGCTGATTCCCAGCAATATGCCTGCTGTGTGCAGTTGGTTCTCTCTGAGAGTTAATCCTGCTGTACTCCAAGGAAATGCAAGTTTTGCAAGAATTTCCAATGGTGTGAAAAATAAAGGTCATGCATGCTTCAGTTTTTGGAACCTTGAGGAAAAGCGAAGGATGGTGGGAGGGCACTGTCCATGCATACTGTACATGCATACATGAATGTGCCAACTTTCATACAACAACATATAATCCTACATTTCAAGTTACATAAGTTATTTACAACATCTAATATTGGCATCAGTAAATTTATATCATATTTTTTCATTAGCTTCTGATCACGAATCTAAATATACAGGAGAACATACAAAAATATATATTTTGAACCATGCTATTTTGTATCATCACTTACTTATAATGTAAATTTGGTGGGTTGCCATTCTTTGCACTGTGATAAATGCAAAGTTATTTCTGAATTCATACCTCTGCAAATGCAGGGATGCTGGCCATTGGGAGAATTTTTTAATCCCTTATAAAATTTGTGTGTGTTTTTACACCATTACTTACATGTTCTAAATAATCTCTATTGTATGTAACAGTCTCCTCTTGTTAAAAGTCTGTGCAAAGACAAAATTCACTGTTCAGTGACAGAAACAGCACTGGATAAAAAATAAGATTCTCAGCGAGGAAGCTAGACTGATTTAACCCTTTGTTTTTTTAGCCAAATTGCTAAATTACACAATAATTCTATACCCCAAATACCAAATACCTGCACCGCTTGTGCCGCAGCTCTGCTAACCTTGTGACATAACTCATATGATGAAAGAAAGGAGTGAGTGAAATAGCATTTTACAATAGAATTACACAAAAGTAACCTTGTCTTTTAATACTGGTATCCACTAAACACATGAACACAGCATAACTTAAAATTGAGAGGAATATTCCCTTTAATTGAGTTATTGTTGCTGAATCAAATATCTGACTAATTTTTACGCTCAGCATTAATTATTTATAAATTGACTTGTGTTTTACATGCAGTGTTTGAATATTAATACAACTCAGTAAACTGGCTGATTTTGCAGACTTCAAGACAATGACAAGCATACATGCATGAAGAAACTGTGATCACAGTTCATTAATTATGCTGTTTAATCTTTAAAAATGACAAGATAAGAAAAAAAAATCATTGCCAATTGATAATAAGATCGACTGAATTTCTGAATGAAAGTGTAATTTTGGCTTGTTGTATCACAGAATGGAAATGAGAACTTGGTGTCACTAAAAAGTTGTACTATTTTAAAACAGTATATATGCGAATATAATTAGAAATTTGGTACTTGACAGGGAAGAATGGAACTAGTGTTTAAGGTGACAAGAGTATTCAAAGAATAATTGTTGTTCTCTCTCATAAAAGCTCCAATCTCCACTAGATTCAGATTCAGAATACTTTATTTATCCCCGGGGAAAATTGTTAAAGACTCTGTGGGTACAACTCTCCTCCTATCAAAATCATATATTCACCTACTGAAATTAGCTTGAACATAGTTTGCCATGAGGAGAATGGGAGCCCCAGCCTACTCATACATAAGGACTTTAAAACATCCATCTCTTCAGCAACTGACAAATTTGCTCAGTGATTATATGATTTCTTCAATGGATTCCAATTCAGTAACTTCAACTATGCCAAGCCTTCTCTGTTCTCATTAGACTTTGGCTGGGATATGTAGTGGATGGTGTTCAGCAGTCACCCGCCCCCGGGAACCTGAACTGCAACATTGGTGAAATAAAAAATCAGATCCACAGGGTTCTTACTGCAGAAATAAGTTATGGCCTTCTTCAAAGTGGATTCCTGCCAAGTTTGGATAAATTCCATCAGTTGCCTAATGCCTGAAGGGGCTACAGAAGGAGTTTTTGTAGTTTAGTAATCATCATGCCACCACAAGACAACAGTAAGGAGAAGGGAATGCCACTGTCACAGAGGTTTTGTGGCAGCAGCTGTGGCTCTTTCCGATGGCTACTACAACTTAAACAACACAGCATCCACCCCCTACCATGAGGCTGTGTGGGTGCAGAGCAAAGACAAAACCTTTGCGTCGGCCCAGAGCCCAGAGCGCTTCTGCTGCACAGAAATGACTTCAGGGAGGCAGGCAGCCCATTTTTCTGCCTCGTCCCAATGTGTTCATAAATTGCCAGATTTGTATCATGTTCACAGAAAAAATGTTTCAAATGAAACGTCATACACCTGTGAAAGACCCGATTCTCTTCCCTCTGCCCCTCACATACACCCTGCCTTCTCTTCAAGCTGTCACTGGCAACGTGTTACATGTGTCAACCATTCATTCACACACTCTCTTCCATCTGTAGTGTACTTGCTGGCCATTAACCCTCTGCCCTGCTTTCACATACACCTGTTGCTGAACGATGGTTACTAGTTGGTAACCCCTGTTCTCACTGGCCATCTCTCCCCTTCATATTTCCTCACACAGTGCTGTCAGCCTCAGCATCTGAATCCACAGGGGGCTTATCTGAGACAGACCACTCCCTCAACTGGCCACACCTATTTTTGACCAAGTTTTATGGAAAATTGCAATGTGTTGTATGCTGATTGTGTGCATGAACAACACTGTGTATGCTGACTCAAGCAGCTCTTGGATTCAGATGGGTTACTGTTTCACGTTAAGGATACCTAGTTTTGTTCATGTCTTCCCTAGGTCTTCTTTCATAACTAGATTGGCAGGAGTGGGCTATGCTTCATACAGCCCAAATTAGTTTTTATCTGTTAAATTCTGTATCTGATAGAAGAGCAGCCCCCACCCTCTCAAATGGGTGGATAACTTTGTGGCCGTGCTTGGATCACTGAGCCTCTGCGTGAGGCTGGACACGTTACCCATCGGCTTCAGAGATGACTTGCAGGTTCTTGGTCAGCAAGAGGAAAAATTGATACCTGGTTACAATTCTCACTGGGTGCGACATCTGGGTATAGTCCAGCATCTGCTAGACTGACAAAACACGTGACATTAAGTGTAGTGGTGTTCACTGATTCTAAATCATTGGGTGGGGAAAACCTGGTCCAGGGAGGGTGGTGGCAGGCAAATGGTGACCCTCAAAGTTATGGCATATAAACCTTCTTGAGTTTCTGGCAACACTTTGCTCTGTGGCTCAGATGCATGTTGGTGAGAACTGCACGGCATTGGCTAACATCTATAAGCAGGGTGGGGTAAACTCCACCGCACTCCTGAAGATGGTAGAGAACCTGTGGTTTTGGGCCCCGGAGGAAGGTCCCCCTTATCAGATGAATGAAGCCCTATGGCATTCCACTGCCCTATGGCACATCGGGCAGTGGAATGGATTTGGGCAAGGTCTAGGGTAGCGTTTGACTCCTTCTTCCTCTCACCTGTGTCTGGAGTAGGTAGTGTTTGGGCTGTGGTTACCTTTAGCTGGTCAGATTGTGTGTGGTGGGCCAATTTGGTTGTAACAGGATGGCCATTTATTATGCTCCACATCTGTACCCATATAGTCCAAAAAAGAAAAGTGCCTGTTGCCAAACACACATGGAGACCTCTACCATTGAACCTTGCTGCTTCCACTTGCCTAAGAGCTAGCAGGATGGGTGTCAAAACTTTACCAAGATTGCCTGACTACATTCAAACTATTTTCACTGGCCAAATACTTGATTATGATAGGAGGAGAGCAGTACCCAAAGACCCAAATGAAAGGCTGAGCTCATAAAAACGTGTTTAAAACAATGTTTAAAGTGAGAAGAAGATGTTGTTGTGAAAATATTATTGAAGCAGGATCAGTCTCCTTACCATCACTAATGAGCTCAGGCTGGTCTCAGGCACTGCTTGTACAAAGCTCAATTTCATGAGTTCATGAAGCATGATATTATTGTTTATGGTGAACAACCACATGTCCGAGAGCCTGGGGGAGGGGGTACAGACAAGCTCTTGTTACATTTAAAAACAGTTTGATAAATCTAATTAATTATATGTAATTGTTTAATCAGGTATTGCTTAAACTGTTTAATTACACCCTATAATTTAATTTGGTGAATATTGATGTGAACATGTTACACATTTGAATTTTTGTTCATCTTCAGAGCAGCATATACATTTACAGCTTCATTGAGTTTCCCATCTCCCCATCTCACTATTAAATGTTTAGGAATCGACCCACAATATATGCAGGCAACTGAAAACATGACAGTTCCCCTGTTACAGTTATTGATTTGTTTTGGTTTCTGTTTCTGTATTTATAAGTTGTTCTTGTTGGGAATTGGGAGTTGGGAGTTTATAGTTGATTTCGTGCATTACATTTTGTTAATTTTCTTAATTTTCACTTCTGTTACATGTGTTCTAGTGTTTCCTGTTTATTTTGCAGGTTGTGTTTCTCTTTAGCTGTCCCAATTTAGGGGCCGAAGCCGATGACCAGAGAAAGAATGGTTGAGAGAACAGAGCCAGAAGTTCACCCTCTGTATTTTTGTTTATTTATAATTTGTTTGAGGAGGAGTCGTATCGCCGTCAATGTATCGAAAGCTGTGCAATTATTAAAACAGTAACCTTATTATTAACTATTTAACCCCTTAACGCTGATCGTCGCAAATTCGCATGGTAACACTTGCATTCAGACTGCAGCCGAGACAGCATCAGCTTGAAAGCAAAAACAGAATTTTTTTTTTTTTAAATTGTAAATAAATTCAGGCATCAAGGGGTTAACGATGCCTGTTACAGGTAGTCATCATACCTATGATTTATGTTAATTACTGTGAAATGATATTAACGATAAACATTTAAGATATACAGTAGTTTAACATAAATGCTTACTGTAATCTTTGACAATTCATTCATATTCAAAATAATCCAAACTTTAATTTATTATTGAAAATGTTGTCTCATGAATCTCGTGTCTCAAGTCTCCAAACTTAATATGTTTAATTATAGTTATATTTAATTACTTTTTCCACTCCTTTCCCTGTCAAGCACAAACCCTGTACTGCAGCATCGGCCTGGGAGTGTTCCTGCTGGACAGATTTCAGACTGAGCAGAGGACCTGGCAGTGCTGCTGGACCCTCTTCAGCAGGGCTGGGACACGTGGACGGGGGGGCCACCTCCGAGAACCTGGTGTTTGTGTTCTGGCTGGAGAATGGGGCATCTTACTGGTGGTCTCCAGAGTGTCTGTGATGCCTTGTTTTAGTCTGTTTTGTTGTAATAATTGTTCAGTTCCGTGGTACTCTTATAAATATTTGCAAATGTGTGTACTCTACCAATTCAGTAAAACAAGGACATTTTGTGAATAGTTTAAAATATTAAATGGAATAAATAAAATGGGAATTTCGAAATCACATGTACCGTGTATCTTTTAAGAAAATATTTCACTTTTCAGCCTGCAGCCCATTTTCTTCAGGATTGTGCCAAATGCAGAGAAAACACAAAAAGGTAAACATAAAATCAATAAGTTTAACGAAGGGATGCAAATATTGGAAAAGTTGACAGCAGGACATTCAATCCCCCAACAATTTACCTGGATGCTGTTTTGCCTTTTTATCTTAGCCTTGTAATAGGATTTGGGCTAATTGAACTACCTTTTTAATACAATATGACTTTGTTGCCCTACCTCCATGAGTTTTCAGCCCCAGCAAACAGATGTTAATGCCCCCCCTCTACCTAATAAGAGTCTCTGTATGCTCTTTACTCCCTAAAAGAAAATGTAGGCGTTGTTTTTTTTCAGAAGCAGTTGTAGTTCTGCTGTGTGGCTGCAGACATCTGTTTTGAGAGACAATCCTCCTTATTCTGTGAAGTCAGATCTGTCTGATGGTTGCTCACGCTTTGCACTTTCATTATATGATTTACATCTCAGGAAATTGTCACATTTGTCCAAGCCAATTCATATCCTGCTGTGATCTTTGCCTCTATAACGACTTGAACAAATGAAGGATTTCTAGCATTTGGCAATACATATTTTGATCCAAGTGACTAATATGAGCTTTAGCTCCAGTGAAGTGTTGTTGTAGGCAGCAGCCATCATAATGCTTCGTCACTGTGGCCAAGACAAGTGACTGCACTGCGGAAAATGTCCAGATTAATAACTCATTTATTGTCTTAATCTTCAAGTATTTTTTTTTTTTTAATTAAACAGAGCAAAATCTCTTACAGTAAAAAAAGAAAACAAAAAACAACTTTCTCATTCATCTTTAGATATTTCAAAGAATGACATGAAAAAGAATGATTTTACAAATATCATCAGACACATCAGTAAACAGAATCAATTATTGTCTGGTGGGATATTTTGGCCTCAAGTGCACATCAGTCCACACATCACATCTGACTGTCCACGTTTTTACCCCCACAGCCTGTGAAAAATGAATCTGAATCCTAACAGCCATGCAGTCAGGGGAATTTGGAAACATCAATCAGCGATGCCTTGCAGGAAACAAAGTGACTACACATTTATATAACAGCCGTCAAAACAAACAGCAGAGAGCAGCCACGCTCACAGTGAGGGGAGTTGAGAGATTGATGGAAATGCAACTCAACGTCTGCAACTTGGGACCAATCACTGGCACATTTTTATAACCACCATTTTCCAAGCCCTTCAATAACACTAGAATCCCCAATATCACCAAAAAGACATCAACCGGCCCGTTTTCTGGTACCTTCTTCTCTTCATTACCTCTGCTTGAGCAGCTTTCACACTAACGATCTGAATCCAGGCATTGCTGTGATGCTGTGATCGAGTTTGTTGATGCAAGTGGAAAGCAGATTTTAGACACCGTGTGCAAGTTCTAGAAAATTCACACCTCTTCTATAGGTTTTGCATGAGCCTGTGCAATTGTTGCCAGAAATATAAATCTCAGCAATGAAAAGCCACCTGCGCCCTACCTGACTGCACAGGCACAGCAAATGAGGACATCCAAGTTTGTCAGCAGCCCTTGGTGGACTGACTGGAACACTTGTTAACGGGTTTAAGTGCCCTGTTTATTTCTCCTTTCAGTAGAGACACATTCTGAAAAGGTGGCAGTGGCATGATTAATCCTCCTCATAAAGGCTTCAGGCTATGCCTGAAAGATCAGCTAGTTATGGCTCCAATAAAAAACTCAAAGCTACATTCAGTAGTATATTTCATGTTTCTGTCTCCTGTAACTTTCATTTTTAAATACCCAGTACATTAAAGTCAGAGACTGAATCAAGACAACATGAAACCAGGAAGGAGGATTTTTAATTATCAGGCTGTGGTGAATAGTGTCGCATTGGACCTCAGACATCTCCGACCTTATCTGATAAGGTGTTACAGATAATAGTGAATTAAGGGAGAAAACTCTTGTCTCCCCATTAGCCCTGGTTACTGAAGGGCTGTCATAGCTCTTATCTTGTCTTCACATCTCCTCCTTTCCTGCCGCAGCTCCTCGAGCTCCGCACGGCCAGGAGGCGCGCCGCCGTGTGCGCGTCACCCCCCGCCTCGACACAGTACACGGGTGTCGGCGTGAACGTCGCCGGGCTGTGAGGGACTTAACGGGGAATGTAATATTCTTCTGCCCGTGAGCTGCTGCCTGCGACGGAAGCCGGGTGAGTTCATATTTTACTGGATGTTGCACATTTATTGAGAGGCGGGCTGTCATGCAGTTTCTGAATTAATGCACCGAATTTGGGAAGTAGTTTACAGACATGTGACACATATGCACACTAAGTGATGTGACATAATTTTGCTTTTTGCTTTTTTTTTTTTTTTTTTTAAATGTATTTATTTTTAAATCATTTATGGCTTTCAAGCGGCTTTTTTTTTTGTCGATTTTTGCGCCACCTTTGCTGAGCAGAACTATTTCCATGGGATGTGATAAAGTCAGAGCTGGATGATTCCACAGACTTCAGCACAAAGCATCTGTGTCTTTCTCAAACATTTGTTATGTGGTCTGTGAAGAGATGTTTTCTCTCTCAGATCTGGGCCTGTGATGACTGCACACGATAATCAAAGGGTCAGTTTAATTATAAGAACATAGCTGCCAGTGGTATTGATTTATATGTGCTGGCAGACTGTTGTCATGATCTTAACCGGACCCTGCTCACCAAGAAGGAGTGATAATGAGGAGATTATTTGCTTTCAGAAATAAAATGAATCATTTTATTTCTGAAAGCAAATATTCTTCATTTCTCCTATGTCTACATATTTTGCATCTGCTCAAAATTAACATCTGGTATAGACATAATTTGAAGTGAGCTGCAGAAGCCTGCTGGAATTCAACTGCAAAAACATTTTGCAGCAGCAGGTCTACTAAAGAAGCTTCTTTGGACCAGCCCTCAGAAGATCATACCTGCAGTGACAAAAAACAAAGGGAATGTAGTGAAGGGTTGTGTGTTACTGCATCTGTGCAGGATTTATTGACTGCCGGGCTGGTTTGGTGTGATTAAAATGACAGTGAGGGTCAGTGGTGAGTGACTGGCAGGCTTTTTTTTTGCCATGCGTACTCACGTAAATTTCCTGTGCACACATGGAACTGCAAATGCAAGTTATCTGACAATACTGCAAAACTCATACATGAACTTCAATACCAATGTTTATTAAGGTCCAATGGCAGAATTTAGAATAAACCTTGCTTTCCTTTTTTCAGCAATCGTAAAAATGGTTGAGGTATAGATAAAACCCTCTAATATGGCAAAAAAAAAAATATATGACCATGGTTATGTAACAAGAAAACTGCATGAAAAAATGCTAGTTCGATCGGTGAGTGGATGCAAACTCTGATCTCTCTGCATGATAGCTGGACCCTCCACTTAATATCATATGTAAGTGTGGGAAGAACTCACAGGACACTGGGATGGACCTTGCATGGCCAGACCAATACATCCTCATAGTTAAAGGATGTTTTTTATAATTTATGCATAATAAAGCTAACAAGTTCCTCGTGCCATTTTCATTTAAGGACTTGAGGCATTGAAGACGGTCTCACTGGTGGGCTCCTTTAAACCCTGGAGTCACATTTGCTCATGGCAGTTAATTACTGTGGAACAATTATCTGGAAAAGAAAAATAATGACATGAGTGATGTGTAACAGAGTCAAACCAAGGACATGGTGTAGCTGCTGATTAAATGAGATTGTCAAGGAGCAACCACTGAGTGTTGCTCATTGTGTAGTAACCTGACATAGGAGCTTTTATATGGGTGTTTGCACTCAGTCTGTCTCTTCTGATTCTTCTGTTTGCATAGAGCTCCTCGTTGTAGTTTTTATAATTCCTTAAGTAAGTGGAGACATTAGCATTGGTACCAGTCTCATGTATAGTTTGCATTATTCTTATTTGTATTCAAAGTTCTTATTTGCTTCTTTAAGCACCTTATTTCCCTCGGGGGATCAAAACACCTTAATGCCCATTAAACTGATATATTTGATGTCAACCACATGCGGCGAAACAATATTAGTGGCCTTTTAAAGAGGAAGCTATGCATTATTATATCTTAGAACCGCAGTGCTTTTACAGCTTCAAACATAACCTTTATCTAAATATTTGGCCTACATGTGGAAAGGTTTTTATGTGTTAAAAACACAGCACAAGCAATAAAAATAAAAGCCAAAGAGAAGAAATAAGAAAACATGGAATAAAAGAATAAAGGACCAAGCAGCGGCAAAATGAAGCAGTAAACACAGAAACAGAAGCTTTCACAATTCTAATTCTCCCAGAATACATGATGAAACTCCAGGTGAGAAAAGATAAATGCATCCTGACAACTAAATCAGCATATGACGTCAACATTTGCAAATCATTGACCCCAAAATGAGGGCTAATGTAACAGAAAATTTGACAAATCCTGAGAGGGGCTTTTATTGAACCTTCCAAAGCTTTTACCAAGAGGGAGAGAGCTACAGACATAGAGAAGTTCTGTGTCTTCACTGAATCCCCTGTTAACTGGGTGTTTTTGCAGGGTGACATGAATATTTCACAAACTCCAACTAATGAATTAAAAACTGTGACAGCCACATAGCAAACAAAACACTGCAAATTGGCCGATTACAAGGGCTAAAAGACGTAGCTGCTTTTTGTCGCAGAGATGTTTAATTAGTGTTTCCCCTCAGCTTATATTTTGTGTTTTGTTTATAGCCTGGTGGAGCTCTCTGGAAAACTGAAAGAGTTTTGATCTCCAACAACACTTAAAAGTGGTAAACAGTTTTTAATATGCCGTTTATACAAGTGCATAATGGTAAAAACTTACACAGCTCAGCTTTTAATTAGGCCCACTGCCTCTGTTTGTATATGCTGTTTTTGCTCATACAGCTTTTGAGTATTTGTACGACCTCTAATGTTAAATAATACAAGCACCATGACAAGCCAAGGGCTGGCAGAGTGAGAGTCTTTGCTTGCTGGTTTACTGTTAAATATTCCTGTGAAAAAAAACGTCTTTGCCTTATAACCCTAATTTCATTAGGCTTCTGAACCTCTTCTGGTGCAACCACTATCATTTGATTGATGAGGACTTTTTCATAAGAAAAATTGCCTTGCTTAGTTTTTTTTTTGCTCCCCTTTTATATTTAAATGAGTGCCTCAAACAAAATCTGTGTGGCCACATCTTACCTATTCCTGTCGGACAATTAAAATATGCCTTTTTGAGATCTCTGTTTCTCCAATGTGTCTGCAAGCACTGCCTGTTGTTAAAGTATCTGCATAAATGCTTCTCAGCTACCTAAAGAGGCTCACAGCCTTCAGGAATCAATGTTTAATTAATTGTCACCAGTCCATGACAGATGAGAATTCAAATCAGAGGTTCTTATGCCAACAATATCTGCCAAAATTATGCAAACCCATAAGATCTCATTGTTTTTTCATGGATCTTTGAAAACATTTGAGAGGTTTTCAAAACTCACACAGCAGAGAGCAAACACGCCAACACTACCTTAGGGATTCCTGTTTGTGTGTGTGATCATGGGATGTGAGTCCGCACGCAAAGAATAACAGGCAGAGGGAGGGGGCGCCTATTTGCTTTCTTATGTCTTTCAGAAATTAATTCTGGGATTCTAAAGCAGAAGACTTTCTAAAGGTTAACCACTACCTCTGAATAACCTAGGGGCTGAAGTAGGCATCAAGAGAACATCCATCAAGTGGTCACATCTAATAGAGCGGCCCCCATTTGAGAGATGGTCACTCCCCTCAGCCCCTTACAGTAAATTGACTCCTAATGGAACAAGAGTAAATGTCTATAGAGCTACTAGCAGAGGCTGAAGTGTCCACAGCCCATCAAGAATGTTTGATGGAATGACCAAAGAACCTTTTTGCTTATTTTGCAGCCCAGTGACTAGTTAGGCTAAAGATCCAGAGCTTGTCTTGAAGACTGATGGATGGTTCTAGTTGTTTCAAGTCCCCAAGAACAGTGCAGTACTGTATTTTGCCATTTTGATATGGCGGACAAACTGTTATTGCAACATAACACAACACAGAAAAAGGACCATAACAATAAAACAATCATTTTTTTGACCATTGGAACTTGCACAAAATGACTTGTTTTGGATCAAAATTTGATCCAGTCAGTCCACTAACATTCCATTGCAACATTAATTCACGTATCCCTGTTTAAGTTAGCAGAGAGCTAAACCGGAGGTTAGCAGCTCAACTAGCAGAAGTCACTAGTGTGCTTGCTCTATGGCTTCGTCAATGGGCAGCTGTATCCAGATCTTACATTAATAGATCGATGAGTCATATCCATCCATGTCACCCATTCAGCTGAGTAGCAGGTCAAAGTTGAGTAATTTTTTTAAACATTACCTACATCACCTGATGTTCTCCTTTGCCCAGTCATGGCTACAGGTTTTTCCACCTGTGGCATTAAGGGCAATATCACGCTGTTGCTTCTCAGGGGTATTTGAATTCAGATACATTACAAACTTTGCTCCAAGTATGCATGATTTGACATCAAAATCAAAAGTGAACATTTTTTTCACTGACCCTGGGCCAAAGCAGACAGGATGAGGAGTGGGATTCAGCCAAATTTACACAAAGTCCAGCAATGCTGAACCTTCCAGCAGGATTTTCTTTGTTATAGAACTTAACCAAAACAAAAGCCAAATAACTTTTTAGTTTTGCCTCCCTTGTTGAGCTTTACAGTAACTTTGAGTATTTCTTCCCCTGAACTGAAGAATTAATGGTAATAAAAATCATTCTCCACCGCCAAGCTTAATGTTTACACTGTCAACAAACTTGTGTGTTGTGTGTGTGTGCGTGGGCTGAGGGAGGGGAGGGCATCAGCACTGTTACCCATGTGACTGCTTTGTGCTAAACAGCTGAGTGGGTGTTTACATTTTAAAAATCAGAAAACGGAATGCGGATGGAATCGGCTTAAAAGATAAGACTATTTTTATCTCTTCACTGATAAAACTCAAGTCTCAGTGCCAGAGCAGTCCATTGATGTCCAGTGAAACCACACGATGATGTACATGTACAAGCTGCTCACTATGGAGTTTAGGTCTTGTCTCTACTTACGTTCGGAAATTGCTTCCCCATCTGTTGCGTTTTGATATATTTATTACTAATAGATCATCAGAATCAATGAGCAAGTATTAAGTAGCTTGGGGATACTGACAACTACTAAAGATGCAGCAGTTGTGTTTTCTAAATGTAGGCAGTGAAAGGATGCACTTTCCTTTTGCTTTTGAAGAACAGATTGACCAATCACCAACCTTTAAAGCTGTGTTGCTATGGCAAAAAAAAAAAAAAAAAAATCAATTTGTCAGTAATTAGCAGCAGAGCAAGACAGTCACTCACTCTACCTGCAAGCAGCATATTTCTATGGACAAAAAAAACATATTACAGGCTCCACACAAAGAACCAATGTCAGATCTATTAAAGTTGTTGTTATTAAAGTTTTTTCTCTCTTTCTAGCCCCAGTGTTGCAGAGATATTTAAAGTTGGATGTTTCAGTCTGTGTGTGAGTCATTCATTGGCACCATGTCCGCAAACAAAAAAAGCACTGGAAATCTTTATTCTGAATGCGTTTCAAATATCAAAGATAGTATGTTAGGTTAGTGCTAGGTGAGTTTGGACCCCACGCAGGACTCAGTGGTACCTTTAACGAGTCCAGCCTTGAACATTGTAAGTGATTTACTCCGAAAAGGTCTTCAGTGGTCTCCTATTAAAAAAACAAACAAACAAACAAAAAAAACAGCTTTGAATGCAAATTTCCACAGAGGTTTCTCCTATCAGCTCTCTTCATTCTGACTTAGAAACAACTTACAATTACTAACTCTTCACATGCAGCTCCATTTCAGCTATTTAAGCTCTGGACTGATGCTCAAAGCATGTGTCAGTTCTGAAGTCCTTCATCAAGAGAGTCACTGAATGAATTCTGACACTGCTTTAAAAACGAGCAACACATGATCTGATGGTGCGGAAAGGGATGGGCCCAAGTTTTAGAGCTGCCAACGATTCAAACAAATGTTTCAAAAATGTATTTGATTGTACAGCAATCCATCTCATGAGAATTTGCAGTGACCTCAAGGACTCATTCTAGTTGCTTTCAAAGCTGATAACCATGTGTGTGGGAGGGCTGCAGGTATAATACTGATGGCATGAGTATTTGTATGGAGCTTTGTGATTCTTTTCTTAACTGTAAATGTAAATTCCCGCAGTATGTGCTACATCACTGCATTGCATGCTTTAGATTTTGGGATATGCCTGAGAAACAAAAAGATATAGGTAAAAATTGTTGACATTGCATGTTTTTGCTATACATCTTACTATTCATTTATTCATTTACAAAGACTCATTTAAAGCAGTATGGGAAAAAAAATACTCAAACATCATCAACAAAGAATGCAAGCCCTTATCCATACCATTAAAAATTTGGATTGAGTTGATTGAAACAACCATTAAGCCTTAGAGAGTACTAAAGTAGTTATGGTGCAAGGAACATTTTCGTATCTGTAATGCTTTGTAAGGTTGCTGCATGATTATTTAATAACAAGGAAATTTATTTCTGACAAGGGACGGTTGTCCAATGCTGGATTTACAAGACATATCCATCAACTGATTTCCCTCTTGCGTTATTTACAATCACCGAGCTGCAAACAGACTATGAGACTATGAGCATAATATTGAACCAAAATTCATAAGCTCCATGTGCAGTGTTAAAGGTGCAAGGTTAGTGCAAAAGAAAAGAAACATTCTAATGTATTTCAGGGTTTTCTTCTACTGCTGTGGGCTGTCAAACTCACATAGATGAGTCACAGATTCACACTAACCATTTCGAACTGGGATATGGATTGATGTGTACTGCACTGTTACTTTTCTATTATCTGACAAAATGTTTCTGCTTTTCTCAAGAAATTAAAAAAAAACAAAATAGAGAGCTAAAAGTGCATATTTTAGTATCCATATCCTGCATCTGCATCTGAGGAAAAACTACAATTGTCTGTGCTTACTACTAGTTTTCAATAAATATGGACAGCATGTCCTCTCCCATCTGTGCTGATAAGAGGACATCCTACACGCGTTAAGACCGAGCCATTTGGAGATATTTAAAGTTTACATCAACTCCTTTTCTTACTAAAGTTATTGAGAGATTTCATACAATGTACATAGTTGTAATTATCAGTCTTAGAAAAAAAAAAAAGAACATGAGAGAAAACATTAAAGCAGTATCCACCACTGAAATTTATTTAGTTTTTGAGATATGACCTTTTTTCAAACTGTTGAAATTTTGTGAGATATCCAGGTCCAGATTGTATCTGGATATCTCACAAAATTTTAAAATATATTGTTTTGGCCAAGACCAGTCCAAACTTAAAATTTCCTAAGAATCTGTTCTCTTGATTTTGAATAATAGCCATGTGTGAAACTGATCTGAATACAGGATCAGGATTAAAATCAGTTTAAATCTCTAGAAAAATGTTTAGTGGACCAAATTCTACACACACACAAAATTTCATGATAATCTATCCTCTAGTTTTTTTTTTGGTTGAAAATTATTCCAGCTAAGGATCCACAACCACGGGGCAGCACAGTGGTGCAGTGGTTAGCACTGTCGCCTCACAGCAAGAAGGTCCTGGGTTCGATTCCCGGGTCAGGGCATTTCTGTGCGGAGTTGCATGTTCTCCCTGTGTCTGTGTGGGTTCTCTCTGGGTACTCCGGCTTCCTCCCACAGGCCAAAAGCATGTAAACTGGGGGTTAGGTTAATTGGTCACTCTAACTTGCCCGTAGGTGTGGATGGTTGTTTGTCTCTATATGTCAGCCCTGCGATGAACTGGCAACTTGTCCAGGGTGACCCCGCCTTTGCCCGAAGATGCTGAGATAGCCACCCCCCCCCCACTGCAGAGAAAAATTTTATGTATTTGTGTGAATGCGGGGTACACCCTGGACAAGTCGCCAGCTCGTTGGATGGCTGTGAAACAGTAATTAACACAAAAAGGGAGGATTAGAAATCTTTGCCTCCATCTGCTCATTTACAAGACATTAGTTGAACTTCAACCACTTCAACCACAGATGAGTTACTAAAAGGAAAAATGTTTAAGGTTTATCTGCCCTTTTGTGAGAAATTAGGTTAATTACAAGCAGTACCTTGACTTTGGCCCCACAAAAGTGTTCTGTCCCTCGCTGCTGTGCTGTGATAGGCTATTACTTACAACTGACTTGTGAGTTTTGTGTGAGTGTGCCATGAGTGTAGATATGGGCTGTTGGGAAAGATTGGGTTAAGACCTGTCTGAAAACAGAAACTGGCATTAATTGCTAGATCTAGGTAATAGCTTAGGTTTAAGTGGTTCTATTTAGTAAACAAAACTACTGCTTAGTAGCACTAAACTTACTTACTTCTCTCTGGACCCTTAAAAGTGGCATCGATGTAGCCAGTCGATTAGGACAAGCCTACACAATACGGTACAATATGGCCAGTGTATGTAAGACTGTGTCTCAGCTGCCTTTGCTTTTCTCTTCAGCTATCGGCAACTTTTGCCAGCTCTTTAATGGTTAGAATAACCACTAAGTGCCCGCACTAGGTTCATGTAGAAGAGAGCGTTTCCTGCACTGAATGTTGGGCGTATCCCCTGATCGGCTCTGTGACAAAAATGGCACATATACAAGTATCATAAACAGTGAGACTGCTGCCTTTCATCACATCATTCAAAGACAATCAGTTTAGCGTCGACTTCAGTAAGATCATCCTCTGTCTGTGATGAGGAAGCAGTGGCAGGCTGTGTTCCTCCTCAAACGAAAGAGACAACTAAGAGAGTAAACCTTTGTTGCACTATCCACCTCCCCTCCCCTCAATGAGCTTTCATCGTGCAGTGCAGGGCTCCTTTTCTGAACAAGCTTACACTACTGTTTTTTCCTGACAGCCAACAGTGACATGTTCATGGACCGCTTTGCAGGCCCTTTATGGGGGTCAGACTCCCATTTACAGGAGATTGGGACAGAGTGGACCACAGTTTAATGAGGAATGACACGTTGGCACTATGGATGGAAAGGATTCTGAAATTGAGAATAGGAATGGATTTGTTTGCCATAGCGCCACCTGTCCACTTCTGTCTAGCACTGCAGGGGGATCCTTCCCCTTGGGGTGGATGCATTTGCTCATGGACCCCGGGTGAGGAAACTTCTTTAAGCATTCCCACCTTATTCCTCCCATGTTGGCTAATGTGAATGTGGAGCAGTTGTTGTTAATCCTGGTAGCTCCCAGGTGGTATAAAGAGATGACTCAAATGTTGGCAGACCAGTCTTGGACAATCCATGAGTTCTTGGTTTGCCTGTTTCAAGAGGAAGGGGCGGCAGGCTCCTTGCCCACCTTGAACCCGCCTCTTTAGGTTTGGCTCCTTGAGAGGAACAGATTGTCTGTTTTAGACCATCCAGTTGGCTGGGGTGGGATCCACCGCTTCCTGCTCCATGCTGTAATTTGCTGACCATCTGGGTGTATTCACATTGATTGTTTTCACTCTGAGAGCAAATAACTTGCCAAAATAATATGATCTGGCTGCTGAAAGTCAATGAGATGCTTGTCATATCCATAAACATGCTGATAAAGGCTGTAAAGGTGGAGGATGGGATCATTTTATTTTATAGAAAGAAACATGAACCTTTCTTAAGCTTATCTTAATCACAGCTTTCAGATGTGATTATGTGTTTGAAACAACAAATTAAGTTAAATCTAACCAAATGTACCCAACCGAAACTGAACACTTTGAACAAAACACAAAAAAATGGGCACACATATAATAATTGAGCCTCATGTCAGACCCTGGCATTGTGTGAATATGAGGAAGGTTTTCATTGTGTTATCAGCTGCCAGTGGTGAGCTGAGCAAAGGCTAATGGACAAGGGTTTGTTCCTGTACTCTGTACCTGCTGAAAAAAATCGGCTTGAAGGCTGGTAATCTCAACACGTGATAACGTAATTCAGTAGTTCGTAACATAATTCATATTTTCAACCCCTGGAGCTATGTTAAAGGGATTCTCAAGCATATTTCAGTTCTAACGCCGAAGGCTGCTGCACCCATCTGTTTCCAACGGTGGAGAGTCGTGTAAGTCAGCAGCATATTACAAAAAACATAAAATCTGTAATTTAATTTACCATTACTGAAGGTTTTATTCTTTGTGTATGTGAATGTATGTATGTATGTAACCATGTTACAATTACAGGCTACAAAGCAACAATCTTTTTACATCATGTTCTCCTTACCATTTCTCTAATGCACAAACTGTACATCTACCAAGAACGGTGACACAGAAAATGTGCCAAGAACCTGCTTGTTTTCCCTTTAATTGCCAGTCCCTATTGTGCATCATTCCAACATCCTATTAATTAAAACATTTCTTAACAAAATGAAGGTACAACTTTGATCTCCACTAAACAGGTGCAAGGAGATTTACTATAAAGGAAAGCCAAGATATTCAATTAAAATTCTCTCAATTAAATTCTTTAACTTTTCCAGTTGATGCATTCAAGGACAGCTAGGATTCTGAGTCATCGACTTGTTGCTGTTCAACTTTAAGAGCAACCTTTTAAATTCAAGAAACATTTAAATTTATTAATTTCGTTATGATGTTTGCTTGATGTTGGCCTATTATTAAAGGGCACTGAAAATTGCATTGCATCAGTTTAGTAATTTGCTCCGCTGTCTCCCCCAATCCTTTTACAAAAAGGCATCCTCATTACTGGGTAATTCCTGAGGAAATAAGTGGACATTTTGGGATATTTGCTCCTGCTGGTTTGTAGACATATGCTTAAGATGAACGTATATGAAATGCATGTGCCTCTTTATGTCAGAGTTTAGGTTAATTTTGTTTGTGTGTGTGTGCTTGTCTCACTAACAAATGAGCCCTTTTTTTTTTTAAATATAGAGAACCAATAATGCAATAGTGCAAAAGTCCCGTTTGTACACCATCTTTGTTTATTCACACAGAACACCGCAACGCTGTCATTAGACTGCCCCATTTCAGATTATTTTAGATAGCGAGCTGACATCACACGTTGAAAGAGGACTAATTAAAGTTTGACACAGAAGTGTCGAACTTGATGGGGTGAAGATATGGACTGTCAGAAATTCATGCTAATGGCCAGTGTTTTTCTTCTTTTTTGCTCTCCTGTGACGAGGCTTCATGTTGGTATTTGTCATGTGGACCATGGAGATGACACCATTGACACCAGTATTCTGGTATTAATATGACATTTAGTTTAAATTTTAGATTGGAGACTAAGCTGATCGCAGATGGAGACCAGGGCTGAGAGGAAAATGTGCAATTACACATTTGTCTGCTACTTGAGCACCACAGACCGCACCATGGATTTATCAGTACCCATCACAGTTACTGATATTTCAGAGCCATACACTCTAACCGGTACAACACTCAGTCAGAAAAGGGTCAATGAGTCAGGCAGACTGGACTAAAATATTCAATGAAACAACCTCTCTACTACTGTTACAAGTGAATGGAAACAGGCGTAGCAGGTTAATAAGGGAAATGTGTTCCCCCTGCTTCCACCCTCAAGTCACCAGCTGCAACAGAGGTTTTATGATTTCTGTCAATAACTTTGTTATTAGTTTTAATTGACATTCTGAAATAAATGGATTTCAATCTAATCACATGAGATATTTGCACATTCTACTACCTGTTGTTACCTTTTAGCTCACAAAACAATTGATTAAAGGTTGGGGAAAGATCATGGTTTCAGGTTTTAGGTTGAAAAAGTCCATTTGTAAGTTCTACTGCTTCAGGACTTTTCAGTTTTCAGCCAAAACCTCAAGTACTTCAAGTTATCTCAACGCTAAAATTGATAAGCAGTTAGCCAAGGGTGAAATTTGAAGGGAAACAAATGAAAATAAATAAATAAATAAAATAAAGTTAATGAACATTTTGCAGTTTTAAAAAGAGCTTGTATTTGAGATGTATTTAGAGAAACAAGATTTGACAAACCTACCACCACTGCACGCTACCAGACGAGCCGTCAGGTGGCAGGCACACATCTCCAAATGAGTAGTGTGCACACATTAGTATATCAGCCAGAACAAGTTCATTATCCGGTGATATATTGCCACTCTGTATCTACTATCTTGTGTTGATATTTCTCAGTGTTAAGGGGAGATAAAAACAACTTGATAATTTGATATGTTTGGCTGCTGACAATTCCTTCAAGGATTTTGGCTTCTCCTCCAGCAACGTTCCAATTCAAATACATAAAAATGACCCCTTTTGACCCCAGAAGACATGATGAGGGACCCTAAAAGCTGCAACATTGGCTTATTAAGCTAGTAATTGCATCAAATTAGTCCCTTGCTTTATTAAATGACTAAATAAATACCCTCATTAACTCAAATTATCATGTGGCTCTTGAGAAATAATTCTTCCCTTTCTTGGCAGTTAGCACACCATCCCTTTGAAGTAAATGGCACAGATCAATCGTCAGATATCAGTTTCAGCCTTCTGGCAACCCACATTTTTATTTGCAAATTACATTCGGCTTAGGTGCTGTTTGCAATAATATAAACTAATCTCACTATTCCCAGAGAAATATATTACCTCTTGCATGCCCATATGTTTAACCAGATTTTATATGTAAATTTGTGTCTGCCTTCTTTGAAAAGCCTGTGCTGTAAATACAGTGTGGCTTATGTAAAGATTCACATCCTTCGGTAGATAAGTCTTAGAAGAAATCATGTAAACCTAAAGCTAAATTAAAGAAAGTATAGCTTCAAGCCATATTTTATAATGGGAAAAACTATGAATTGTGGAAGAGGTTTTTTTTTTTTTTGTATATAAACTATTCCTGTCAGTTAAACTTTACTCCTATAGTTCCTGATGGCTTTGCAACGGTGTGTACACCTTATTGTTATCAGAATAAACCTCCTTCACAGCAGCCATGTTGTCAAGAAATAGTGCTCAGTCAAACACAGTTGTTGCCAGTCATTAAGGTTCAGAGTCAGTCTGCTGCTCTTGGGCTTGATAGCTCACTGGACAAGCTCTGTCAAGGCACAGAACCATATTAAATTGAATTAATTATACCTTGATTTCATGCCAACATGGCTGCTGGTAAAATGTTCACTTGCATATAGGCTTTATGCACATTATAAGTTATTGCTATAACTTAAGTGTTCATAATGAGTGAAGACCTAAGATATCCAAACCTAATGCTCTGTTAAAGCTAGCAGAGGCAGAGCTCTTTAGCGCATATACAATGATCAGCCACAACACTAAAACCACCTGCCTAATATTGCCCTGGACCCTTTCACCCTGCCAAAGAAAATTCCCTGATTGTGTACCTGCAGCCAGGAGTGTTTGAGAGTGGATGCTCTGGGCTTTGTGTGCCTCTGTTCTGTCCATGGTTCTGTTGGATCCCATGAATGCTCTGTTGGATTAAGATCTGGGGGGGTTTGGTCAGAGGTCCAAAACAATGAGCCTCTGACCTGAATCAGAGGCTCATTGTCATTGTCCTTGTGCCATTCCTTAATGTCATTTGTGATTTGGTGGGGTTCATTCCGGGGGGGGTGGATCCTGCTGTTGTGAGGGGCGTTACCATGAGGGGGTTACCATGGCTTGCAATAGGAATAATGTTTAGGTGGCTGGTATGTGTCAGAGTGACACCCACATAAATGCCATGGCTCAACCACTGCATTGTAACGAGATGATCATTCTAAATGTCCGTACTTGTCAGTGGTTTCTGTGATGTGGCTGATTAATATATCTTGGCTTTAGGAAGCAGGCAAGGCCTCTTTGAGGTTGTTGTTGCGGAGTAACATGACATCAACTTGACATAAGACTGTCACACGAAGACAAGTTCACAAGTGTACTCCAGTGAAGCTGCAAGAAATCTGAGAAGAGTGTGAAAATCTTACTACCATGATGTATTCTGTTGTTATCCTGATAATTATATTTCTCACTGGCCCCCTTTACATGTGGCATTAAAATGCGTTTTCTGTGATGTAATTGCAATCAGATCACGCTTGACCACATGAAAGTACACGTGTAAATGCACTCAAAACATTTTGTGTAATGATTGTGATCCAATCGACCAAACCACAAATGAAGGTGGTCAGGGATCCATTGTGATCACATTCAGCACAAGTGTGAACGCAAATACATCTCAAATCCACATACAGCATAACAGTGGCTGGATGCTGCCCTCTTCCCTGCTTTGAAAAACAGGTAGGAGTTCATATAAAAGCATGACTTCACAGGAAATCTGCCTACAGAGAACTGCATCCCCACAGTGGGAACACACACAGCGCCAGTGTAATGATTAATGTAAATAACTGCTTGAGAACGACAGACATGCAGTTCTGGCCAGACTTGGCTGTTGTGTTATTGTTTTTGTTTAAGCAGCACACAGACGAGAAGAGGACGAATCAGTGTTTAGCTTGCTGCGTTGCTTGTACGGCGGATGAGCTTGATCGGATCTGAATGTGGACACCCGAAACACATGTTGATACCAGGTATCATTGTATGTGGTCAAACATCATCCAATTGCAATCCGATCACAAAAAAAAAAACACATTTTAATGCCAGGTGTAACGGGGCCCAGTCTGTTTATTTCCACCAGTAAACAAGGGAGTCACCAGTGTTAGCTTGCAGCAGGAGCATTCCACTGTGACATGAGAAAAATGCCACCATCAAAGAAACAGATGGTTAACTTTTTTAAAACAACTTACCAATGAAGTAAATACCAACCTCTGTATGAGCCTCACTTGCTTTTTTGTAGACCTAGTCGCCACCTATATGAGATGATTTAAAGGAATTCACAATGCAAAGTAATTTACAAATTGAGAATGTCTTTTGGAGTCACACACATCACTTTTGTGTCCCATAGGAGACCAAATGTGAAAAGTATTTTGTATTATATATTAAAGACATAATATTGGAACAAATGTCCATTTTCTGCATTATACCTGGATGGCAGCTGAGGTCAGTGGAAGCCTCCACACACAGCTGTTTCCCACAGTATTAGAAGTGATTTGGATGAATACACAGAGATGATGGGTGGGACTGGACAGTAGTGTTCTAAGCATGTTCACTGATGTAGAAAATAAGGTCATTTTTTACATGATTTTTCCCACATTGTCACCGTCTCCCAGTGATGATTTGCAATGAAAAAAACAAGAAGGACATCTTAAATACTGTATTAACTGCTGAGCTTTGAGATGGATTTGATTTAAAGACAAATATTTGTAACTGCCACAAGGAAAAATATGTTGAAACCCTGTAGGGGTTTTAATCATGTTAGGCAGTGAATCAGCATTTTTAATCGCAATGTGCTTTACTGCAGCGCTTTCAAATTAATAATGAATTAATTTGTACAGATCAAACCAGATCGAACCAGTACCAGTCATGCTGCCTTCAAAAGGACTCACTTGAAAGGGAATACCTTCATAAAGCCTGAAGGAAACTACTGGTGACAGACACTTTTACTCATAAACCCATTTATTTTAAACTTAGTGCGGACTGATTTTGTCTTTTATTGCTGGGCTGTTGATGTGGATCCAAATGTGTGTGCTGAATGTAGGGTCTCTCTAATTACCACTCCACTGACAATAAAGATGGACAATGCTTTGCCATTTCATCTCATTGTAGAAAAAATGAAGGCAGAATATCCAGGATTCAAGTCCTGCCATCTTGTGCTGGTGATATCAGTGGAAGCCAGTGTCCTTGTGACAGTGACTGGACAGCAGAGTTGCTGCATCGATTTCCTGCCCATATACCCGCCTGCCTAATTGCATGCCGTGTTGACACATGACTGGGTATACCCTAGATGACAGCGTGGCAAGAGACACATCAGGGTGTCACCATGAAATTATTTGATCTTCTGATCAGTTTAAATTTTGTTTGCCATAGATAGGACTGTTGTCTTGGACATTGATTGATTATCTGAAAGAAGACATTACAAAAAACACCACCTGGTGGCCAATACTGATGTCATAAAATACTAAAAAATCATTTTACTTTCTGACCTGAAAGTGCAAAGAAAGGAAAACCCAGCAGTTTTTGCGTCACACTGACATATAATCTGCAGCTGCAGCTGCTCTTATGATTATGTAATATCTCAATTTTTCAGGGGTATTATTACAGAAATCACAAAATAAACACTTATGCATCAGCATAATAATAACTACCTAAAATGGCAGAAACTATCTTTAGGAAAAATGTATCCTCAGTTTTGCTTTGAGTTTTATTTTTATAGCATTAAATTCCAGGGAGCTTCTGTCTTAAAAATGTGTTCACGTTTGAGGATTGAGTGCAGGCGCGAACATGAAGCAACTGTGTGAGAGCTATAAGCGATAGATCCACGGACTAACAGATGCTCACAGTGCAAGAGGTTCGTGATTGATGGCTCAAAGTTTCTGCCAACATAAACATTATTTTTCGGCGCCATCGACTTAAAAGTGTTGTTATTTCACTTGATTGTTTGAACTGCGCCTTGATGTATCTGCAGTTTAATGGCTACTTTCAAATTAATCTGCTGTAGGGTAAGAGTAGCAGCAATAGTGGAAGATTAGTGTGCAATTACACACTGAAGGCAATAGTGTTGACAACACATAAGAAGTCATTCAAATGTGTTTGCATTTGATAGCACTTTTAAGCTGGTTAGTACAACATAACCACAACAGGGGCAGCAGAACACTGTAGTTAAACAAAAGTTAACTTCTATGGATAAATTCACAAACGAATGTTTCATTAAACAAGCAAGCAATCCACTTCAAATCACCTGTTGTCATTACATTACACCTTGTCTTAATTGTATAGAATGACAACCAAACAAAACGTACCATCTGCCCCCTCCCCATGTATATCTGCTGAACATTTGAGCCATTTCCATCAGCTTTCAGCCTTAAGCAGGACACATCCCACCGGCTAATACTTCTATCTACAGGAAGCAGTAAAGCAAGGGCAGACTGTCGACTCAGTGTGCGTCTGCTTGTGCAATTGAGCCCCTGGCTGTGGCGTGCATGAAGTTCTTCATTCAAGCTTGAAACGAGGACACAGGTCAGTGAGCAAGAACAGTGGCTGTTGCAAAGTGGACAGCGGTTTATGCCACTCAGTGTAATGGGAACGATCTGGCCGTTTCCTGAAATACAAATCAGTGACTACACCATGCATTGGTGTTGTATTTTAGCCACTATTACTAATCCTATTTTTTGGTTATTAGTCCTTGATATGGAGCTACCTTGTTTGCTGTTCACTTGCTTTTAAAAGTGTAATTAAAATGTAGAGTTGGAAAAAAGAACAATTCAATACAAGCGACATGTTCACTTACATCATCGCATGCCATTACCATCCCACAAAATGCAGTTTATTATTTTATACTTCAATGTCAGGTGCTTTTCCAGTGCGGAACATTAGAATTGATGATTTAGTTCTATAGAAAATTGCTATTCACAGTTTGTCCCCAATGGGACACAAAAGTGATGTGTGTGCTTCTAAAGGAGATTACCTTTAAATTGATTACTATCCTCAATTCAACGGTAATCAATTTGTTACTTCGCACTGTGACGTTTGTGTCTTCAGGGAAAACAGACAATGTTTCAACACATGACAGAAAGCCCTTGTCATTCTTTTCTTTGGCCAACTCTGTCAGTTACCTCCATAACCAAAAGATCACAAGATAAGCAAAAGAATGAAAGTCACTGTGCCCTCTTATGGTGCCACATCTGTTTTAAAATTTTTTCCAAGTTGTCAGTCACACCATTGGCCTCTTCACAACTCTCCTCCCTCACAGCAACACTTGGCAGCAGGGTGTCGTCGCCTGGGCCAAACTGCTTGTGTCTCAGAGATTGTACTCAGTGTGACAGATGCAGCTTGCCTGTTCATGTAAGAGGAAGGAGCGTGAGTGAAGTCGGTGTGTGAGTACCATATGGATGACCTGGTGTAAGGGCAATTCCACATTCGCCTTTGTGAAACACTGCGCAAGCATTGATATAAATCTCTTTATAAATCTCAAAATTTTGGGGAAATATTTGTATTTCAACCCATTTCTGATTTGTCAGCCTTTTTGTCACCAGCACAACCTGTACACAGACTGGAGCAGCAGCTGCTGCAGCATCATGGAGTGATTTTCTGCTGAATAAATCTAAATATTGCAGCTATTGGAGCATATTGAAAATTACCAAATGCTATCAGACAGTGCTATTCTTTATCTCTTATCACGCTATCCATAACAGGTAGATAATTAATGAGGAACATGATGCAGCAAGACCATGAAAAACTTTCATGAAAAAAGTTTTCAGTATAATTCTAAAACAACGTATCAGGTACCAGGTCTGGGGGTTCCAATAATGCAGAGACACACAGGGAGCTTTCTAAATCAGTAGTCTTAATAATTAATAGTTTTAATAATGAAGGTCAAAACCAGGAATTCAAATTATGGGAGGTTACGGATAAGGCAAATTCAGTAATCGAAACACGGAATGCATATCGGACACAAGGAGACTTACAAGGATTAAATGCTGGAACGCTCGCTAGGTAGACAAGACAATCTGGCACAGGAGGAAGGGAACACGGGGGTTAAATACACGAGGGAGAGGTAGACAATCGGACACAGGTGGGACACATTAGGGAGAGGGAGTAATCAGACACACCTAGGGGACAAGACTAGACAGGAAATGGGGAATAGACACATAGGGATTTCAAAACAAGAGGGGAAACATTGACTGACCCTAACAGACAGACACTTCGCACTAGCGGACCCTGACACAATGTGGTTATCAGTCACTAAATGAAGCTGTTTTTCCCAGCAAGGGCACTGGGTTTGGTTCAGAATAAGCAGAGAGCAGATTCACTCTGTAGTTTGCTGAAGACTGTCCTCTGATGACCGTGAACAGAAAGCCTGTTTTTCAGAAGATTTAAGACAAAAAGCCGATGATTTCTTTGTCACACATAATGACAAGCTGACACTGTTTAATGCACATTGTCCATCACTGCATATACATCTGTGCAGATGGAAAAACACGCCCTACAATGCCCCCAACTGTACATCCAAACATGCATCTGTGCCCAGACGTTGCAAAAATAGCTATTTTGAGATGCACAGCTGAGAGTACATCTGCACAGTGACACGGAGCAAAAACTCTGTGCAACAGTAATTACCATCTATCTATCTGCAAAAAGTAATCTGCATAATAAGTAGTTTGGGTTTTCTTTCAAATCTATTCATGGGCAAATGGGACAAAGTCTATAATTGCATTGTAATAGAGAGGAATGAAATTCCATTGTTGTTTAAATCCCAGATCACAGGTATATAGAAAATATTCACCAGTCTAATCCACGGTGGTAAAGCAATTTTTTCTGGAGTAGCTGTGAAAACCATTTGGACATATATTTTTGAATTTGTGTTTTTGCAGCCAGTGTAGCATAATAAACTGTATTGGACCCTATTAAGCAAACAGCTTTATTAAAGTGTTTGGTGAAACTACACTTTTAGGAAGCATTTTTTTTTTTCACAGGGCCTGAAAATCAATTTAAGAAACTTAACCCAAAAAAGTGAACAACTGCTGTTTTCAGTATTAGGTCTGGCACTTTTAGCAGCAACGTGGAGAAGCAAAGAGAATGTTTTTTTCAACTACAATTGGGGTTTAGCAGAATAAAAAGTATCTGAACATTGTTTGCAGTCAAAGAAATAAAACTCATAAACGTGCTGCTTTGGGTCCCATTTGCCAGCGTGTTTAATAAATGGGAGAGAAATGTGTTAAACCAGCGCACTGTAAGCACTGAGGTGACTCAGTCTGTTTAAGGAATGGTCACCTCCCACACTTTGAAAGAAGTAGTCAAACCATACTTATCATATGCCTCTGCGCTGCTCTCTCTGAATTTCACTTACATTTATACTATATATGGTGCTTAACATTGGAACAATGACGTATATGATACACCTCCATTCTGCATCTGATGCTACATAGAGCCTTTTATAAAAGGGTACCAAGCCAGTAATGGTTAGCAATGTGCCAGCAGTAAAAGCACTTTGACGACTAGCCTACACGCTGTAGAGAACCACAATGTCATAGACTTTGGGAGGTTTTCATGGCAAATTATATTAGCAGGTTTTTTTTTCCTGTGTGTTAGGGTTAAGTGAACTGAAATCTCCCTTCTCATTCAGCTGTCATGTAACCTCGCCACCCCGCTCACCTACCCACCTACTCCCAAACCTCCCGCCTGCAAATCGAGCGGTCTCAGAAGAGACCCGACAGTCGGTTTGGCAGCTTCTGCTCCATCCAGCACATTAAGTAAAAATACTGTACTTCTTGTGTTTCTATAGCAACAGTTCCCACTCACGTCTTTAGGATACTGAGCAATGCGGAGAATGAAGGAGAACTGCAATGAGAGTCATACCTGAGCGTTTGATCATAGTTAGGCTGCTGATAAAGTAAGGCTTGACCAACATAGACATATTCCCAAAATACAAGGAGTGATAATTTGGGATTGAAACAACCAACAAATACTTCTGTCTGATGTAGTACAACTTTAAAATTAAGTGTGTTTGTGCCAATCATTTAAACATGTGAATCACTCATTTGAATCTTATTGACAAACAGTTTTTAGACTATCATGATTAAAAGATCATATTGAAAACCATACCAAAAGACTATATTACTGAACCTGATGAGAAGAGAAGGATTCATACTGGTGACCGCTCAAATATTAGTTTCTAGAAAATTATTTGTTGCAGATGCAGGGATTTTTACTGTTGCATAAGTGTACTTGTCCTTAGCTGAACTTTTTTTGCTTTTGAGAAAGTCGTTTCACTCTGTCTTTCATATTCCTCTTTTCTCTTCTCACAGTTCCTCTGTTTTGTACTCTTATTATTTTCACAGGTGCTGACGAGAGACAGAGGCGATGTGATGGCAGTGCTAACGGGCAGGACCGATCAGAGCAGGCTGTCTGCTGCACACTGAGCAAACTGAATGAAACACTTCCGATCCTAGACAGGTAGGACTTCTACTTTTTTATTTTTTATGGTTTTTTTTTTTACAACTTGAGTTTTGGCAGACTTGTGTGGGCAAGACCTTGAATACAGTTCATTCCGAGTCCATGATTTTTAAAAGCGCAATTTGAATGAAAACTTTTTTTTCATTGGCTTTCATCCATCCAAATGTTTTTTGTATAACGGGCAGAAGTCATTTCCGTAAATGTTTGAAAAAGCAAAAAAGAAGGGACAAGTGTAGTACAGTTCATGCGACAAGTGAATTGGATTGTACTAAAATGTTGACTGATTAAAATTCGCACTAGATAAAACAAATGAATACATAATTTGAGATAATCAGATAAAAAAATAATGACTCTAATTTATTTGTCTTCTTGTGAAAAGAAGTTTTGGTGAATACAATACTCCTCAGCTCCTCTTATATCTAATGGAAAACTCTCTTTCAGAATGGATTTCCCCAATTGCACTGATGGAGTGTTTGCAACGAGCAGCAGTGTTAACAACTCACTGGAGACCACTAAACCCCCTCCCAGCAAGATCCTGCTTACAGTGACCCTCTCCGTCGTGGCTATCCTGACTACATTCTTCAACTGCTTGGTGATCACAGCTATTGCGGTCACACGCAAGTTGCACCACCCAGCCAACTACCTCATCTGCTCATTAGCAGTGACTGACCTGCTAGTGGCTGTGCTGGTCATGCCATTCAGTATCATGTACATTCAGAAAGAGACCTGGGTCATGGGCCAGGTGGTGTGCACCATCTGGTTAAGCGTGGACGTCACCTGTTGTACTTGCTCCATTCTGCACCTGGCCGCAATCGCTATCGACCGTTACAGGGCCATTACTGATGCAGTGGAGTACTCACGCAAGCGCACGGGAGCCAGGGCTGGAGCGATGGTGGCAGTGGTGTGGCTCTTGTCCATCCTCATTTCTCTTCCTCCCCTACTGTGGCGGCACTTCAGTGAGGATCCAGAGCATGACGACCAATGCATCATTATCCACCATCACATGGCCTTCACCTTGTACTCCACCCTCGGGGCGTTCTACATCCCCTTGCTGCTCATCCTCATCCTTTACTATAAAATCTATCGGGCCGCTCAGACTCTTTATATGCGAAGGGAAGCCAGCCGGGCTAGCCGGCACTCATGCATGACCAATGGAAGCATGATCCCATCAACTTACCCTGCTAAAGATGATGACATTGATGGGGGACCTCGAAGTCCAGAACCTATAAGCCCACCAGAAAAGTCTTTATCGGAACCCTCGACTGAGGAACCTCCACGCGAACGGGTGCGTGTTTCGGTAAAGACTTTCCATTGTAAGTCGCGCCGGTGCGATTCACGCAGCGAGTCACGTCGCAGTCAGTTCTACCAAGGACCACGGATCTCAGGTTCACGGGAACGCAAAGCAGCTTCCACACTGGGGTTGATAATAGGAGCCTTTGTCATCTGTTGGTTGCCATTTTTTGTCAAGGAGGTAATTGTCAACACATGCAGTTACTGCAGTACTTCGGTGGAGATGGCTGACTTTCTCACATGGTTGGGCTACCTCAACTCGCTGATCAACCCCCTCATCTACACCATCTTTAATGAGGACTTCAAAAAAGCATTTCAAAGACTTGTTAGGTGCAGTCATTACCTCTGATGCTTACAACTTTGCATGATCTCACCAATATACTATCACACATACAGGTGTAACCAGGAGAGGGACTAACTAATAGCTTGTCAGAAAAAACTGAGTGAAATGTGACTCAATGTGCCTGACAGAGAATAACTTCCAGTGGAAAAGGATTTTCACCCATTTCCTGACACTTCAACAGACACTTCAGGAGCCTTAATGGCACTAGCTCAGCAATGAACTCTGCAGAAAAGTTCCACATTGAGATCCAAGTCCTGCTATGAATAGAACAGTCGAAATTTCCTTGATGTTAATTAGCATGTTTAAAGGGACACTGAGAAGCTGGTTCTTAGAAAGTGGGCCATCACTGACCTTTTTGAGGTCTGGGTTCTGTGCATTAGTGATCAGTCCCATTTAAAGGTCTTGAAATAGCTGACCATTCTGTCTGCTCCATCTAAGGCTCTCCCTTCTATCTAGTCCGAGCTGCTGGTTGAAATACAGAGCATGTGTAAAATACCACAGCATACCGCATCGTGGGTGTCTGTGGCCGTGACATGACATGACATAGTGATTGACTGTTGCAGTGATTGTTAAGAGAAATCGTTGAAATCTTGTTTGTTTTCAGCCATGCAAAAAAAAAACACCAACATAAATGAAATAATATGAGATAATTTTGTCTGATAGTGATACTGGCTTTATTTAGTTGAAAATCCAGAAATGGGGAAATGATGCCCACTTTTCATAAATTTCACAGCAATGAACCAATCTTACCAAGTTCACGAGTTTACGAGTAGTAACAACGAAAAATACATACAATTTTAAGATCAAGGAACAAATCATACCCTTAATAACATTCGGAATTATTAAAAAGAAAAGGGAAAAAACATTTTAGGACCGATATTTCAGACCAATATAAAAAAATGAGATGCTGCCACTTTAATTGATGTGTTTGCACCCCCCCTTAAGTTCCTTTCGGTTATTTCTTACAGTATTTATTAATTTATTTATCTATTCTGGAGCCATTAACCCCCTGGTCCACTCACTCCCACACCATAGCCAGCATCAGCTGGTAATGAATGTGAGAACCACTGGTTGAGAAATCCTCATTACATTAATCCCACTCATGTACTAGAAATGGAATTACTATTTCTTTACTGCCTCCAGGAAGGCACATGTTGATGGAAAGAGAGTTGATGAGTCAAGTGTGAGGGTGTACTGTATGCCACAGAGACAATCCATGGAGGTATAATACACTTGCATACATCTCTGACAGTATGACCAGTATTTGTATACTGTTGCTGTCTTTGTCACCGTCTCAGTGATCAATAATAAACAGTCCACACGTTTGTATGATGTTCCTCTGCTTCTGTCTGACTTAACGGTAATTTTGATTGATACGAGTACAGTATATCATGTAAATGGACAGAGTGGTATCATGACTTACAGAAATGGTTAAGATTCGGTGCATGTACTTCCATAATGCTGTTATGGCACACTGAAACCCTATATTCCATGCCATTCACTGTTCAATGTGAAACAACAGGATTTTCTGATATGATTGTGCCCCCGTGTGGCTGTTAGAAAGACTTTCCATGTGGCCTCGACCAACAGCCTTTACGGCTACAACAAAGAGATTCATGAACCCGGAAATACAGTATGGTGTCTGTTTGGCCACACAAATCCAATTTAAGAAAAATTTAAATAAAAATGTGCATTAGAGTGCAAGTCTTCTTTGTTTCATTGGCCACTTTTCATAGTAAAAAAAAAGACTACTACTATTATTTAAGTAATTTTACTTCATTTTAGCCTGTATGTGACAGTCAACCATTTCCAATGTGTCCCAATCTTCACCAGCACTACTATCAGGGCCAGTGGTATTCCTCATTAACATTTATCTACTGCTTTATCAAACTTACCATCTTAAACATTGTGTTATTACATTCCCTACTCACCTATCTAGTATCAAATTTTCAGTTCTTATTGTAATGGGGACACTGTGGCAAAACTGATTCTGACCTCTTTCAAATGTTACATGTTTTAATGTAGTTTATTTGATTGATTTTAATCTGTTATTGAATACTGCTGGTCATTTTATATTTTCATTTTAAAATGAACTTTCCTGATTAAAAAAAAAATAATTCCAATCAATTTAAATCATTAGAAAAAAAGTACAATATAATGTCCATATTCTGGCCGCGTAAGATTCTGTATATTTCTTAAACAAGAAATTGAATGTACTGTATATTTGCTGAAACATGGTTCTGATTACACATAAACATTTTATGGGAAGATGATCAGTAATGTGTTCTGATAATTAACCAGAGGCCACCAACAAATGCAACCGTATATCTTGGTTCAGATGTAACAATACTCTGATATCAATACTTCGATATTCACAGCAAAACCGAGAAACCGCCACAGAAGTTGCAGCTAATTTCTTAGCTGGCTAGGAATGGAGTGTTGCTGACTCACTTTACATGAATATTAAAACCAACAAATGTGAAGCTCAGACTGAAATAGACACATTATCTAAGAGTCATCAAAAAGAGAAACATGCAGTTACTCTAATTAGGACTAGTTTAATTAAATCAAGTTTGCAGCAGCTTTGCAGACAGAGATGAGCACAACTGCAGCTTGTTAGAGTGCAGTGCATTTTTTTATGCTGTTAGCCTGTTAGCTACCTCTGCTGATGTAACTGTTAACCATCTAGCCAATGTTTGAAAAAATGTCATATAAATTTTATTAATTTTAATCAGAATTCCAACACTGTTGGAAAAGAAAGCTACCTCGGTGTAGGTCGGCATTGTTATAGACATGTTATAGCTGGCAGTTTATGTTGTTAAGCTTTGTTCTATCTTGCACAGACTCTGTTCCCTGCCGGACTCCATGGGTACCACCCTTCTACTACCTTGATCGCATGTTCAAGCACTGGTAATTGCATTGAAGTAGCTGGCCAATCAGAATGAGCTTTATCGGATACATGGTCAAGGTATATAATTGACTCCACTGCTGTCTCCATTATGTCACCCTCAGAATTAGGTGAGTTTGTCCACTGGATGTGTGTTCGTCTCCAAGGATGGAGCCACTGCTTCAAGAACCTCATATCTTGTATGATGACCAGCAGCAGTCCTGCGTGCCTCCTGCTTGGAATGCTTTAGCCAGCATCTTACACAAAAGCTGGTTATGGATGGAGCTAAGACTGCTCTTCAATGCCATACACTGCTTCCTTCTTGTGAGCCAGAAGGAAACAATGACATTTCGTTGTCCTTTAGATAGTGGCAATATCTTTCTGATTTCTGCATTTCTGTCACCTGCATTGTAGCAACAAAAGCTGATGTATGGTTTTACTACTGCTGTGGGACAAGTTATGACTCCAGCAACATGACTGGCTGAAAGATGGCACCAACTGACACCGCAGCAGCCACGCAGCTCTTGGAACTGACTCGGCCGGAACGGATTCATTTTGGTTCATCATGATAAGCTGTTTTCAAGTCACTGGCTTTGGTGACATAAAGCATCCTCAGCCACCTCTTTGTGAAGCTGTTCCTTTCATGGGTTTAAGATGCAGCGGCTGGTGGCATGCGCCTCCTCACCTCAACAGGAGCTTTTGCTGGTGCTCGAGGCCTTGGTATTGGATCCCTACAAGCCTCCGGAGCTTTGTCTCTGTCATTGAAGATAACGAGGCTTCTCGCTTTGACCCAAGAAAGTGTAACTGCTTATGTTGATTTTTTTTTTTTTATTTCCCGTTTTCTTAGGCTGCTGTTGTAATCCCTTTGAAACTGTGTTATTATTTCGTGTTTGAAGGATTATGATAGAGAACATTTAAGATGATGTTGCATAATGTAGCTGCCAAATAAAACCCTATGAACTGGTATTCTGAACTTCATCCTTCCTTTCTATTCACATAAAATCAATGCCACAGTTTACTGTGTTGTCCAGCCCCCCAGCAGCAAATTAAACAAATTCAACATAACTTGGTTTTTTTTTCAGTGGAAGAAAGTGTTTCCTTAGATTGGGTTGCCAGTTGCTTCTGTTTGACCCGACAGTCAAGAATCTCACTAAAGAAGACTCTGTAAGTGGAAGTTAAAGTCATATTCCCCCTTTATCCTTTGCAGGAAAACCATGCAACATGGGAGGCAACAGGGAACAAACCTGGGGTTTCATGATTTCTGCCATTCTGTTCACTAAAAGAAATAACTACCACTGCCTGAAAGCAACTTGTGTGTCCCAGGAAGCGGAGGTTTGCTGGTATTTTGCTCCTGCCGTACACAAAAAACTAAAATGAGCTATGGAGTTTTCATAGATTTTGAAATATAAAACTCACAGATTCTAATTTCTTAGGCTCTTTGTTCACATACACGCAGGTGTGTGAAGTGTATTCACAAATCCACCGAGCATACAGTTGTTATGAAATCTGTCTCCATATCGTAGTGCGCAAACAACTGCAGCAGTGTGTGTAAGTGGATGTACAGGGACTGTAAGAATAAGCATCAGGCACAGCTTAGGTGAAGTCTTATGTCTTTCTTCAACATGGTGAAGAGGAAAGGTTGCTAAATTGGACAGAAAGTAAGAAAAATACAGGTGTAAATAATGGAACTAGTAACTAATTGTGATCACAGTTTGGCTAACACTACTAAGTTAGCCAATTTATTCTATTTTGTTAATATTATTTTTCTTTTTCAGCTTATCATCTCCCCAGTGTAAAAAAATAACCTTTAGAGAACCTTTAAGAAATGTTCCCTGAAGGTTTGCTGGAATGATGTTTACTCAAACATGCGACAATTTTTTCTGTTTTTCCCATCATCTAAAGTTCAGATATTCCTGTTTTGTTGGGCCATGGAATTATGTAATGAATGAAACAAATATAGAATATTTCATGCACTGCAGCTACAGACTAATATTAATTATGTCAGATCAAGTCAATAAGTCAATCTCTCATTTCCTCTAAAAAAATTAAATTTCTTCCCAAATTCTGCAAACAACTCTCCACACTTGAAAATCCATATCTCATTGTAAATTTTATTGTTTCACTCATAGCTAGGACAACATACTGTAAGTCAAAGTAAGACGCTGTATTAAATGATGAAATAAAGAAAGAAAGAAAGAAAAAAAATCTTAGTTAGTCGTTTAATAATCTGAACCAGCCATTTTCAAATATAATATAATTTTATGGAGAATGCGGTTCAAAGTCTGCTTGTAATGAAGGAAATACATCAAAGCAGATTCGATTCTTGACAAGGCTGGTAGAAAATATGTAGCTCCGTTCACAATATCAAAATTATGTTTTCCCTCACCTCTTAAGGGAGTCAACACGGTGGGAAAAAAAAAACTATTTTTTAGATGAGAATTTGTTATTAGGCACTTTGTCACATTTTGTTTAAATTTCATCAATCGGCAGCTGATCGAAATGTATCTAAAATAAGGGTCGTTTTCTGTAAGTTGTTTTTAATTGAACAAAACTTTATTAGTACATTTGCAAAGCTTGTGGTTGCCAGGTTGGCCTTGTTTTGTCACAGGCACGTTCATTACGAAAGGAGGATGATGTCATACAAACCTGGCAACAGAGTATGCGCTGGATACAGCAGACAGTATGGCGGACAGCGAAAGTGATTTAGAAACAGACGGGCTTGAATTAGCGCTGAACACTTTGTGTAAAAGACACTGCAGTGATGGATCTGCACCGAGGAGCAAAAGCTATTGCTCTGAATTTTGTGAAGTAAGTTAATCTGTTTTTCAGATGCTTTACCTGCCCGGTGTTTGTTTATTGCTAACGCGACCAGCATCGCTAGTTAACGATAGCTTCCAGATTAGCTCTATTTATGCAGGCACTTGTGTAGCCAGGGCAGAGATAAAACCCATCAGAAACACAATAAAAAGACATAGTCACCAGAATGTAGAGGGATATATAATGTGCTCTTACCCAAGTTGCTTCATTTTTTTAACTGTAGTTTGTAGGATACCTGGTTGACATTTTTGACGTTTAGCTGTGTAGCTAACAAGTCAGGTAGTTAGTTAAGCTAAGCTAACGGTATGAGGTTAATATATTCTGAAAGTTAAGTCATCAAAGTCAACTGTGTTACGCAGTAGTCATTTATTATTAACACAGTGTAAACGCTACAAAGACTGTTCTTATACACCAGTGGTTGAGGTGAAAAGCAGATAGGTTTGGTTAACGTTTTGAGAGATACTCAAAAGCAAAACATTAAGTGACGGGTGAACGTACTTTAAGCCATTAAACCTTTATCTTATTGCATGTGAAGTCTGTTAAATATGCATATTTACTAACTCCATTTATCTCGTTTGGTTACATCTGAATGACTGCATCCACCACGATTGTTTTCGAGAGGGTCCTGTTAACACTGAAGTGTCAAACAGAGAAGAGTAAGCTACGGAATTGTAAGCAGTTCAGTGCAAGGCAACGCAAAAAAAAAAAAGTACTTATGAAGTCTCACAGTTTCATGCACAAGATAGTAGCCTGAGTACATGTAATGAAGTTACAAAAAGAATTCAATGTAGTAACTGCCTATTTATCGCACAATGAAAGTCTTCACTCCTCTCTAATTACATATATCAGCTATAACATTGTCAAACTTTGATCCAGATTATTTTAAATCAAATATTGAGCTGGCAAAATGATTCTTTGTAAGTGAAAGAATATCTGTTGTCTAAAATTGTGACACCGAAAGATAATTTATTGTTGTATTGAAATCAGTCATTTTAGTATTGTGTTTTACATACGTAACTCTATTTTCCCTGAACAGTTGGTTGAGGAGTACACAGGTCACTGGCAAGTTCCACTTCCTCAGCTGAAGGTGCTACGGACCGCACTCTGCTGTTTTACCAAAGCCACGGCTGCCTTCCCTGATGACTGCCAGCACGTCCATTATGTTCTCAGCAGTCTGGCATTGTAAGTGGTTTGCTATATAAAAGTTGAAGATATTTTTGTTTACAAACAGACATGACTATTTTTTACTGCATGAGCCGTTAACTTAAGTGTACAGCCAATTGCTGCCATCTATTAAAAAAACGTTTGTTTATATATTTGGATTGGAGTAGCAAATGCATTTGAATAACTTGTATAGTTATAATTGTGTTTACCCTTGCAACTACAAAGCTACAGCGGTTGAGAGAAAATAAAAAAAAAGGAAATCAAATCAAATGAAATTTTATTTGATATCCCAAAATTACAAATTACAATTTGTCTTTGAGATTTTACAAAGTGTGCAGATTCCTTTCATTTTTGTAAAACTACTGGAACTACAGCTAAACAGCATTTTATTTGTATCATCTACTACATAGTGGTGAAGAAATGTGGCCATTAAATATATTGTGATACAAGCACATGTACGGAAAAGTAAGTGTTTATTGGGCTGAACTCATTAATGAACTTTTTCTCATTTACTTAAAGTTTCTTTAATGTTTCTGATTTTATTCTGTTCATTTTATTGTTTTGTAGAAGCTTCTTTGAATTGATGCTGTTCTTTAGCAAAGAAGAATTTGTGGAAAAGCCCTTAAAAGACATCATTGATTCCTTTCAGGTGAGAACAACTGCGTTTGTCCCAATCCAGGCGATATTTTATTCTCACAACATACTTTGATAGGGTCCTGCCTCTGTACCTACCACTAGTTAGCTGTGAGTGTTAAGTAAAAGTTGCATTGATAATGATGTCGACAAAGGGTAGTTGAGTAATTGTACCCATCCCTTGTATGGGGATGTGTCAGTGTCCATATCATAGATAACTTGCACATCTGTGATAACACCATTATTGGTCAAAAACACATACATGTTAATACATATAATGTCCCAACATCATTGGTAATGGTTTAATACAAAGTATGGTGGAATTTAGATTTGTTAACACTTGGCTGAGGCCAGTAAAACTGGCCAAGATTGTTTAGGAAGTACATAGTCAAGTGTGTGGCTGTGGGCAGTTGTACTACAACACAGCTATTCTTACATTACCTACTGCTATTATGCTGTCAATTGTAATTTAATTCATTTTAGTTGGCAACTACAATTAATAAATATTAAATGTTATCATTGCAACTGGTACAAAAAGCATTGTGTTGTTCAAAAAAAAATGAATTAAGCAT
>KV751348.1:9941101-9954156 GCA_001698575.1 Mola mola | reverse complement strand
CGGCACAGGAACACCTACTTTCAACATGTCAAACAGATCATCAAAGCAGGTGGCCCATGGGAGAATTCAGTGTTGCAGGGAATCCTGAAGGAGGCATACTTGCCACCAAAACAGGGTAGGTTTTTGACCACATTTATCAGCTGCTATGTCATACACACAGAAGACTGTGTTGAAAGCTCTCCTACATGTCAGTCAAACACAAATCACTGTCACACTGTCAAATAAGGCTCAGCTGCTGCTGGATTCTGTGGAATTGTACTGAATAGCTACTAAAAGCAGCTCTGAAATTCACATGCAGGATTCCAGCTTTAGAGATAGTGTCAGGGTAGTAGATTATATAGGTATTTCAGGATGATGTCGTCCTAAAGTATTTCTACTCATCCTATTGTGTAGTAAGAAGGGGTTTACTACGCCATATCTGTCTGCTGGTTGGCTGGTTGTTTTTAGGATTACGCAAAAACTACTGGAAGGATTTCATAACAACTTGGTGGGAGGATGGGGTATGGCCCAAGGAATAATCCATTAAAATGATAAATGGTAAAGGAACAGTTTCGAATTTAAAATCTGGTGGATTGTTGGGCTTTGGCAGTGGAATGTGTTTAGTTCCATTCTAGTTTAATATTTCAACTGTTTAAGTCAAATGCTTTTATCAACACTTGCATTTACAGTATTTGATAGGGATGTACTGTCTTTATACATTTAAAGTTTTTGCTGAGGTTTCTAAGTAACGCCTCAAATGTACGTCGCAATGTCAAAATGCTAATATTGGTAGATATGATCTTTCTGTTTTTGCAACAAGCAATGCACTCAAAGTGTTAGAAGTAGCTTTTTTGTAATTATGGTTATATTAATCTCATTTATGGCCCTGCAGATAGTGGAGTAAGCAATTTTTTTTGGATTGGTGGCTTAGTCTGAACCAGCATTGGTATTTAAAGGCTCGAGACTATGGAGTAACTGGAAGTCTTTGGATCATATTCAGATGAAGCAGTTCTATGCAGCCTGTACTGGCATCCATATTACTACTATACCACTGGAATACTAATGATGATAATTAATATAGCACATTTTTTATGCAACTGTGTGGAAATACCAAATTTTAACAGAATAAACTCACAAAAATAAGGAAGCACCTGCAAAGCATTTGCATATGGCTTTAGAAATAAATTAATGTTAATTTTATTAATAGGCCTTAAAAGTAAATACAGTAAAAGAAAAATACAGTAAAACTCTTAAATACTTTTTTTGCCAGAAGCTGACTAAAAATAGCACATTGTATGCATTTTTGTGAGTTATATTTGTTTTGCTTAAATAATACATCTACTATATTGAAGTACATTTCTAACCATTATATCTTAAAATTTCTAATGTTACTTTCATTGGTGTTAATCTGTGTCACCCTAATCTCACATACTTATGTAAATATCCACATATAATATGCATTAACACATGTAATTCTGTCCCATACAGTTGAGGACTACTTAAGCTCAGAGCTGCCTATATTCTTTGAGCTTCGAGTTCGCTATCTGCAGGCGTGTGAACGAATGCAAGAGGCCAAGGCCTTGGCTAAAGGCTGCTTGGAGAATTGTGAAGCAGGAAAACATCTGTATTTCCATCAGGCCTACCTGACCTGCCTCTACAAGGCCTCACTGCATGAACATCTTTGCAAGGAGGTAACAAACAAGTATCAGACGAGTATCAAAGTGCAAAATATTAAGCTTGTGAATCATAGTGGGGTTATATAGGTCTATATTTTTGCCCCTTCCGATAGCATAGATTGGGCTGGGCTGGTGGATATTTAAAGACAAAACAAGAAATGGTTACACCTATCACATTGGGGAATTGAAAAATTGTATTTTATTCCATGTAAATACTTTGATTATAATAGAATCATTAAAGTTTAATGTCACAATTACCTTGTCAGCTGTACATAATTAAAACTAATTTCACTGTTCTCTTTCATCAGTTGGCAGAGATAGATGGTCATGATGCAGTGGAGATCATCTGCAACACGGAGAGTGTTGAAAAAGACGAGCTTCTGCTGTCACTGTGTAAAGCTTTTCTCACCCAGCAGCTGCACAATGGAGACATGTACTGCATCTGGTAAAAATGACTGTATTTCATTGATGATGTTCCTTTTAGGATTTGTGGATTGCCTGTCATTTGCTCAATATTTGTATGCTGAATCTTGTAAGGAGAGCTGTTGGCAGGATACACGTAGCATTTTGTTCTTATGCCCATGTTTTTTCATTGATTTATGAATTACAGCAGTTGTTGGAGATGCTGGAATAAAGACTAGATTTTTTTGACTTGTCACCTGCTGCCTCATGCAGGGACTTGGTGTTCATCTGGAGCAGGTTACATCTTAGGGCCCATCCCTGCAAACAAGGTTTCTTGGCTGAATGTTTGAAGTTGGCCTCCTCCGCTACTAATGTCAGAGCCATCTTCCCCTTCATCAAACTGGTCACCACAGAGGTATTACAGACAGCATTGTCCTTTTTTTCTGTTGTTCCTCAGGGAAAATGATAATTAACAAAATATTCTCATAGTATTTGAGGCATCCATCTGAAATGTGTGTGAACAAATTGACAACACTTTGACCTGACCAGAATCTCTCGCATGCCTCATAGGAATGATGCAGTAGTGAGGAACTTTTCCCATTGTTTCATAGACTTTTGACAACATGGTGATACTTATTACTTATTATAAGTGAAATTATCTGTTGATAACACTCAATATCTGTAGAGCACTTACTTTGATCTTTAATTTCAGTTTTGATTTGCAAGGTCTACTAAATATCCTCCACACTGACCCAAACAATTGAAGCTCATTTCTACAAATGACTTGTAAAGGAAAGCTAGCATTAAGTGCATGCTGTTAGTAGTATTAGAACCTTGTCACGACTACCTTTGTTTAACAATGTAAGTTGTAGTTTAGATATTGGTAACTGTTGCCCCCGCGACCCGGACCCGGATAAGCGGCAGAAAATGAAACGAAAAATATTGGTAACGGGCAGCACCCTCGTGGTTGTACATTTCACAACAGAATATCTGCCTTCACCCCATGACTGTTAAACAATGCTAGGGTCCCTTATAAATATCCTTACAGAGGATTTCAAACTCTGCAACAATGTGTAGTTGCTCAGTAAACTCAAGTAGCGCTAAGAAATCTTTGTCACATTTTGATTTGTTGGATGTGTGCACCAATATACAGTATGAATTAAATGGGTTTTATTTATACAAAAAAAGTGATAAGATGGTGGGTGGCTAATTTGAAACAAAAAATATTGTTTAGTTAATTAACTTTGTAAAATATAGAATTCCCTTCTATTAAGCAAATCAAATATGTACAGTTTTGTTTGACTTGTGCTGATTTGAGTTGTCCTCAAATTAACTCTATTGATAACCAGCAGCACTCAAGGGTTTGTTTATTTTGACATGTATAATACAACTGTACTTGCAATTGATAAATTAACAACTGGAAGTTTAACAAAATAAAATATTTTGATGCAAGGGATCGGTCCAGCTCGAACATCCAACAGGAGCGTTATGAATATCATGGTAGAGAAATGACTTCCAGTGCTGAAAAAACTGCCCATTCCTGGTCATACACCACAAAGACACAAAAATACTTTGTCACTTGAATAAAAGCAAGAAAGAGAAAAGAACTATTTAGTTGAAGTACTTAAGTATTTACTAGAGTATACTAACCTCAGTGTATAGCAGATTTCTTTGCAGGGAATGCCTTGGAGGCACAGCTAAAGTGAAGCTCATTCAAGACTGTAGCTTTAAGGACTACATATGCAACCTTGACATGTAGTGCTGTGCTCTCGGCTCACCCGCGTAGCTGATGTGAACTTTGCAATTAATTCAGAGAGTTGAAAATTACAAAATTCAAAATGAATTGAAGGAAGAATTTACTTAGAAAATTCCCAACATGGTTTTAGTCCACATTTGTTAGTGTTTAGTTTTTAAAATTTACTGTGGTTTTTGTTTGCTCTCTGACATGCGAGGGACACCCACACCTATTAATTAGCGACACATCATTTTTCCAGGAGGCAGACAAATAAATTAGCTAAATATTATTACTTAAGTCTTGACTCCATGGTATGTAATCATGTTGTACTGCATTTACACATCGCACTGGTGGGAAATGGCACAAATATGTGTACTACAAATAGATTTAGTAAAACAAGAAAGTGATCGGGCTTCCAGGAATGAAGACAATCCCCCAATCTTGGCCTTAATCTCGCTTGTGCCCATCCTTAATAATTTTACCATTTACCCTTGTTTTAATCACTAGTGTGTTTGTTTTCGTACAGTTGGGTGGTGAAGGAGTCCATGTTTGCGTGGAGGTTTGTGCCAGAGCCTTTCAGCTTTGTGACATGCAGGCTGACATGATGACCCGATCTTTGGTGTGCAAGACTATTGCCTTTCTGCTCCCTCACGACTTGGAGATCTGCCGTGCGTGTGCCCTGCTGGTCTTCTGTCAGGAACGTAGCCTGGAAGCTTACCGAACAGTTTGTTTGCTCTACATGCATCCTGACCAGGAACCGCATCCCCACAACAGTCCTGTCCGGACCAGCGTTCGCTTCCATATTTTGCAGGTTGGAGGGGGTAAAGAAGGGAATATATTACATGCTACAGTGATATATTATCATTATGCTTTTTGCCTAAACTTCTTGTTCATCTTTGTTTTCCAGATGCTCAAGGAGCGCCTGTGCTTTGACCCTGAGTTTTGGAACCTCCTGACCCTCAGGAACCATTGCTTGGAGTTGATGAGTGACAAGGTCATGAAGGATGCTGTTCTTAGTGAGATGACGGAGGAAGAAGAGAAGGAATATGGTGAAGAGCTTTTAATAAAGAACTGTGTAAATTACTCATGCAGTCAAGATGTCAATTCCTGCCAGTGTACTGAAGCTGCAGTTGTGAAACAAGACCTTCCAAAAGAACAGACTCTGGATGAAAAGACAAAACACTGTGCTGCCCTTTCAAATCATTCGCATCTGAAGAGGAGAAAATGGAAGAGACAGTTGCGAGAAGGAAAACAATCGAAGTCTGACGATGAAGCTGACCTTGGTGATGACCCAGAGTTCAGATACAATCTCAAATCCACCTCTTCATGCAATAAGCCTGTTTACTCACTAAGACGCAATCAAATAAACAAGGAAAATTCTGCTTCTGTCAAACTCCCTCTGAACCGCAAGAGAGAATATTTGTCTAGATGTGTGAAGAGCCAAATTTTGAAAAGGAAGGGTAAGAAGAAAAGATGGTTGCAGGGTCTTCCGAGAATGGAGGAGGCAACAGTTGTAAAAGAGAAGAGGAAAGTTAGAGGGAGAAAACAGGTGTTGAATTCTTCGCTGAAATTAGAACTCTCCTACCCTGATAATGAAATATTCCTGAAAAAGGAGGAGCCTGGTTTTGCGGACACAACTGACATGGAGGATAAAATGATGGATATGCCTCTCCTCGAGAATGAATTCAAGCAAGAGAGTGACCAGCCTGTCCATGAGAATGAACTTAATCAAGACAGTGACCGGCCTGACCTGGAGAATGAACTCAAGCAAGAGAGTGACTGGCCTGTCCTGGAAAGTGAACTCAAATCAGAGAGTGACAAGACAGTGAACCTGCTTGACAAGAGAGATGACTTTGAGAAGTTCAATGGTCTTAAGGAACGTACTGACATGGAGTGTGGCATCAATATCATTGCACATATCCAAGAAGATTCTCAAACACAGTTTGGTTCCAAGTTTTGTGAAGGTCCTCAAAAAGAGCCTCGAGCTGCTGTTCCAGCTGTTGAGGCTGATCCTGAGCTTGATGGTCCACTTTTAGACTTGTTCAGTTGTCCAATCAAACAGTTACACAGCTACAGTCTTAAATCAAAAGACCTCGATGATGAGAAAGTGGAGCCTCCTAACTCCTCAGTACCAGATGGCCTTAATGGTGACATAAAAGAGGAACCACAACCCATGCTGCAAGCAGAAATATCCTGCACAGATTTAACACAGGTCAGTTGTTTAGCACTTATCACCCTTCCAGTGATTTCTTCTTGTTGGTTCATCATTAAGGATGAAGACTTCATTCATTTTCCCTAACCAATTGTTGAACACCATAATAATCAGCATTTGGTTAATTAATTGGGTGGGGCCGATTGAAGTGATTAATCAGAAAAGATTAAAAGACAAGGTGAATAAAGTTGTCATGGTGTGGACTCGTATGGCCTTGGTTAGCAGGACTGCTGATTTTAAATTCATTTTCAATCATGTAGTGGCATGGAACTGTGCATTAAACACAGTCCGACAATCAGTTGCAATAGCCACTAAAGGCTGTCATTGTAGCCTTTAGTTCATCTTTCTTTTCCTTGTACTGGTTCTCATTGTGGCTAGTAATTGTAGCTCTTGAGGGAGTGTAATCGCCTAGCTCCGTATAGTTCAGTAGCTAATGAAATACATCGCTGTGCACCACATTTATCTGCATCATGTACTTTTCCACCATAAAGCAAATCCTCTGAGTTAGTGTCTCTGCATGCACATCACTGTAGCTACCTTTAATTAATACAGTTGTGATAATTAGTTTGGGAGGAAGACATTCCTCTTCAGTGTCCTTCTGTTTCTTCTCTTCCTTCTACTTCGATAGCAGGCAAGTTTGAATTGAAAATGTAAAGTATGCCCTCTGCAGTTATTGTAGGTTAATTACACCCATGTGCGTTTAAGAGAAGTAATGGAGATGATTCTCCAGGTAATAGCCAAAAGAACCTGGAAGGACAGAGCACTCCAAACTCAAAAATATGCTCACTTGACGCACCACTGCAACTTTTGCCGCAAAAACTATAAAGGCTTGAATGTTATGAGGCATGCTCTTTCACACCTTAAGGGTGGAAGACTAAGATGTATACTCTGTGGAGTCCGCTTTAAACAGCTTTCTCTTGCCAAAAAGCATATTCTAGACCACATGAATGAAACGGGCACACAGAAATCTCCCGTTTCTCAGAATCAGAAACTTGAAAAAAGAAAAAAAGCACCAAGCCTCAAATGGGAAAATCGAATTATCAGGAACCTCCGCACCCTCATCAAAAAGACATCTGCGCTTCACAACAAGTGTAAGAACCCCAGTGCAAATATATTCAAGCATGTGGACTTTAAGGATGAGCAGGTAGTTATTAAAGATGGCCTGGTAATTGTGAAAGAGCCTTCTGTGGTGGAGATGGAGGGAGAAGGAGAGGGAAAAGAGAGGCCAGCAGGAGAGAACGGCCATGGAGTGGACATCATATACCACCTGTGCCCCTCCGAGTCCTGTGACAGAGTGTTCTTGAAGATTAGCAGCTCACTAACAAAACATGCAATCAAATGCCATATTAAAGAAGATAAGGTGCTGGAGAAGACTTTTGTTTGGGCCAAACACAAGTGCACTTTGTGCTTTAGGTAAGATGTTGGTTACACTGGACTTTACACTCTTTTTTTAATGTGACCATCTTCACATTCATCTTCTCTGATTTCAATCTTTTGCCTTTTTTCCACTGCATGGTACCTAGTCAGCTCACCTCAACACTACTAACCTTTTTTGTTTCCGATGGGAAAAATTGGTGCCCGGTATGAATTTTAGTACCACCTCTGTCAAGGTGCCAAGCAAACTGAGGTGATACTGAAAATGCTGTAAACCCGATGGCGATAATCTTCGATTGGTCCGATATTATCATAGCAAATTCTCCACCTGAAATACACAACACACCATACACATTTAAATAAGTAATAGCATATTTTCAGTTCATTAAACACAGTGCACTCCCAAAAAAATGTTACAACCTGGGTTTAACAAATAGGTAAGAGCCTTTCGTTGGATAATTACTGCAGTGATTAATGTTTCAGCTGACAACAAGTAACTTAACTTTTAACAGTTGCAGTGAGTAGATTCTCATTTCTTAAGCAATCATGTCAGAAGACATATCCCCTGGCCATGGAAAAGATGTTACCCTGTTTAAGAAAGGTCACATTATTGGTCTGAGATCACTAATATGGTGGGTGAACTCAAATTGTAAAAAAAAGTCAACTGTAGAGCAGATATGTTTAATACGATGGTGAATGTGTGCCTTAATCAAAGCTAAAAAGGCTCCAACAAAAGAGTTTCTTTTGGATGGGTAGCTTGTTAAATAATATTGGAGTATATATGCTAACATTTGTACGCCCTTTTACATTTTCTGCATTCAGTTGAAGTCTCATCTAAACAGCAAGGTTTCCCAAACTTTACTGTTTGCTTTAGCCGTCCGTTTTCTCGCAGCCTTCTGCCTTTTTTAAGAATTTTTTTCTCCTTGCTGTAGCAACGACCCACATACCAATAACCAAAAATGAATGCCCTTGGTATCCTATGTTGTTGTTGTTGTACCTGTGTTTCGCAACGTCACTATAACAACAGCTTAGTTGAGGGGGTACTTTTTGTAGCTGAAAATTAACTACCCCATCCCAAACGACAGTGTTGTCAAGGTGAGTTGAGCATGCAGTAGAAAAGCAGCATTTGACTGTGCACAGCATTGACAATAAAAGGATGTACAACATGTCATTACTTTGTCCTAATGTACAAAAATGAATCCTAAATATCTGTGATTTGCCATTTTGCATTGATGATGTCATTTGGAGTGAAAGTCTGCTGCACAGCCATAGAATTGAATTCCCATCCATAGGTTTGCCCACCCAATCAAGGACAGAGCTCAGCTGTCAATTTGATGTTTCAGCCCATTTCTGTGAGAAATAAGTAATTACAGCTAAGGATCGACTGATATTGATTATTCTGATATGGATACTGACAAAAATGTGAAACTGTTATGTATTTGAAGAAAAAATGGAATATTTAGAAACAAAAAGCTTAAAAGGCCTTCTTTTATTAAATTAGACTCTCAAATATCTGGTTATAATAAAGTTATATACTGCTGAATAGCATCACATATTTAAGTACATACATTTTTAGCTGATCTGTATATTAATAATCAGTTATTACTAACAACTATAAATTAGCACCAGTATGGTTGTAGAGTATAAATATCAATTTGATCAAATCAAATCAAATTTTATTTGTATAGCCCAAAATCACAATTTTCATATTATCTCACTGGGCTTTGACAAACAGTACAGATATGATCCTATGCCCTTATATCCTTGAACCGGGTGAGGAAAAACGTACAAAACCCTAAACAGGGAAAATAAGAAACCTGGGGAAGAAGCAAAGATGAGGGATCCTTCTTCCTAGGACGTGCAATAGATGTCACTTGTACAGAACACAACAACATGAAAATAACAGTTTACTAAGAATGTATGAGTTCATATGAGTCTCTAAATCCAGATATAATATGGGTATGGTATGTTGGTCCAGAAGTCATTGTAATCCATGGGCTAGGCAGGGCAATCCAGCCTAGGATCCAAGTCACAGGATCTCCTGTCCTAATTTGAGCAGTAAGCGCCATGCAAGACCACAGCAGAGGCTCCCACTGCGACCTAGAAAGACCTGCAGGATGATAAAGCACAAAGACTCCAGAGAAAAAGTAAAGTTAGTATAAGGATATGGTCATTTAGACGAGCAGAGATCTAGTCTGAGTCAGAGGGGGCAGAGCAAAGAGCTCAGTGCATCATGAAGTGTTCCTCCAGCATCCTAAGCCTATAGCAGCATAACTAAGGGCTTGATAGGTCAGCCCTAACTATAAGCTTTATCATAAAGGAAAGTTTTAGGCCTACTCTTAAAATCATAGGGTGTGTCTACCTCCCGTATCGAGACTGGAAGATGGTTCCACAGGAGAGGAGCTTGATAGCTGAAGGCTCTGCCTCCCATTCTACTTTTGGAGATTCTTGGGATCACCAATAACCCTGTATCCTGGGAGTGTAAGGTTCTGGGTGGGTGATAGGGTACTATGGGCTGTTTAAGATTAGATGGTGCCTGCCCTTGAATAGCTTTGTAGATGAGAACAAGGATTTTGAATTATATTCTAGATTTTACTGGGAGCCAGTGCAGAGAAGCCAGTACGGGGAAAATATGGTCTCTGATCAAATCAAAGATCATATCTAGTCAGTACACGCGCTGCTTCATTCTGGATTAACTGAAGAGTCTTTAAAATGTTATTAACGAAGCCTGAAAATAAAGAATTACAGTAATCCATTGGGGGGGCTGGAGCCTATCTCAGCATCTTTGGGCGAAGCCGGGGGGACACCCTGGACAAGTCGCCAGTTCATCGCAGGGCTGACATAAAGAGACAAACAACCATCCACACTCATATTCACACCTACGGGCAATTTAGAGTGACCAATTAACCTAATCCCCAGTTTGCATGTTTTTTGGACTGTGGGAGGAAGCCGGAGTACCCAGAGAGAACCCACGCAGACACAGGGAGAACATGCAAACTCCGCCCTGACCCGGAATCGAACCCAGGACCTTCTTGCTGTGAGGCGACATTATAATGGATAAAATTCGTGTTAACATGTTATAACATATTATTACAACATGAAGTGTATTCAATCAGATAGTTTATAGACGGGGCTTTAAGTAAGCGCACGAACTTCTGACTGAAAAATAGAGGCAGAGAACCATAATAATGCTTTTTGGAATCTTATTTATATTGGATATCTGTGATTAAAAATACTGATGCAGCTAATTTGCAAAGTGCAGAAAATTCTGTTGGTCCATTTATTGGTCAGTCCCTAATTGAAACCAAAATGATCAGAAAAATGAACAGTTTTTAAAAAAAATGTTAAGGTGTATTTTGAGTTTTTATTCTGAACCAAGTCCTGACTGATATACTTGAGAATAGTGTTATGACCTACCCTGCAACCCGCTTCCAGAGGGTGATTACCATCCTGTGGCTTTACTTTTAGAGAGCTCTCATGTCATCCATCTTTATTCCCAGTCATTGGTGCACAGGTACAAATTTGTTATTTACCTTTCATTGTTAGCAAATGCATGAGTTGGATCATTTAAATTTTGCCTTTAAGCAGCATGTTCAGTTTTGTATATTATATTAATTTTATTTTGTTGTTTTTCCTCAACAGGCAAATCCAGTATTTCCAGCATTACAAGGACCACATGAAGCTCCATGATTCTCCTCTCCAGTATTTCTGTTACCATTTGGATTTTTTAATTAAAAAAACATGTCATCATCCACCAGCCCTTTAGACCTCAGTGTCAGTTCACAGACTGTGAGAAGCTATTTCCTAGTCTTCAAAGTCTGTATGACCATGAATGGAGGCACTACATCCCAGCACCTCAAAAGGATGAGCTAGAGTTGAGACTCAGTAGACAGATGCCTCAAAATTCTGAAGCTCCATGGAAGCAAAGGGTGAAGGCAAAGGACCTATGGCTGCAGAGTCTAAAGGAGCAGAGGGAGGGTCCCTGCCTTCTTGAGGATGAGGCTTCTAATTGTGGAGATTTCAAAAAAGAAGAAATGGAAGACCAGCCTTATGAAGGAGATGATCATGTTGATGCCTCTAACGTTGAGTACTTCAAAATTGAAATCAAAGCTGAAGACGAGCCTTGTCAAATAAATGTCCTAGACAGTAGTCAAGACCAGTCTAATTTTGACAGTAGTGTAACTCAAACAGTCAAGCCTGAGCCTACAGAAGAAGGCAAAGCCTCTGTAAATGGATATGAAAATGAGACGAGACGCCAAGTGTCACAAGTACAGCTCTCCTCTTCCCATACAGGAGCTGCTGCAGCAGCTTCAAATAGGAGAGGCCGAAAGAGGATGCCCGTCATACTGGACCCATTGAATGTCCGAGACTCTGAGGACTTGTCTACTTTGTCTGAGGGAGTCCAGAAGTCACTGGGAGAACCACACATCACTGAGCACAAAAGCTTCCAGCCTGAAGATCCCTCCTATGCGACCTTCGTAAAAGCTCCCTTCGTCCGGCCACCACCCTCCACCTACCTGAATGAGTCTGTACTCTCGATGCGCAAGAGGAAGTCCATGGACGACGCCCTTCCGAGGAAAAACGTTTACTGGAGCAATAAGAAGAAAGAGACAGCGCCAGAGAAAGAGGAGCAGATGAAGAACGAAGCCCCTCCGCAGAAGTTGAGGACCCGCTGTGACAAATGCCTCTTGTCCTTTAGCAGCTTCGAAGAGTTACAGAAACATCAAGCTCTTAACACCTGCTCTGCACTCTTTGGCTTTGATTCTGATGATGAAGGCAAGTAAAATTGATTCACTGATGTCCGGTTTGTAAAAATTTTCATAACCCAATTGAACCATTTGATAACCCTTTGTTTAATTTTAAGGTTAATTGTAAAGTGAAGAGAAGCAGGAACTGGAGCGACTGTTGTATGCTGCCACCTGGCTCAGGGTAAAGAAAATAGAAGACTGGACCGTTTGTTGACACTCAAATACAGTCCTTCAATCATTCTTGGATACTGGTCTGTCAAAATGATTAATTGAAAGAGTTTATATGTTTTGTAATTTAATTTATAGATGCTTTTTGAAGCAATAATTTTGACAGTTAAACTAGTTTTGAACATGTTTTCCTCATAACACCACCAGTTTGTGCTTTGTCAAGTAGGTAAAACAACAACAAATCAATAATTTGTACGTAGAAGCTTACTTATCATTTCAAACAGCACTGGATTTTAAAAAAAAAAAGTTTTTTCAGCAAATCAAACTAAGGGAATGTGCCACTGTGCCAAAAAACAAATATGGCCCACATGAAATCCCTGGCATATTTATATATATATTTTTAAGAGTAGCTATCATGAACATCACAATGCTGCCAACCTGAGTTTTAATCACAAACCTTTGCTGGACAGTATTGTGGTAATGTAGTCACACATGGTTATACCAGTATGTAACTTGTAGGATGTGTTAGCCTGCTATTTAATGCTGTTGCTCGTCATCACCATGTGTTTGCATTTTAAAATGTCATTATGGATATATTACCTATGAAGTACACATCCATTTGGGTGATAGACTGAACATAGTCTTACAACGTCAGCTCAAGTGAGCCTGAATTAACTTCATTTTAAAATTATTTTTATTTAATCCTTTTGGGATTGATTCGATTTAAATCATTTTACATCTATCTAGGCCTGTCATGGTCA
>KV751348.1:9915310-9935914 GCA_001698575.1 Mola mola | reverse complement strand
CATCATGCCTAACTGAAGAGTCAGACACACATGCCCCATTAAGTTTCCCTTCCTTCCGTGCACTCGGAGCATTTGTAAACACGTCCTCTGGTGCTTTACAGAATTGCATGTATTAACATCCAGCTCACAACTATTACTGTCTATAGGAAATAATACCACCTTTTTTTACAATTACAGGCTAAAAATGGTGCTGATCATTTTTATAAACATGAATGAGTAGGTTTGGAAAGTCACAGGGTTTTGATATGGCTTGTCGAGACAGTGCGTTGGATCGGCCAAATGGTCCCCTGCATCTGCTCTGGTGGATGGAAAAGCCCAATGAATACCATTTATATTGGACATAAAAGATCATGATAATCAAAAAACTCCTGAGTAGCTGAAACAGTATTTAAAAATTGGTAAATTGGTGGAAGCCACATTTATGATATTATTATTCCTATACGATATGTTGCTGGTTAGTTTTTATCTGTGATAATGTAAATAATTTTGTGAGTACATTGCAATTTTCAGACTTTGATTATATTGGACATGAATACTGAGAGTCAATAACGTGCTTGGTTATTATGGCACAGTTCCTAATCATGCTGCTGCAGTACATCGTTTCTTTCCTCAGTTTCACGAGTAAGACAGGCTCGCTGTTGTTACTACATCAAAGTAACACAACTTGACAAACTTCCAAACATGTGGTGCAGGAGCTGACAATTAGACCTTAAAGCCTGGATAAGCCAGCAAGAGACAGTGGATATTAAAACTCTACACACCCGTTAGGCAGGTTTTTGTAAAAGGATTAAATGGAAACCATTGAAATGGGAAAATGAAACTTATAAATGAAAGACTCATTTTCGGGGAAATCAATAAAAGATGCCCCTTAACCTGGTTGGATAAGGGTGCAAATCCCTAAACTAACACAAACTACAGCACCTTTGAATTTTTATCACAACACCCACTCTTTTTCGTGAGTTATTTTGGCAATATTTTGCCATTCTTCCTTGCAAAAGCATTCTAACTGTCAAATTGGCTGAATGCTGCCCTGCTCAGTTCACCTCACAGACGTTTCAGTGGATTGAGATAGAGACTCTGGAGCCATTCCAAAACCTTGATCTAGCTTTGTTGAAGCCATTTCTGTGTTGATTTCAAGGTGAAAAGTTCAAACTTGTCTTCATCTCAAGTTTTCCTGCACAAGCCTTCAGGTTTTGTGCCAAAATCAATTGGTAATTGGAGTTGTTCATTAGTCCCTCTGCCCTGATTAAAGACCTGGCTCGAGCTGAAGAAAAGCAAGCCCAAAGTGGGTTTTTTTGGTTTGTTTTTTTTTGTTTGTTTTTTTACACCAAGCACACCTTCTGCTATTATCGCAAAAAAATTCAACTTTGGTATCATTAGACTGTAATATTATTCCACATGGGTCAGGCAGATTTTTTGCAAACTTAAGTCAGGCTTGGATGATTGTTTGTTGGGGGGAGCAACCAGAAGTTGTTGCAGTACTTTTAACTTTACTGTCAGCCATCCCATCAGCTATAGGATATCCTGTTCCTAGTATTGACACTCCCTTTGCCACATTTCTCTACGTTTTTTTTCTAACCCTCTCCTGATTAACATTTTTCAGAAAAGGGATTCCAAACCTGCTGTCCAAGCTCTTTGAGGCCAATGACTTTTCAAGTTTATTGTGCTTTATTTTAGCTTCATTTATCATTTAACTGATGGAAGGTATATACTAACTAGTATTTAACATTAGCTTGAATGTGACTCATTGATTCTGAACACTGCCACCATTCTACTTATGCAGCAAGCTTACAGTACATTTTTCCCCTAAAAATGATTCTTATCGTTTTACAATGTATTTTTTTTTTTTTTTTGGACATGATTTATCTTTTAACATCCCAAAAAACATTTTCACAAGGGTGTGTAGATCCACTGTATGTTACAATGCAAACCCTCCCCTCTTCACCACTCGGGTCTACCGTTTTGCATATAAACATTTGCATGGCTGATGATCAGTGGACTGCATTTGGCAGCCACTTCATCACCAGCTGTCTGATTTTTAAGAAGATAAACAGTAGCTGAGTAGAAAGTGCAAAGATGCACAGAGACATGTGAGCAAATACAACTGGATGTGTGTGTGTGTGTGTGTGTGTGTGTGTGTGTGTGTGTGTGTGTGTGCATGGTCAGTGAGTGCTGTTGCTGCTCCAGTCATAAGGGAGGAAGCTGACTTTAGTCTTCCCAGCAGAGAGGACATCCTTCAGGCTGGTCTTCTTCGGGGAGTCTCCCATGTGCTCCAGCACCCACTTTAACAGCTACAAGACAGCCACAGGAGATGGATGAGAAAAGGAAAATTTAGGTGATACCAGTATTTTCTTTACATCACCTATTTATTTATTTTTTGATCTATTTAAACAATGGATTGTCAGAGAAGCCACTTGTTAGTGTATGACTTTTACTTTAAGAAATTTCTGAGTCTGTAAAAGGAGCACAGGCTTGGTTAAAACAAGATAAAAAGATTAATGTCGGTAACATTTACTCTTAAGAAACACGGTGGTGAAATGGTGAGTTACTGTATGAATGCATTAGTGACCAACATCACTAGGTCCTCAAACAAAATAACAGCAATATTCAGACTAAGTTTTAGTCTGCAACCATCATTAGCATTTCTGCACTTTCAACATACAAAAATGTAGCTTCTGTGTCACAGCTACCTTCTCGTCAGTGCCACCGAAGTCTGCTTTGTACCACTTGAATATCTGACTGAGTCGCACTTCTCTTTTCCCAGAATCCACAACACAGCCGTCGTCGTTCTCCAGGAAGGCCTCAGCAGCTGTGCGGAGCTGACTGTCAATATCCTGACAGAGCAGAATGGATTTCATAGCATTCAAGACGTGCATGCCAATTACTAATTAACAGCGCTGTAAGAAGTACCCAAAAGTGTGACATTAATATATAGGATACTAACTCTATGCTCTAAATTCTATATTATAGGTCAAATGCTCATCCTCCTGGCAAATTATCTGAACCAATATTCAACTTTTTATCAGAATAAGTGTTTTTTTTTTTTTGGCTTTTTCTGACTGCCAATGAAAGATAAATTAATTAAAAAAATGTGCTACTTTGGCTCTGCTGCAGCATGTAATCAGCAAAATAACTAGAAAACTACATTTTTTGTATATGTAGTTGAGTAAAAGCACAATATTTTGCCTGCAAAATGTAATAGAGTGGTAGTTTTTAAAGTAGTAGAAAATGTAGGTCATGTTATGCAGTGAAAAGTCCTTGTGTATGTACATTACCTTGTGAATGAAACCAATACGAGACAACTCAAAACTTTTAAACACTACAGCTTAAGTATTCCTCATTTATCTATGTTATATAGTAACGTATAGTATCATTTACATATCACTTGTTGTGGCACTTTCATAAATGTAATAAATCAATCAGTGAAAGGCCATTACATAGCTGAGGCACTGACACAAATAATACAAGTAGAATCAAGAGATAAAAACTGTCTACTGTCCAGAAAGTCTCTTAAATTTACTAAATGTACTTTGTTTAAGTGTTTTCCTGCTTACTTGTGGGGTGTAGGTCTTAATAGGAGGGCAGCCCTTTGCTCCACAGTTCAAGGCAAAGTGAATAAGAGGCTCAGCATCAGGAAGGGCCACCTAGTGGACGACAGGGCACATGACATTAATGCTGCACACTTCAGTGTAAAACTGCGGAGGCTGTGATTTGACAGAATGAATACCTGTAGCCGCGGGTCTGTTTTGGAGAAGGGTCTGAGGAGCTGTGCGACACCTTTTCTGTTCCCTCTCAGAACACCATTCTCAATGTCCTGTAATGTGAACACTTCTCCTCCAATCAGGTAACTCACGTAGTTGAAGAACTACCAATTGGGACAGAGTTAAAGTGAATTTAATGTCCATTCTTGCAAAAGCCCGTCAACAATGTGGTTGATGGATCTATGTATTTAAGGAACACCTTTATGGAAACTCAATAGGAACTCTGTGAAACGTTTTAAGGACTTGGTATTTAATAATAACTACGTGATCTTCAGCCTACCCTGTATCTTTGCCATATATTGGTGGGGGCCCCCAAGCGTAGGTACCCATGGATGACTAAAGCGTTGTAGATGTTGATAAAGAAGGCCAGCTTCTCCTCCCGACTCAGCGAAAGCAGCTCCACCCTCTGCAGCTGAATGGCCAGGTCACAGTAGCGCTCAAAGGCGGGATTCATCAACATGCCTTTGTAGTCCACAGACTGGGGGGGCAAAGAAAACACATGGAGTGCTCATTTTGTCCATGTGGCCTGGTGGTCATGTTAAAAACAATGAAGCATTTACTGACTATACGAGGTAGCGAGGACGTTACCTTGCCGTCAGCGGACAGATGATCAGAGAACAGTTTCAGAATCATTTCCCGTAAAAGCAAAGAGAGCTCAGCAGCTGAAAAAGAGACATTCATAATTAGATTTCAAAACAACAACAACAGGCCAGGGCACAATCTGGGAGCAAGATCAGGCAAGCGTTGATGTTGTGCAAATGAGCTTTGTTATTAAGAAACACGACCAGTGAAAATAGAGCTTTAAAGGTACATTCAAAGGAAAGAGAAAAACAGCAAACCATAGCACCACTTACAAAAGCAGTGATTTTAATCACCTTTGTGCAGTATAGCATGGGTTAGATTGTTAGCCTAAACATTCAGCTACAAATACAGCAGTACCGACTTCGGCAACTTTCTCCAACATCACACAACAAAAAACTTTTGAAAAGTGGAAATACATTAAATTATGTCACAAAACCCACAGAAAAGCAGAACATTGTTTTGAAATAGGTCCTAAATTATATATTATATTAATATACTGTATATATACACACACACATACATATATATAGCTGAATTCACCACAATATTTATTTTAAATATGATATAAATATAAAAATAGTTCTGATTTACTGACTTAAACACACACAAAAAACACATTGATGATTTTGCACTCTCTGGAGTTTTTAAGTGCATCTTTAAGCCTTCATCCCCTAACAGAATTTGGTATGGAGTTAAATAATGTCTTTTTTTAACTAAACGTATTTTCTGTTCAGACTTTCAAACTCATACTACATACATCTTAGTCATCATACAGGAAGTGAAAGAAACTGAATAAAGGGGCGAAGGCGGGGTACACCCTGGACAAGTCGCCAATTCATTGCAGCACCAACATATAGAGACAAACAACCATCCCCACTCACATTCACACCTACGGGCAATTTAAAGTGACCAATTAACCTAACCCCAGTTTGCATGTTTTTGGACTGTGGGAGGAAGCCGGAGTACCGGAGAGAACCCACGCAGACACAGGGAGAACATACAAACTCCACAGAAACGCCCTGAACCGGGAATCGAACCCAGGACCTTCTTGCTGTGAGGCAACAGTGTTAACAACTGCACCCTTAAGCCTTAATTTAGTTCTTAACACCATAAAACTCCCTAACATAATACAGAAACCCAAATGAAGTCAAAGGATCAGAGAAGCCAGCGCCGAAGAAAGGGCAAAGCTAGAGAGCAGTGGAGGACACCAGTCAGCCTAAGCGTGTGATGCGATGTGTTGTTTACGCCTCAAACCCTCCTCCGGTCATGACCTACCCTGAATAGGACTGCATACTGCTGTCTGTCCTGCATTGAGAGCTGAATGAGGGTCATCTTCCAGCAGCCTGTACAGGGTGTCCATGGTGTCTTCTCCAAAACTGTCATCCTGCTGCCCACAGCCACGCACAATGACCATGTACTTCTTCTGCAACAATGCTTTGCCAGTCTTATAGGCCTGAGCCCTGCCTGGCACATACATGGCCACAATCGAGGGTTAACATGTCTGGACTTTACATATTTTAATGAATTGCCACTGAAAGCCTGTTTTACTGGAAGTCTAAGGCCTTACTTACCCATCCCCTTCTCTGTCTGCAGCCAGTGAACCAGTTGAACACCTGGGAAGCTCTTTTTGTATACTGTCAGACCCCTCCTATGACTGCCAATCACACTACCATGTTTGAGGTCCTCTACCAGGTGTGCAAATTGATCCCTTTCACACATAAAATCTGTGGGGACAGGAATATGCCAAGCCAAACACAAAAAGTGCACATGTTCACACCCAAGTCTCCAGTCTGAGAATCAGGTAAGAGCATTCAGAGGCACCAACTCAACACCTTACCGTCCATAAAAACGGTTTAATGGATCAATGTTGGATGCAGGTCATAGATATAAATGGATTATAGAAAACCAAATTTTCTATCATGTTGAGCACCTACAATATGTTTTCTCTGATGGATATTAAAATGAAAATAACAATTTAACCATTTTGTCATATTTAACAAACTACATGTCAAACGACATTAATCGCGAGGAGTCATTTAGACAAGATTGTTCAGGCCCTGAATGCTAGCATCACATTTATTGTTACACTTTGGCGTGAACACACCTAACAGCAGCCAAGGATAGCAAGTACTGCTAAAGCAATGTTCATTGAAGTATCTGAAAAGCTTGGCTCAAAAATGTTACATCGTAATGATACAAATGCATACAGTATTGATGGTGAGAAAATATAAAAGAATGAATTCAGTAGACACAAGCACAGACCTGCCAGCTCTATTTAAGCACATGACAAACTGCTTTTAAAGACCACAGTTGGGGTGTTAAGGACTGCAGGATGTATTTTCCTGCTTTGTAGAGATACGTAGTTGAGGGTTTACAACAACTGCATCTTCACACTGTCTGACGCACAAAAATATGTACTAATGAATCACCTGGACCTGGACTTTAGGCATTAAATAATCATAAGCACATAACCTCTTGCCTTTTATTTCTGTGTCATTGTTAGCATATTGGAGTTTTAATGGCGCCACCTCTAGAGATACGGAGACACATACATTTTACAGCATCATGGGCATGGTTCTCAGCAAAAATAAACAGAAAATGAGCCATGGATATTAATATCAACATCAAACCAGCGATTCACTGCAATGTCTACATCTGCAGAATGTCACATGAAAAAACATTAGGTGGAGGTCCATATTTCTCGTGTGCGTTATCCTTGACCGCCCCTCACAACATCTAAGCGAGGGTAAAGAAAACTTGTTCCACCATTATCATTGATCACTTGATCAACATCCTTGTAAAAAAATAGGACTGGCTGTAACATAGCCCAGCAGCAATGCAGCACTAATGCTCTGCACACGCTTCCTGTACTGTAGTACAGGAACCTATAGTAACTACAGTACTGAGAAGCTCTAGCCTAAAATGAACAATTTCACTGGGGTCCGTGTTCTTAATTGTTGAATCATGGCTCAACAATAATCCCTCATTAAAGCCTCAATCTCTGTCTCAAGTACTGCTTTGTCACTTATGCCACACCAAAATCACTCCAGACCCTGAGTGAATACGTGTCAACCAGTGCATCGGTACTGCCTTGCATTTATTGTCTGTCATATAACTGGCTATTCCTACATGTGGAGGGAACAAAGTGGTCCGGAAAAACTAAATGTTTTGTTGGACCAAAGTGTCTCTCACCTCCGTCAGCCTCTCCAGCCGTGTCCTCAGATTGGCTGTCCTCTGGTAGTGGTGGAGCATCTGCAGATAGAGGCTCTTCCTTGACCAGATTCACTAACCTCTGAAGGGCCTCAGGTTCCTGTGGAGGGCAACCAAATCGACACACACAGCACACACAGGTTTAAACACATAACAGAGGCTGCGATTAGGATTTTCAGTCTTTGCAAGTCTTTTTACAAGCTTTTTCTCACCAATTTCTGCAGGTCATCATTGCCCCCAACATGAACACTATTGAAGAAGATCTGAGGGACTGTGCTGCGTCCTGTCAGCTCCTTCACCTTGGCTCTTAGCTCTGTATGCCTCCCGAGATCCACGTCATACACTGGTAGTCCCATACGCCCGAGGGTAGCCTTAGCCTGCACACAGTGCGGGCAGCCCTGGATGGAGTACACCGTTACCCGGCCCAGAGGGGTCCTCGCAAACTCCTCCATCTGCAGCAATAATGGAAAAACAGAAGAGAGGGAAGAATCCAGAGGACATGAGTTGAACTCCATGCTAGTCTAACATATCTTCTCTGTAGATTTATCTTTCTGCTCTTGGCTATAAAGCAAGTGGGGTTACACAGAGTGTGCTTTACCAAACAAACTATCTTAACTATTAATAGAAAATAAGTTAAGATCACATTTTGGCCTGAATTAAGTCAAACACTTTAGCTAATGTCAGAGGTAGTGGATAGTTTTCACATGTTTGATAAGCTACTGTATGTATAAGGACGTATAATTACTGTATGTGCTGTATTTCTATGAAGGTGTACAAAACTTTATATGTAAACATGTAGTTATTTTCGTGCTTATATGCGCATGTGAAAGAGATTTTTTTACATTTAGAAGACAGTTTGGTAGTTTGGAAGATCTGAGGCACCACCCTCCAACCGCGCACATTCGGATGCTTAAATATCTTGTCTATTTCTACGCTACTCCACTGTACTACATAAAATAGTAATTGTTTTCTACAACATCCAAGAGTGAAACTGTTGAATACGATTTCCTGCTTTCAAAATGCATTTGTTATCCAGGATTGGTTATTTGATGCTGTTCTATTCTGTTAGACGTTCAGCACTGTGTTCCCCCAGCCTGCTCAAAGATATCAATTAGCTAAAGCCAAGAGAAATGACCAATAGGTTAGTTACTAGGTGAAGAGATTGGTAACCTTTTTACGCGGGAAATGATTGGCACAATTTCCTTTTGCGTAGAAGTACAACACAGATTCCAACCAAAGAGATCAGGTGCTGAACCAAAAATCAAGTAAATCGCCACATCTATAAATAAACTGTTCACACACTGCAGGGCTCCATTGTCCACCCTTGCACCACTGGAATAAGTGGACATGACAACCCTGAAACATGCACACTTATCTCATTTATTGATCTTACAATTTCCTCCGTGGTCATTATTGTGCAACTCCTTATGTTGAAAGCAGCACAACAGTTCCTCATTCAACTGTAGGCCAGCAGTAAATTAATTTTTGTCCAAGGTTGTCAACAGCTCAATTTAATCGTTTTGTATTTGTAAAAGCAGGTTAATGTCAAAACTGTTGCCCTGCTTTTTTCCTTATTTACCTAAGATACCAGTAGATAGTACTATTACATGTAAAACGTGGAAGTGTGATCTTATAACTGATATGTAAACATTTCCGGCAGTGTTCATTTTGCAACATGAACTTTTGTCTTCCGCATAGGTTTTAAGTACCAATATCATTTACCTGTTACAAGTTACTTTTACTAGATAATACTACTACCTAATACAGCTCACAATAATTAAACTATTGCAAAACTCTTTTCGAGGCAGATGAATAACACCGCTTAAGGCTGGATATAACGTTTATCGCACACTAAAACACAGAATGAGGTTAACTGTAGATATTAACGTACTTAACATAATAATGACCGCGGAACGTTACCTTACCCTTGGTTTGGGAGTATGAATTTAAATCGCACCACAGTTCCTCTTAGAAGTGGCGATTAAAATGGCAAATGTAACGCCCGCTGAAAGGCTGCTTGTCTCGCAGGTGAACTACCCAGCTGCAATGACGCTTCATCAACGCTGAGCAGGCTAATTCATATAAACTGCTTTAGTTTAGCAAGCTAGCTTGTCTAATGATGCCTTCAGAGTTCCTCGTAAACAGCACAACTTAGCTCTTTTTACTTTTAAATCATAAAATCGGCGTGTGACAAACGAATATGATAATGATAAAAACAAAATAACAACAATAATAATTACTATTATTATTTTGAGTGATACTTAAAAAATACGAAACGAGCAAAAAAAAAAAAGTACGTTGATAGAACAGAACAGATGGGTTGTGCGTATTTGAACTCCAGATTCAGATAAATCCCATTGCTGAAAGGACAGCAAAGGCTCCGTAAGCTTGGAGTTGGTAGCGGAACCTTTGTCGGACCATACGGGTTCTAGTACGGACAATTTCCTAGTAGGACACGAATGACGGAGGTTTTTCTATTTAGAGACGTGAAAGATGTCAAGACTTTCAGAAATAGAGCGGACTGGATGTCTAAATATATTGAAGTTATTGTCAAAAGGCGACTTACTGTCACTTTGCGACACGGTTACGAATAAATTGATATCAGTGGAAAATGTTGCAGGTATGCTTTCAATCTGAGGCAGCTATAGAAAGTTAGCTAAGATACCATCACAGTTAGTTAATATTACACTTTATCACATGCCGGCAGACCTTAACATTAACAAGCTAACGTAAAAGAAGACGTGAGATAATTATTGTACAGATTACCTATAAGGAAAAACTGAACCGGACGTTTTCAGCAAATAAATCTGACAACTGGTGCCAGAAGGAATGCCTACGAGGAAACCGGGATTATTGATTTCTGCTCTCTAATGAATATGATCAGATGATTAAAAACATTAATGTATCTATATGTCCATTCAGAGGCTACAGAAACTATTCTCTCCTTCACAAAAAATGCCGAGGAGCTCCTGAGAAGGAAGAAGGTTCATCGTGACCTCATATTCAGGTTCCTGGCCAAAGAGGGTGTGCCGATGCCCGCGAACAGTGAGAAACACCAGCTGGTGAAACGAACTCTGGAGCTCTGGGCGTCTGGGAAGGTGAGGACAGGACAGGAGCCAAACAGGTCTGCAGAGACTCTGTACGTAAGATAGTGACACCCAAGTTGTAGGCAGTAACGCGAGAGGACAAGCACAGCAAAACATTAACATGAAGTGGATGGGAGACTACAACTTTGCTAAACAGTATACTAAAGCAGGTTAGATGTGATAGAAATACACTCACCAGGCACTGTATTAGGTTATACACTAGGGGCATCAGTCCAACTGCTTCTTAAGTCAAATATGTAGCCAATCACACGCCGGCAACTCGGTGCATTTTGGCACCCAAATCCAGACAAAAGGTTATTTAAGAGATTTTGAACATGGCATAGTTGTTGATAGCAGACAGGCTGGTCAGAGTATTTCAGAAACTGCTGATTTACTGGGATTTTCCCACACATCTCGAGGGTCCACGGGGAATTATCCCAAAAAAGAGAAAATACCCAGTTAGCAGCAGTTCCCTAGACAAACATGCCTTGTTGATGGGCATCAGAGAATTGCCAGAGTGGTTCGAGCTGATCGAAAGGCAACAGTAATTAAAATAACCTCTAGTTACACTAGAAGCATACAGAAGACCGACTCTGAATGCACACTTTAAACGTTGAAGCAGATGTGCTACAGCAACAGAAGACCACTTTCTGCTAAGAACAGGAACAGAAAGCCATAGTCTATAATTTGCATGGGTTCACCAAAATTGGACAATAGAACCAGCGTTGCCTGGTCAAATGAGTCTTGATTTCTGCTGTGACATTTGGATGGTATGGTCAGAATTTGAGGTGAACAACATGGATCCACCCTGCCTTGTATCAACAGTTCAGGCTATAATGGTGTGAGGGATGTGTTCTTAGGCATGCTGTGGGCCCTTTACTCCATTACCAGTTGAGCATAGTTTAAACGCCACAGCCTACCTGAGGATTGTTGCTGACAATGTCCATCCCTTTATGACCACAGTGTACCCATCTTCTGATGGCTTCTTCCTAATATTAAAGCCAAATATTAAGTCATTTAATCCACATTACTTATGATTATTTGTCAAACATCAAAGTACCAACACCAATCCCAGGACTATTATTGATTTTTGTAGCACAGTCCAAGAATTTGTGAAGACCCTCTGAGGAGAAATATTGTGGTATATATGGTGCTCTCATGATGTGGCCTAAAAAAGTACTTATACTTGGCATTAGTTATTGCTAGTTACCCTTCATGACATGTAGTATGGCTAAGTTTAGGATGAACTAACATTTTGGCTTGCTGAATCAATAAAATCCTGATCAGATGAAGGTAATCTCTGTTCAAGCTGCAAGCATCTCGACTTTTTTTCATATTGCTTTCCACAAAATAACTATTTCGCTATAATTCCCACCAATATAGCCTTTGGTGTAATAATCATAGACTTAAAGAGTAGTGTATTAGACGGGGTTTAAGGTTGTGTCCCTACAAAAGAAATTTGAATTATTTGTGTTATTGGAATGTGTTTAGTGAAAATGGTATGGGTATATATTTGAGAATACAGTAGCATGTCTCTCCTTTCAGGCTTTGGCTGATGAGAAATCGGATGAGAACAGACAGAGTTTGTCCACAGAGACGTTGTCTGATCCCAGAAACAAGGAAGCTCAGGTGAGCTTCAACCCACTGGTCCTTGGCCAGCAGTTCTGCCAGTGGTTCTTCCAGCTCTTAAACAGTCAGAACCCCTCATTCGGCCAGCAGCCTCAGGACTGGGGACCGCAACACTTCTGGCCAGATGTGAAGCTAACCCTCCTCTCCAGGTAAGGATGTTATTAAAGAAAGGGGGTTGAAATGTAGCAGCTGATGCTGTGTGTGGTTTTTTTTAACTTCTCAGTGTTTTGTACTCAGATGAAATCCAAATAAAAAGTTGTCTCTTTATTTTTCAGCAAATCAGATGTGTTTGTTTTGCACATTTTATTCATATTACATCAGTTTGTCTACAACACGTGTCACATTATGTTTACGTTCTATGAGCTGAAGTTCTGGTCAGGGTGGGACCACATCAAGCCACCAACAAACTGAGTCACTTGATGGGACCCTGTCCTCTGTTCTTACCCTAAACTTTACTTTGAACGGTGTTGCCACAGTGAAAATACAGTTATTTGTTTTAAATTAGAAATTTGTGCATATCAAACACTAAGTTTCAACCCCTACAACAATTTTAATGGAGGTTGAGTTGTCTGTGAATAAAAACTTGCCATAACACTGGAAGAACTTGAAAGATGATAGAATTGCATAATAATTTCAAGCATAGATGACTGAACTTGACCTGTGACAACAGAGTGGTGTCTCTTTCTCAGTGCTGGCAGCGAACAGATGGAGGAGTTCCTGGGTTCTCAACTGGTTAATCTGCGTCTCCTGGCCCTGACTCGGGAAGAGCACCTCCTCCTCATCCCCAACCTGGAGCCCTCTGGCCTCAAGGTCCTGTCCTCCCCCCATGGTCTGGTATTGGTGGCTGTTGCTGGGACCATCCACAGAGATGCAACCTGTTTGGGCATCTTTGAGCAAATATTTGGTCTCATCAGATCCCCAATGGAGGGCAACAGCTGGAAGATCAAGTTTGTCAACCTGAAGATCAGAGCGCAGGATGCTGTGGGTGGGAAAGAGGTGGCAGCACCTACCTTGAGTTACAGCTCTGGCGAATTGCAGTTCCTCTGCAGTTGATGATGACAGAAGACATAGTGAGGGATTGACTGAGGATGCTCTCTCATCTGACTCGCCCTAACAGTTTTACCCAGACACATGTCTCCTGAGATCGGATCTGGCATCTTCTTCTCCTTAGTTATGTTAACGGACATGTTGGCGTGTATGCAGGTGTACACTGTTACATATAAGTGTACCAGGTGTATCACTGATGTAATATACCATCTTAACAAATCCTGGGAAAAGCGTTTTGTACTGTTTTCCTCCAAGAAAGAGAAATGCCTCTGCTGACGTGGAATAATTTCAGATACACGGTAGCTTGACAAAAAGCATGTGTTGTGATGCACCCACTGCCCTCTGTAAGATAGCTTTATAAATACAGGTATAGAGGTGCTCTTGTAAATATGTATTATATTAAATATAAAGATTGTGTTACCACTTGTACATTTGTGCTCTATTTGACAAATTCTGGCCTTATGCGGGGAAAATGCAGGTTTTTATATGACAATACAGAGTCCATTAAAATTGATTTTGAATATAACGAGCTCTTCCTGTTCTCATAATGACTAATTGCCAACACATAATGTGTAACAATGTCTCCAGTTAGTATGTCAAACACGTTAATGTGAGTGAGTATAATCAGGAAGACGTATGCAAGGTATTTTTCTAAATATATCTAAATGTCTTTCCTCAGGCTGCAAAAGATCGAGGTTCCTGTGTGTTGAACGGGTCAAACTCTATTTCTCGGCCTCATCTTCAGCTCCATGGCCCGCTGCAGCTGTCTTTATCGATATATCTAAAATGTATTATCATACTCTTAACCAATTTTGAGTTCCCTCTCAGCACTGAACATGGAGCTGTTGTAGCAATTAAAAGTGGTCAAACCTGTTGTGCTCACTCGTCTGTAAAACTGCCAGCTGTTAGTGAACTGTGTTCGGTGATTTGGGTTCATCTTTTCATGCATTGCTTCAATTACACTGGCAGCACCTGTTGTTGATGACTATATTGCATGTTATTGAATCATTTTACTGCTGTATCAACAGAACTGACTGATGGGGATTTGTCAGGCTGAACTCAACCAGACACAACCTGGGAACCACTCACTGCCTAAAATACACAAAAAAGAACGTGATCAGATAATACTAAATAGATGAGTAAAATAGAACTATGTGAACACATATGTAAATTATAATCAGGAAAACAAAAAGCACACATGTACCTATATGTGTTTGCAGTGTAATTTGATCCCAGATGTGCAAAACAGAAAAAAGGATTAGTCAGAAGTACTTGTTCACATGGAGCCCAGACACTGTGCAGTCCCATGACCAGTGCCCTAGAAAACATGTAATTGCAGCATTCAACAAATGAGCGCGAAGATGAACAGATCTCCTTTTCCTTCTCACAAAGTTTGTTTTTTCTCCACAATGTGATGATGCTCATTGTGTTTCCCTGCAAAGACAAAAGGTTTTTCTGATGTCCATTGTCAGAGCGTATTAGTAGTGAGGTAGAGTGTCATGGTTCTGCCCTCTGCTTTTAGTTTGGTAGTTGTGTTTCGTTCTGTCTCCGGTTTTGTGTTACTTCATTTCAGGACTTAAAGCGGTTCAGGTGTGCAGAGCTGATTACCTGCAGCTGTTGATTCCTCATCAGTGGCTGTATATAAGACTCAGATCCTGATCTGCTGGTTGCCAGAACGTCTTGTTCCCAGTAAGGTAAACCTCGACCGCTCCCTACGTCCTGATACTTTTGAACTCTCTGTTTCCGTGTTCTTCTTGTCCGAGTCTCCTAGTTCTGCTCTCGTGACCTTTTGTTGCTACTTTGATCCTGTGGTTCCTAGTGTTACTAGAAATTTTCTGTTCAATACTTTGCTTTGTCACTGAATTTCAAAATTTGGACAGTTTTTAAACACAAACTGATGTTTTGGACCAGTATGGGTGGTGGGGATAATATTTAATATCAATTGCTTGAGTGTTCAATATCTATAAAATTTGCCTGTTTTCATACCCTTATGCAGGTATTATTTAAAGCTAACAGCCTTCTACGCCACACATGTAGTATGTTTCTGGATGGTCAGACATCTAGTAAAAAAATAAACAAATTGACTAGATGTAATCACAAAGAAAATCTATCATATCCGATTTGTATTTTCTTTAACTGGTTTAAATGTCACATAATATGCTGATGTGAAGTGGCTCCAGCTCCTCTGGAAACGGCTATAAATGCAGAAGTCTCATCAGCCCTCCAAAACAAATATAAGGTGATGTGGATGATGGAAAGACCCCTCTGAGGGTCTTCATTCTGGGATCTGAGTGTACCATAACAAAAAAAAGAAGCCTAAGCAACAACCAATGAGAGACCTTAACAGAATCCTGAAACCACAGTTTGTTCTGTTTGTCCTGTTGCAGCACATTTTACACTGATAATCCAGTTGTTACATCACCCCTATTATTTGGACAAAAACTGCAACACTCATCGAGAAAACATTTCAAAAGCTCCAAATGTATTTACAACGTGGATCAGTTTTTCTGCTGATGGTGCCCTGTCGTCCTCATCTAGGGCCTACAGAGGGGCTGGTGGGGCGCAGAGTATGTTAGTATGGCTCTGTGAGGAAATTTTACATGTGGGAAATTATTCTTGGCAGCTGTTTTCAAAGGCCCCTGGAATAGTTAATATGTGTGACTGTGTGGGTCGGAGCCGTTTGGCCCTTTGTGCTTCGCTGGACCATAGCTGCGGCGACGGGAAAACCGCTGCAGTCATTGATCTCAGCCTGCTCACCTCTCCGAAAGAATAATAACAAGCTGCTTGCCTCCTGTCTTTATGGCACTTGGCTTCTCTGTGTTTTAATAGGTGGTTTGGCCACGAGCGCACAGCTCTGACGCACAGGCTCAGAAATAAAAAAAGAAAAAGTGGCATCTGGTGATGCTTTGGACTTATAGGGACCCTTTTTCCTTCCCCTTCTCTAATAGGAAAGTGTGTTTCTCATCAAGAAACATGCTTGAACTTAGATCCACGGCTCTTTGAAATAGCTTACGGGTGGTGAACCGTGGAGGCTGCTGCTTCAGTTGTCAGTCCATTTTGTTTTCCATGATTGTGGCTGATTAAATGTTAGGTTAGCTCTCAGATTACTTTATTAAGGGCTTCATGCTACAGCCAGTTTTAATTTTCTGACAATTATGATGCTTTGCAGATCCATTAAAGCCAAAGTGTATGTTTCTTTTAAATGCACATAGCAATAATTCTTAAAGTGGGGCCTGGGGAAACCAGTTCTTATTTACCCTTCAACAGTATGACCTGGATTGGCATGTATTTATACTAAAATATATAGTTTAATGGGCTACTCTGTCAGCGATGAGTTAATATGACATGACCTCCAGAAGAGGGCAGACAAGCTACACCACACAAAGACTTTGTTTGCTGGCAAAGAGAGGGGTAGGGGAAAATCCTTTTAGCACTGAGGACACCCATCAAATCCAAAGAGCAATATGAGTGAGCTGATGTTACCAGGCAATTTCTGTCTGGCCACAGGCACGAGGGAAAACTATAAATTTTTTGAGTCAGAATTGTCCTCCATTAAAGTAATGGGGTTCTAAAAGAGAGACATGTTAAACTGTTGCCTTTCATAGGAGTTTCAAGAGTGCATATTTCACACGTTACTGAAGCGTAATTTATCAGCACCCGTGAAGGTGTCAGAAGACGACTTTAACTCAATCCTTCCCACGGCCGACACTCTCCGGACAATAAAGGGCAAGATTTATAAAAAGTTATAAGGCAATGATATTTCTCCTCCTGACAAAACATATTGGGGGAGAATTCAATCAAAGTTTGATGGAGTCGCTTTGTCTTTGTTTTTTGTTTTTTTTTTTTTTTTCAGACTTGCCCTCCAACCCTGCAGTGTTTCATAAACCGGGGCAGAAACAGCCACACAACTCCTGGAGGAGGGATTGAGGTCAACGGCGATTGGTATTGGTGTTAAAGCCACAATCCACAAGTGCACAACCGTATACTTTATCTCTTTGCTGAGGTCGATTTACATTTTTTTACTGTTTGTTTGGCTTATGGAGTTGCCAGAATGCCGCAGCCTCTTTTGAGGTTTTTTTTCAGGATTTTAATTGTTGCATTGCTTTTACATTTAAAGTTCATCTTAAAAACAGTAATGTTTAGCGTTTCCCCGTTGTTTGTTTTTTTTTTTTTTTTTTTAAATGTATCTTGTCCACTTTCTTGCCACAAAGTAGTGGAGAGTTCCTGGAAAGGTTTACTCGGATTCCAGTTGAAAGCAAAGGACTAGCATTTGCATTTTAAGAGCATTACACATGGAGGGAATGAGTTCTAAAACATTGCAGCATCTGTAGAATCCGGTTTAGCCCCATTGTTTGTTTGACCTTATAACCTTTCAGTACCTGATCCCATTATTTTCCTCCAGCATCACTTTGCATTGCATTCCACTGATAGGTGAGCTGACATCATTGTTCCGTTTCAGCACAAATTGGTTTGGATTGGCGTGGCAGCCGTCGCAGTTCACTTTTTCTCTTTTTTGGCCTGGCGGTGTATCCTTACACATGCATCATTATCTCACGTAAACAGAGGAAATGCGAAACTGCCGGGGGAACCAACGCCGTTCGGGCCAACAAAGTGAAGGCTGAGTGAAAAGATGCCAGGCTGTGATGATCTAGCTTAGCGTCAATTACCGAAAACCACAAACAGAACTCTTTCTGAATGCAGCGGAATCCAGCGTGTTTGTTTATTCTGAACCACATACGTGTGTTTGGAGGAATATATGCAGTCAGGGAAAGCACGGAGGGAGCGCAGTGCTAACAACAAAACGTCCCTAACATTGAGATGTACTTGAGTTTAGCTTGCACGCAATGCCCTTCCTCCCCTTTCTCTCTCTCTTTATCTCTTTATGTTCCTCTGTCTCTCTCCCTCTCTCTCGCACATAGAAGAGCCACTGTGCAGCTTTCAGTCCCTTTTCGTATGCAATGCAGGGGCCCCAGTGAGGGCCTCCCCTTGGCTCTCCAACTAAACAGAGAAGATGGCATTATCAGAATGCTGCCAGGAGGTTGTCAGCTTGTATTGGGCTGGGCTGACCGAGTGGCCGGTTGGCGGATGCGTGTCGATGCCAGGCTCCCAGCACCATCCCTCTGCGGACATCTGCTGCACGCGGAAAGCTGTGGAGTTAGTCTTTGGTTGCATCTTAATCCTCCAGTTCGTCAGCTCGAGCCATTGCCTGGCCGAGCAGACCGGCGGCTCCGCTCGCCTTGCCTGTATTAATTGCCTTTGCCTGGCTCACTGTTTGCTTCTGATTACACTCATTAATTTCAATTCCCCAAGAAGCCAACACCACAGTAGCTGCTTTTCAGACGGGCACACACACAATTACACAGACTCATTCCCACATGCTTACACGGACAGGCATGAATGCGCGTTTGTGCGGACACAACCTTGCATTTGTTTTACAGCGTGAAATAGTCAACAGTTGTTAAATTGTTTTCTTCTAACTGCATTTCTCTCTTTTGGCAGCAACCTCATAATACTGCAATTATGGTTGAAAACAAGGGGGAAGCAGCTAAGAAATAATTATATTAGGGCAAGTGGGAAAGTTTGTTTCTATATCCATAATGTCACAGATTCATCATTTTGAAAGTTTTCATTCTTATATATTATTTCAACCGGGGAAAACTATATGAAAAAAGAGTGACTGAAATAAAAGTGAAGAAGTGAATCTAACAAAATAGTCTTTGTCACTTAGACCCTGGCAGGAAGTGGATCACAATAAGAACAATCTGATGAATTACGTGAATCCAACCGATAGGAGACTTTGACCGGAGCCTAGACGATGGAGGAATAGAGCTTGATGTCTGGGAGGAAATCTGATCTGAAGGCTTGACTGGAGATGCCAGGCATCAAGCCAGAAGTGTTGAGGGGTGGAAATGCTGGAAAACAGCAGACAGAGAGAGGACATTTAAAAGTTTGTCGGCATACGGTTGATCAGCCACGGGAAGAATGTCAGTTTGTGTTTGGGTGAGGAGGAGAGTGAAAGAGGAAATGTGCTAATAAAAGGCATGTGCAAAGAACTTTTGCTAAGCTCCACATCTTCATTGCAATTTTAAATCGCCATCTGTGCAGTTGTTTTAGTCAGTTTGAAGGAATGCACAAAAATTACTGGATGTATTTCAAACTTGGTAGGAGGATGGGTAATCGGCCATAGACACACCCATTAGATTTGGGTGTGGATCTGGATAAAAGGGGCAGATAGAGATTTTTAAATAGTTTTCTTGTTGATGGTGTGATGTTGATGGGAAGAAAGTGAACACAACTGAACAACAACACAACCACAGCACATGGTTAGCTATAGTTCACCTTCAAAAGGCAGCAGTTGCAGTGTTTTCATTTAATACATTTGAAACCAACCTATATAAAGTTTGTTCGGTTAAAACCAGCTTATTGTCAATGTCGGATGAAAACCATGTATATCCACTCAATTTTTGACTTTCTACACTGTTCCCATGTCCATATTCTTGCCTAGCAACTTTCAGCAATGAGTATCTAAATGACTGATGGAGAGACATTTAATTTAGCACTTGTTACAGTGCAGTGATATGCAGAAACGGAGCAATTTTCTGGGAGCTGGAAACTAACATTGAATAGCCTGATAACATCAGGTTTTAATCCAAGAATAGATGATAAGCTCTGTGAATTCCCTCAAACAAGTCAAACTGATCCACGCATGTCCATATCAGAGGACTATTCGCCTATAGATAATCCTCATAATATAAAACGCAAAGAAGCTTTGATTCGGGTAATGTGCTATGTGGAAACGTAGAAAAGCCTGCTATAGATAGTTTACCGATTCAAAAATTAAAAAATGAGATCATCTGACCATCAGACACTGCAAAATTAATCCAGCTGAATAAACATAACCGTACTCAGTCTGTAGGTCACTACGCCTCCCCTCATTTACTATTCACATACAGGTCCGACTATATACTTTCAGTGTCAGTAATTCATCATAATTCAAGTTATGTTACACTAACAAATGTTTTCACCCATCTTTTCATTCGTTGTTTTCTTTTTTTTTTTTTTTTTCTGCATGCAAAAACTACTGGGTGGATTGTGAAGAAACTTGGGAAGCTTAAGATAAAAAGAAAACATTACATGTGGATGTAGAGCCAGAGCCAGCAGAATTTTTATTTAAATGAACTAATGGCCCTTGGTAGAGGCTTGTACTCTGAGTGCTTCTACTCGTGTTCAATCACAAAACACTTTCTTTTTTTTTTTTTTTTTTTTTTTTTTTTAAATTTTTTTCCTTC
>KV751348.1:9904667-9915237 GCA_001698575.1 Mola mola | reverse complement strand
AAAGTTATTGCGCTCTGTGACTCCATGTCAGAGTTCAAGAGAGTCAGTATGCCCATATGTTAGTTTCATGTCACCTGTTTCCTGCAGTCATATGCATGGATGCAAACAAACCCCCTGTGTCATCCGTGGGTCATCTGTATGTCATCAGCAGCTGTGAACTGTGTCTGCTCTCTCTCTGTTAGACAGGGGGGCAAGAAGAAAGGAAGTTCTCATCTTCTTGCCATAAGTCAGTGTCCTCCTCCTAGCAGGTGGACCACATCTGGTAAATCCCAACGTCTGGGCTGGCAGGGTGGCCTCGAAGTTATAGCAGCACTATGGAATTGCCAGGAGAAAATCAATGGCACACCATATTGTTACTTTGACTCATTAAACGTTCAAGCTTGTGTGGAAACACTGTCTTTGGAGAGTAATTGGCAGCTTTGGTGGCAACACTGGTGAGAGAATCTGATTTTAAAACCTGCGTTAATGTGCTTGGAATGATCTGTGCACGCATTTACCAAAAACACGCAAAAATATTCGAGCAAACGCAGTTTTAAAGTATACCAAGATGTCCACTGGGTGTGTAATCCACAGTGTTTTCATCAGATTTTGACTTTTTGTCCTTTTAAAATTGAGAGTGAAGTCCAAAGTGGCTGCTACTTCTCCTCAGCAGGCACAGAGCCGACCTGAGGAGCAATGAAAGCCTTCAATAATGCCAAGATGTGTGGCATCTAGCGTCTTGTCACCCTGTTACCTCAGGACCTGGAATTTTCTTGTAATACAGGGGTTTCTGGACTGACTCATCAGCCAACTGTACCTTAAGGGGCCTCATGGGGGCTTCGCCCTCAGGGTCACCGCCCTGGGCTGTGATTTTGACAGCCAGGCACACATAAAACCCATGAAGCTTAACAACTTACTCGCCGAGCCCATGTAACCCAATTAACGAAACATTTTGCAGGCGGGGAAAAATGAAAACATTCCGGACTCAAACTCCCAAGACGGCTGTAGTCGTTTATTAAATCCATTTCGTCTCTTGCGCTCTTCCTGTGATTTTCTACGACTAAATTTTAAAGGTGTGACTCAACAATTCAGTGCCATGCCACAGGGTTGCAAATAAGCAGAGCTCCTCCTGGCCCTCGCTGCATGCTGCAGACACGCCAAAGAACCTCATGTCATCTCGCTAACCTACTCTTGTCTTTTTTAAAAGGAACACCCAGATAATGAGCACGGATTGTCTCAGCTCTGGGAGTGCTAAAAGCCTCCGTTACCCAATGGGCTGTGCAGGCTTCTGAAGATGCTGGATGGTGAAGGCAAAGGCAAAGGGACGAACGTAAGGTCATATCGATTGATAAAGCACCCTGTGGACTGGCCTGTGGATTGCTCACTCCGCTTCCTTAGATTGTTTGTTGTGGAATAGAGGACTGCTGCCCTGAAGGCCCAGAACAAAAAAGACAAGCAGAGAAAGACAGTGAAATCAATGAGTGTCTAACACAGGGCTCTTATATGTTCTTCCCAGTCATCTAATATGGCTCCCCTGGCACTTCTTGCACATATCTCCACTGAAAACATTCTTGAAGACGCTTGAATTCATGAGGAGGCACCTTTTTCCACAGAAGCAGCAATTGATGAAAGAAAAAAAAAAAACTAATTAAAAAATTAATTTCTCAAATATATAAGCATCTTGGCCCTTGACAGAAACCCAGACACAAAAATACCATGATTTCAAGCCTATTCTCTAAGAAAAAGATGACAAGAAATGCACGTGAGGGGGGGCTACATTTGCCTATTGAGACCAGGCCACTAATGTCTTCTCTCTCCCTTGTGGATTTCTGACAGAGCCAGATAGGCCTCTTATTGCTGACAGCCAAATATCCTCATCCATCCTCGTCCAGGAGGCCCGCAGGCGTCATCGGGCCCGGTCTAGATTTCCCCCTAGAAGCTACAACAGAGAAATCTCCAGCCCCCAACAGCCCGGCAAAGCGGTGGAGCTGGAAGTTGTCCCCATGGAACCTCTAGCCATATGTCATCATTGTCAAAGCTGCCAGTTGGCAACAGAGGAAGCGGCCGCAGATGTGTCAGCAAAACAATCTCCAGTTTTTATTTTATTGTCTTCTACTGAATATCCATCGTGGGACGCGTGCTTCTTCTATGGATTCACAGGAAGGGTCATTATTCAAGTGACCTATGATGCATCCCCATTCCTGTGACTGAGGTGTGTTTGTGATGATAAACAGACACATGAGGGTGCATTTGATTTGTACATTGTGTGCACGCAGGGTCGGGCTATTAGCTGGGTGGCGCTATACAAGCAGACGTAAGCACTTTTAACTCTGCTGGAAAACATTTTGGATACTAATCCAACCATTTCACAGCGTAAAGCCCAGCAGAAATGTAACATATGAACTATTTAGTTTTCAGCCAGGAAAGGTATGAAATGATAGCAATATCACGGCCATTTGGAGAACAGAATCCTGCTCAGTGCAGGGCTTCATATTAGCAGGCTTCAGAAGCTTATTGTTTATATAGTGCATTTAGCAAGGGTCATGGAGTAAATAAAGACAGTGGAGGGAAAGAAAAAGGAGAAATTGAATGTTGCCATGTCTGAGTTTGTTTCCAACTTGAGCCCTCTGACACCACGATAATCTCATGAAATTGAGGCAGCTGCAGTTTTGAGAGCCAGGCATCACATTTTCTCTCTGTTTACCTGCAAGACCCACTGGCTGATTGGCTAAGACTCCACAATATTTGATTTGACAGTTAAGTAAATCAGAATGAGAGCAAATGAGATGTGTGAAAGGGTTTCTGCTACTTCCTGTACAAAATCTAGTCCGTTTTCCAAGCAAGGAATGTGTAAAAAAAGAAAAACTAGGAAGCAGTTTTGTTCCGTCTGAACCTAACCAAAGTGTAACTGATTCACAAAGTTAAGAAAAGGATACACCTGCCGCTGGTAGTGATCATCATGTAGAGAGTCAATTAGAGAGAGTCATTAAGCAGTTTGGGTATGAGGGTGTGTTGAAATAACATGACAGCTATTTCCATGAGGGTGGTGAGCAGAGCAAATGTACAGAACAGTGCTTTTTAAAGTGAGGTCCACGACAGGGCCCCGGGGGTCTCCAGCAAAAAGAGGAATGATTCATTTTTATTGTAATCACTATCTTGGTCATATATACGAGTGTCTTTCTGGATTAAAACATCTAAAATGTCCCATTAAATTGGCTCCTTGATGTGAAAAAGTTTGTGAAGCTCTGTTCTATAGATTGTAATTAGATGCTCAGCTAATCTGTGACAAGAGGAGTCTAAAGGTTCATATCAGGAGCTTCTTCAGGAGATAATGATCATGACTACTATACATGCAACTTTTGAATATTTTCTTAACTTCCTGTCAATGAAATGACTTTAATTTTGTTTGCGTTGCGATTAACAAAGTGGATTGTGTTGTGCATTGTGAGGTGATGTGTAACCTCTGACCGAGGAATGTTTTTCATAGCTGGGTCATCCATCTTCATTTTCTGCGGGTGGTTACAGCGCTGTACAGCATTTATTCAAACAGCTCCACGTGTTTGGATAGCCCGCTGCAGCCGACTAAACACACCCAAAGTGTCTGAAATGACATCCATCAGTCAAACTTTGTTTCACTAAGGGATCAGGTTAACGGTATGTTATCACTCACTGTAACTGACCTTTCAGGGATCACATTCTTCAGATGTTACAGAGAAGCCACAGAAAACATTGATGCCATATAATTATTATCTTTTTTCTTTTACAAAAACTCTAACCTTCTTTATTCTATTTATACAATTTAGGCGTTTCCCTTTGCGTTGCTAAATGTGATATAATTTTACAACTGCAGTAAGGTACGTGATGCATATACAGATGAAATAATGCAAAACCAAATATGTGAGGTAAACTCTGTGGGGAGCATGCCAGAATTTATCTCAACCTAAGAGGGTGTATAAATCAATGATTACCTCCGCCATGGAAATTATGTTGTCACCCCTGTTGGTTCGATTTTTAGCTTGTTATGCGAAATGCACTGGATGGATTTCAACCAAACTTGGCAGGAGGATGGGAAACTGGTCCAGGAAGTACCAACAACATTTCGGTGCACATGTGGAAAAAGGGGTGGATACAGAAATTTGAATTTAAGGGGACTATTGGGCCTTGAAATTCTTGTTCATTCACAAAAAACACCCTGGATATCATACATATTCTTCATAATATACTTATAGTAGTCCATTAGTACTCTTACAGTAGTTTTAAAACTTTACAGCTCTAATAATATAATTGACTAAAACGTTAAGAGAAGGGTGAACAACAAAAAACAAACAAGCAAAACCCCATAAATTTTTAATTTTGCGGTTAAGTGAGATGAGGATATCTGACCTCCACTGAAAGCACCAAAGAAATGACACACTTGTAAATCTTTTGCTGGTAGAAGAGATGAACCATTATTTCATGCAGTGTGTTTGTTTATTTTAGTCTGTCTGATACAAAGTCATCTGTCCTTCCTGCCTCCATAAATCCTGAGACACTAACAAAGTAACGAAGTGAAGGAGCATTCAAATCAGCAGTCGGCGGCCAGCTTCTCAAGGACGCTGACATGCATTTCGCACAGTGCCTGCAGTTTAATGGTATTGATGCAATTCAGTTTAACTGTGTATTCTTTTAATAAGGGTGCTGCCAGATGCCTGGGGCTTTCAGAATGCTTTTGAAGAGAGAGTCAGTTTCAGGAGAAGAGAAGGAGACACAAAGAAGGTCAGAAATACGTGCTGCACTTCCTCTGAAGGAATACATTTACGATTATGGCTTTTTCGCCATGGGCTGGGGTAAAAAAACAAACTTGTGTTTGGTTATTGACACATTTTTATGATTTAACTCTGAACTGCAGGGCATTTGAAATTAACTACCATGATGTGTACTGTCAGCCACATCAGACAAAAGAAGTATAATTGATATCACTGGAAGATAGCATAAATCTACTGTGCATCCCTTGCATTTAAAGTCTATAACCAACAGATCAGCAAAGACTGGTGACGCTCTGCCAGACCTTTACTTTTGTCAAGAACCTTCTGAGCTCCCTTGGCTCTTTTTCAGATATCAGAACAAAGGTGGAAGATCATGTGATGGATTTGGCTGGCCAGAAATGTTCCTGTCTAGAGACATTGAAAACAGTGGACTCCAAAACACTAATGATAATGATACATATTATTATTGCAAACAGAAGCTAAAGTATTTGCTCTGGGAATAGCAGCAAATCCATTATAAAGAGATATATAAAAACGTAATTTACTCAAAAACATGAATATCTGTTTATACGTCTACTATATGTAGAAGTCCTGAGACAAATATTAAAAGTGTTGAAATTCAACTTTGTCCCTCTCTGACTCTCCAATCAGTTCTGGGTTACAACATCTATCCACAGCCATGTTTTATTAATCCATCTGCATCCCCCCCAAAAAACTAGGCCAGTCACACAGAGCCCGGACTCACCACTTGTCCTTTGTACCAATGGAATTATTGTTCTTTTCTACTTGGGTGAAAGGCACAGACGAGTTCTTATTTCATTTTTTGTAACCAGAGCTGTCCAGAACCAGCTCCTGTACAGTGCAGCAACATGTGAATGGACGTCAATGCCGTGGAAACCACACATTCTATCAAATTGACTGCACTTGGACACAATAATGAGCCGAAGACTCTAATGTCAAACAATGAATGGCTTCCCCTTCATAAATGCCATCAGGCATCCTTTTAGTCTAGACGCTTGACCACACAAGGCGACACTGGCTGCACTCTGCCTTAGACACTGCCATCTGTGTGTGTGTGTACCCAGCCAGTTACACGGAAGGAAAAAAGGGATTCATGTGGCACACATGTGCACCACGTGGCTTTGACAGAAAGAGAGTGAGTGTGAGGCACCCCCTTCCCATGGGTAAAAGGGAATATGCGGCAGACAGTGTCACCCACCATGGCTACTGCTTTAATTAAAGCCCTAATGATAGGCTTTCAGCTGCGATGGAGCTTATCATCACACATAATCGCTCGCCGCTAGTTAGTGCTGGCAGAATTACAACCATCTGGTCTGCTAAGAACACATTCTGATCATTCTTTATACAGCGCTAGTGGTTCACATACAGTATTTATATTGGGAGACCCCGATTATGTGAAAGTCTGTTTAAATATTGTACAATAATGGGGCACATCTGTGTTAGAGGCATTTGGATCATCAGTGAACATCTCCATTTTAGGATGTTCATCAAGAAAACTCTCACCAAAAGTAGGTGTTGCTACTTTCTTTTATTATTCAAAACATTTGCTTATTTGCGCAGCAGTAGTCACCATGTCAACTTAAAAGTCCTGTATCGGGTCACTTTCACACACAGAACATAATTCAACAAATGTTTTGAAGCTTAAATCTGTGACTATTCTTGTACACCGCCACCCTCATCAGCAAATGTAAAATGATTCGCCTCATGAAGCAATAATGACGCTTGGAAGATGTGTTTATTTGAGTTAGCCATATCGAAACCTTTCAAGATTACACCGGCTAAAGGTGAGATTAACATGCATGTAAAAGAAATTGTTATTCCTACACTCTACTTCAAGCAAAAAAAGACACGATAAGCCCTCGAGGTTGGATTTTTTTCTATTTTGAATACGCAGAAAAGAGTGTCAGCATTATAATTAGAGAGCATTTTACGAAATGTGGAAGCAGTAACAGCCAAAAACAATACGTGACTAATATAACGAATGGATGGTAGATAAACTGAAAGGTGGCTGATTGGATGGATGGGGATTCATTTTCAATAAGAAAACTTTATAACCTGTCAAGAAATTCGCCGCAATGAAGATCAAAATCACATCATAAATTTGGTTTTCGAAGAATAAGATGAACATTTATTTATTTTTTTTTTTATTGAAAAGAACAGCCTCTTGCGGCATATTGAGACAGGGAAGGCACACCTTTAGACGTTAGTGAGAGATGCAGAAGGATTTATTGTAGAAGAGATGTAAAGTTGTTCACATCAGTTTCAGACGACTTGAACAGATGATGTAATGACACATAGTTTGAAAGCTTAAAAGTGCAGAGAGGGGTGGTGGTCAGGTTTGAGCACAGAGGCACACCAGGAAACGAGAATTTGCATTCCATTAGAAACCAAACCTAACCACACTGTTTTTGTGCCAGACGTAAGCCAAAGAAACAAAAGCAAACATAACCAAAGACCCTGTACATCAGAGAGGACGGGAGCTTCAATGCGTTGGCCCACGATGCTAACTGGGAGGCTTAGCACATCAGGCTGTGACACACAAAAGGGTCCCTTGTGTGTTTGGATGTGTCACAAGGAACCGTGTCAAAATGTCAATAGCCAACGAGCTAAAGAACATTTAGAATGTTCTGTATGTGGGGCATTCATAGATGCTTTAAATTACAGCTTGATTACATGCTGTATAAACCCAATGCCAGCTTGATCTACAGCGTTACAACATGCTACTGGAGTTGGGAAAACTCCATATCACACAGGGGGTAGTCATTTCTACGAACACCATTTACAAAGCAGGTCATAGTGATTTATTGTTTTCTTCACGCCTGATTTGTTGACATAAACTAACAGACTGCTTTCACACTTACATTAGAGCCTTTTACTTTTCACGCACACGGGAGTGAGATTTACTTCCAACGAATCAATCTAAGGTCAAGCGAGGAGCACTTAGGGATTATTTACAGCTCTAGGACACAGCCAGAGTGGAGCTGACAGGAAAGCTGCACCCCGAGAGCTGGTAATTCTCCTCCATGTTGGGCGCCACAAATGCTCGGCTGATAAAAGATGCTCCGCTGCTGCTGCTGATGTAAATCCTGCGTCTGTTTACCGAGGGTTCCTGATCAAAGCAGGGATTGAGAGATGTAGGGTCCCAGAGGGAGACATCAAATGGAAATGAAGTTACAGAAGTGCATTGCTGAGTCACTGTAGGTATGTGCTTCTGTGAGGTTAAGAGAGTGAGTGTGTGTTACGGGTTTAATGGTGGGGTCTAATGGCCCACATTAAGATGAGACGATTATAATGTTTGTTTTTTATCATGATATTCTGGTTTCTCATTAAAGCAAATCATTTGCCAGGGCCTTTTAAATATATCTGTACCATTAACAGGGAATGAATTCTGCCCTGAGGCGCTTGCTTTACAGTACTTTCACAGTGAGGTGAACCTCTGTTGTTCTCTTCTTTTATCTGTCTTTGACAAATTTATCTCCTTCATATTTGTCATCTGTTACTTCGTCACCCTCCCTTTCCTGTTTCTCTGTGTTGCTTCTGCCCCCCAGCTGAAAGCAAACTGAAGATAACACAAAAAAAGGTGTAGCGTCTGCAGCAATTGACAACCTCTCCCCATGGTGCTCTGTAATCATTCATGCTTCATTAAGTGACTATCTGTTATCACTTTGGATCTCTGTTTGGAAGAGCATGAGAAAGGTGGAGGGCTATGTGGCAATTTTCAATTTTCCGGTAACACAAACTGTGGTGTTTTTAAAAAGTTGAGCAGAAAAACATTCAATAAAGCAAACTTTTGACCTTCAAAGCAGGTCAGAGGGTCCCCAGCAAGAGCTGTTTCTGGGAATGGTGAAGCTTCTTCCAGAGACGCTTTCATGATGCTGTAAAGACACTTTAAAACTGGCCCCCAAATAGCCAACAAGGAAACAAAGAACCTGAAGAACAAGTGATTACATTTTGGGTGAGATCATTGTGTGGAACTGGGGTTTTTTAAAAGGACTTTTTGATATTGTGAGACAGGGAACCCAATCCTTGGCAGAAGCATGAAAAGATGATAGACACCAAAAGGCAAAGAACAAAACTTGAAGCATTATAAAAACCTTGAGGTTGTAGTGAAACATGACACTGGTTGCACACAGAGAAACACAAGACAATCTGAAAAAAAAGAAATATTGTCACTGCTTCTGATGAAAATCAAGTTCTGATGTTGCTAACATGTTTAAATGGTGACTTTATGTATTATGACAGACATTATGACCAAAATAAGAAGCTGATGTCATAACAGAGGATTTTATTTGTACTGCAATCCACCAATAAGAGTCTCCAAAACATACATTTTGACAAATCTAAGTAACAATCCTGACGACTTGCGGAGGTCGGGCTTCATGTCGTAGAAACCAAGCATATCATTCTGATGCATCAACTAGTCAGCGACCTTGCACAAATAGCTCTTCCTCTTCTTCTTTGGAATCCAAGTCTGGTTCAAACATGTATGCCTGAATTACTATTATTAGGATAGAACTTGTCAGTGTGCAGCGTATAGTAGGCTAGTTAAAAGTCATAAGACAGTGCAGGTAAGTGCTGGCTTGGTCTGACTGCAGGTGAGGGTGGTGATCAGAGAAGATGTGAGGATACGTAGTACATGAATAGGTCCTCACACCTAGATGAGGGAGTGGTGTAGAATTACACCGTGATGAAATATTGAGACCGCAAGGGGATTGAAAAAAAAAAAAAAAAAAAAAATCTGTAATTTTTGAAAACAGAAATGAGTTTTAAGGGTTTCAACAATGATTTAAGTAGGTCTTTAACAGACAAGAAGGGTCGAGTAATTAAAAAGAAAAACAAACAAAAAAACAACAACACAGAAACACAAACCCATAACACAAGATGTAACGCTTGAACCCAGAACTGTGACATTCTGAGAGTAGACAGCAGTAAAAAAAAGAAAAAAAAGATGTGTTAAATCACTTTTCAACATTTCTGGACAGTGGCTAGTTACCAGTTTTGCCTCAAGGCTTGTGGTTGGGTGGCAGTGTTTCTTTATGCTGTATAAAGCCCTTGTCTGTCCCCACCACTCTTGCTTTGCATGATTCTGCACACAGTCACCATACTCCGTTTGGAGACAGTTCCATTTGGGAGATTCTGATAGTCCATGATGTTTCCCACTGAAAACTCAGGGAAGCAGCTGCACACTTCACTTTAACAGATGTAAGGATATTGAACTAATGAAATTAAACCACTTGCATTATATATGACTCGAAACCAGAACCATTTTGAAGCCGGGGATTTAGTGTTCCTGCAACTAAGCTGAAGAGCTCAGTCATGGCATCAGAAAGTGATTAATGCAAAGGATATCAAATCCAGTCACAATCACCTCTCGTTACATTCTGGACTGTGTCTGCATAAGGCGACCATGTCAAGTACCGTGTCAAGTCAAAAACATTAGCATATTCATTCTTGAAGTTCATTTTTGCCTGAAACCAAACACTGTAAAAAAGCAAAAAATCAAAAACAAACAAACAAAAAAAACAGCAAGAAAAACCCTGAATGTAGGGTGTTTATTAGTGAAATCTATAACTTTAGGTCATCCAATTGTTTGACACAACATTTTTACTTTAATGGTAAAGTTGAATTTCTGTGTTTTATTTATCTAAATACAAAACTTTAAATGATCTGAAATGACTTATGACTTTCCTGCTCAGGACTTCGATCTCTTGTGGTTATTTGGCATGCTGCTCGGATACAAATATGTGCTGCTTATGAGCCATGACATATATTACAGCAATCGGTCTGTACGGTGGGCTCTTAAAAAATTTATCATGACAGCCAGT
>KV751348.1:9880237-9904654 GCA_001698575.1 Mola mola | reverse complement strand
GATATGTGATCAGAGCTGGGGTGCAGATGTGAGACTGGGACATTGTGGCAGTTCACTCAAGTCGAGTGGTGCTCCACGGAGGAGGAAGTGTAGTTTTGCTATCAGATATAAAGATCAGAGGAGATGGATAGTTCAGTTATCACATCTGCAGTGATTAGTGGAACAGGACGTGGTTTTGCTGATAGGAATCTGTGGGCTTCTCGCAGATGCCGAAACAACTCAGTCAACAAAGTGCCATCTTTCTGTTGCCCTTGGCATCCATCGCTCATCGCAGTTTAGTTAATCCTTAAGTTTCTTTGGTCTTACTCTGTCTCATTTTGATTCAGGGGTAAAACCTTGCAAACACTTCATGTGTTGCTTGTAAAGTAAACTTTCAGTCATATCTTGTCTTGATTCACACAAGAGACAGAAAAAGTGAGAAGAAGAGTTACAAATATTGTACAAAAAAGTGTTGTAAACCCAGAGCCTGAGCCTGTGAGCAGAGTGGAGAGGTCTGAATCTCCTCTCCCCACATTCTGGCCCAGACAAGCTTCGGAGACGTATGATTTGAACGTTACCAGAGTGGGATGGAGCAAGACATTTTTTCACCTCATCACATCTCAGCTGTTTGCTTCTCTCCTTTTTTCATCTCGCCTCAATTCATGTCCTTTCAGTGCAACCCTCCTCATCTCACACGTCTCTTCTAATCTGAATTGAATTTTATGAAATGGTGTGCCATATTTTGATGACTCATTGTGGGATTCTCCTATCATCTTGTCATATTTATGTTCCTGTACAATACTATCAAGATCATTTATACTTTAGTCAGCTCATTTAACATCATTTTCTGTCATCGTCTTGCCTCAGTATTGCATATCTCAATTTGTCATGTCATCATCTCAACGCTCTTGTCTCCTTTGTCTCATGTTTCATTTTGCAACTATTCTTCTCGATTACAGCAATTTGATGTTTGTACAAAATAATCGTTTACTACGTTTATTTACTTTTTCTTACATGAGCACTAAAAGTCAGACCTTAAACTCTTCAACTAAATCACATTTCAAACACTCATCCCATTACAATTCTTCATAACTTGCACTGCATCTCTCTGTATATTTTGATCTTTTTGTTTTTTAATTTCAAATTAAAATGCCATTACTGTAGATTTAATCCACATTTTTCATAACAAAGCGCTTAAGTGTGACACTTACAAAGCCAGGTTAAAATCAAGGTACACACACACACACACACACAGTTTCAAAGCATAATCATCTCTTTCTACCGGATGAACCCTTAATATCCTTCCATCCTTCATGTAAATCACATTCTTGTGTCAATGCCACCTTGGGGCTAATGTGACAAGCCTTCTCACTATCTTTATCATAGTAATTAACATCCAGCTCCATCCGCCCATGCAAACATATACACAAATAATCCCTGAAAATATTCCAAGTCCTTTTTTTCATTTTCTTATTTTATCCTTTTCTGTTTCTTGTACAGCTCATACTAGTCATTATCCTGTCATATTGGCCTGCCAGATCTCGCCCCAAACTGCTAAATTACTGCAGCGAACAGATGACACGGTGTGAGTGTGTATTAGTGTGTGTGTATGTGTGATTGTATGCATTATTATGTGCATAGCGTCGGCATGGACGTATTTGCTATCAAGGTCTGTGAAGTTTAATAGTGCTGAAATGTAATTTATTGGTGAATTTTTCATCAAATGTATCTCCACACTAAATAAACTGTTCTGCTGGATAGTTAAATATTTGCTTGGATTTCCTTTTTAAAAACTCAGTTGTTCAGATTGGGGTCAGATGATATAACACGCATAACTCTGGGGGTTTACACACATGTGAGGCGACTCTCTGTCATCAAAGCAGAAGAGGTTTGACTGAATGACTCACGATCAAACCATACAATCTGCTCTAAAGGTCATGTTTGTTTGCAAGCATGTAACCTACTAGAATGAGCTGAAGAATGACACTAAAGCCCCACCAGTTACTGGGGTACTGACACCAAGCACTGCATGACCTTTGCAAAGCACTAGAAAGGAGGGGGGGTTAACATCAAAGGGATGTTTTGAATTAGATATTATAAAACATTGCAGACCTGATGATGCCCACGGTGAGTCACGGCTCTTCTCACCCCCCCTGTAAAAAACTATTCAAAACACAACACACCTGCAGGGGTGTGTGAGGTGTACCAAATAAATCCCACAAAAGATAAGAACTTATATTATGATATTTAATGTTAACTGTTGTCTTTTTCTTGTTTTAAATGCTGTATTACATTACAATGATCTAATTCTTCTGAACTTATTGGAGTAGTTAACCAGTAGTATTTGCCCTCATTAAATTAACATTACCGATGATTATTTATAGAAAATGGCATTGTGCTAATATTTTGCCAAAGACCCAATATTCATCCCTACAATACTGTAACAGTTTCAATATCAAGGTATAAGGTTAAGGTTATTTTGACATTTGATTTTGTTGGCCTTATACCTGATATACTGTATAATATTATGCACTAAAAACATTGTGATATTATTTTAAGGCCATAGTGCCCAGCCTGCTTGTGCATTTGTAAAATTGTTCAGAAAAACACTGAAAATAAAAATATTTGCAACAAACCTCAAACTGAACACATCCCTTGTTGGCATACTTTCTTTATACATTACACTCAAGTAGTTTAATCAATCAATCAATCAAATTCTATTTCTATAGCCCAAAAGTTTGAAGAATGTACAAATGTGACACCTTCTACCCTTAGACCTGTGCAGGCCTGTGTTCAAGCTTATAGTTAGTGCTGGACTAACTATAAGCTTTATCAAAAAGAAAGCCAACTCATAAACACAGAGAGGGTGTCAGCCCCCTGGACCTGAACTGGGAGCTGGTTCCAGAGAAAAGGGGTCTGATAGCTGAAGGCTCTGCCTCCCAGACTAATTCTGGATATCCTAGGAGTTAAACGTAAGCCTGAGTTCTGAGTGTTGTGATCTAGTTTGGTAATAAGGCACTGTATGCGCTTCAAGATATGAATGTACAAGGCCATTTAGGGCTTCGGAGTACAACAGCAGAGTTCTTGATCAGCTGGAGAGTCTTTAGAGACTTGATAGTCCAGCCTAGAGGTACCAAATGCATCGACTAATTTTTCCGCACCTTTCTGAGTGAGGGAATGTCAGATTTTTAAGTGAGCTCATACACAATTCTGCTCTGGTCTTTACTGATGAAAAACTGTACAATGCACAGCCTTGACAGAAAGGGCAGGAAGAAGGGCCAGGTAAGATGAAATAGTGCAGGCAATGGGAGTGTTATTTTTGACAGATTTTCACAGTTCCAGGACACTGAATTAGGAAAGCCTTGTGTGCTTGCTATGCTGATCTGTGCCATTGTGAAAAGGACATTCCTGCAAGAAGGGAACTTGGTTCTCTGTGAAACTCCCCTGAATAGATAAAAGGTTTTGTGTTTTTTGGCAACTTTTGAAGGGATCAGACATGGATCAGTAGCCAAGCAGTGAGACTTGTGGAACAGACATGAAGCCAGTAGACAGAGATGAGGAAAACTACAAAAAGCAATGGCCAAACATATGGTTTGGGTTTGATTGAGCACTGCAGATGGGGGCTGCAGGCACAGATGGTATACCTACTGTCAAGTGGACAAAGGTTGCTGGTCAAATGCGGGGTGTTTGAGTACTGTGTCAAGGAGAGGAAAACTAATTTGTGTATTCAAGTTAATACTTTGAGCTCATTTAAGGTCTCAAAAACATACAATTACATACATTAACATGACCATATAGCATTAAAAATGGGTTAATTAATGTCAGAGGAGTACACTGTTGCAGTTTAACTACTGTAGAGCTGAATATGTTTCCTAGAATCAGGTCTAGGGTAACAAAACTGTTGCAGAATTGCTGTTTTTGGATCATTGCAAGAATTTTATTTTCTCTTTCAGAATGCCTTAAAAGGCGAATGAGATTGCATTTACCGAAGACCCGTTATTTTTTCAGAAGGAAGGTTAAGTCTTCACACCACTGACCTAATCAACCCCTTCAGACCACGAGATGACCTAAACATATAGATATAGTACAAAGCTGATACTTAATTCCACTTGACATTATAAATAAGGAGAGGGACTGACAGTTTTACCTGTTTCACTGGGCCAAAGAGTTTTTAGAGATCAATGATTTACTCACGAGGAGATTGAGTAAGTTTTATTATAATTCAACCGGCACCTCAATTTGTGTCTGTGATTGGTGGAAATAATCATACTTTTACATTGAAAATTTTTTTATCCCCATTATTAGAAAAAAATATGGAAATATTTTTCATTTCAGAACTCTATCTGCATAATATGAAATAATGTCTCAGATGCAAGGGATAATTCCAACTGTTTCATTATGAGAAATTGAAAGGCTCGGTCTGTCTAATCCTGCAGTTATGAGTCAGGAAACTATTGTTTGTGAGAAGTAACATTTGCAGTAACACTGCACATGTTTCACTGTAAATATAATTTGTCTGCATTCTTAAGAATAAGACTAATATGTAATAATATATATGTATTAATGACGGTCCATTATTGAGTCTCGCTCCCAGGTCATCAAATAGCAATGCTATGGGTTGTAATATTTATCAGAAACTGATGCTTTGCGCTATTAACCTAAATTGTCAGCTTTGCTCCTTTAAAAGTACTTTTTTCATATAATTTATTTTCTATATGTGGATCAGATGCCAGTCAATTAATTTTTAAACGATGAACAGACAGTCCAGGGGGAACTACACACAAGTGTCTATAATCAGGAAATAAATGACTCCTGGTAGCCAATCAGAATCAAGTATTCACCGAATCATGTATCAATTAACTTCTATGGCTTCAGGTTTCCATATCAATTATGATATTTCTGATGTCACAAATCATGTTCATGTAGCCCACCTCCTAAATTTTCAATGAGCATGTAGAAACTTAGTACTTCCAGCGATGAATTTGAAGGCCTCATACTGCAGACGCTGCACACACTTCATTCTATACAGTGAAACTCAGACATTCACCTCCGGGAACAAGAAGAAAAACATATTTGAGTAGAGAAGCGATTCCAAGAGCAGACATTTTATTGTAATTTTCACACAATTATATTAATTAAATGCCACGTTTACTGCTTCAGCAGTTTTTCCAATAAAACCAAGACTTTGATATTAATTTCATAGCCCTACTGGTTGAAAGTTTCACATCTGTTTCACCTCTGACAACACCCATCATAAGTGATCAGTGTGGTTAGGTGCTGGATGCTGTGCTGAAGCAATGTGAGAAGAGAAACTACACTGAGTCAGCAAAGAAAAATTTTCTGGCCTCGGTTTCTCTTTGAAAACAGGCAGCCGTGTCTCGACCAACCACGATGAGCTAAAGCTCTAACTTAAGCAAATCGGCAAATTTGGGCCACATTGTCTAAGGTCATTATGTATTACCATATTTAGTCTTGTTAAATATGTGTGCTGCGAATACCTGTGTGATTAATGTCGTACAGCCTGTAATATTGGAAAAGCTTGGGATGGACACCATCAATGAAAATCCAAGTTTAAGTTTCGTTACTATTGCTGGCACAATCGAGGTAACAATACTAATATATCTATTTTTTTCTGATCTCTTTAAGATAAACAGGCAGCATTAAGTTTCCCCCCCAACATGTAACGCTAATCAGCTGCATATGAGCTTCATTTGTGAGAGTATAGCTTGGCCTGCAGCCTCTCCCTGCCTCTCTCTCCCTCTCTCTCTCTCTCTCTCTCCCTGGCCTCCTTTCCATCCTGTGTGTTTGGGTGTTTTGATGTTTTCGTGATTGCTACCACTTCCCAGCAGCCACAACTCGAGTTTGTCCACACTGCCCTCATGAAAAATAAAGCAAGAAAATGGGCTGTGCCCGCTCGAGAGGGTGACAGTTGGTGAGCTGGCCTGGCACTGGCCTGGCATGGGAGCGGCACAATCAACCGGAGCTGCATGTTTGCTGCGCAGATTTCTGACCGTGCCGGCTCGCTAAGTGAATATTTGCACGCACACTGGTGTTATTTGATCCACCTCAGTGTCATGTGCTTCCACAAGTTTAAAAATTGAAGAAGACGGAGTTCTCTGGTGGCTCTCAGCTGGCAGTTTGATTCAGACTTTATTATCTGCGCTTGGTTCTATAATAAGCAGGAACTGTCCCGTCTGATTAGGCACGCTCGGCGGTGCTCTTCGTCTGCTCCACCCTCTCCGCCCCCTCCGTATCCTTACTGAGTGAGAGGACGAGGGCAAGGCCTCCCAACGCTCACTGTCTGCTCGGCTGGAGCAGGAGTAGAGCTGCTCCACGGAATTAACCCGCTACCTGCCTCTGGATCACGGCTCATTGAAATATCTACCTATTACGCCAACTTTCTGACCGCAGCAATGATTTAAGCATGTTATGAGATGATTTCAAATGATTTAGTTTACTGATTTTACACCCAAGTGAGGCCAAAGGTCTTTTTACGCGTCGAAAGACTTCAAAGAGCCAACACTGTCCAAGTGCATGGGAATGAGAGGATATGATACTGAATGTAACAGGGCGACTCATTGGGGCTAATAGGCTAAAAATTGTTGGTTGTGGTCTCTAAGAAAAAAATCTATGACAATGCCAGAATCACCCTTTAAGGCGCTATTAACACACCTAAATTGAGTCAAGCGTTTCCACCATCAGTGTAAGAAATCTTTGGTCCAAAAATTACAAAAGTACGCGTCGTCCAATCATTTGTAGGTGTGCACAGATGTCACTGACCTGCCGCTGACACACTGGCCATAATGATGTGTGTGCGTCTGTAATATATTAATGAGCAACTCACCCAACCTCTACACTACAAACACTAATGGTTGTCATTGTTTTATCTATATTTATTTTATACATTTTTAATTCTATTATTTTAACTTCTACATCTTACAAAAAATAGATAAAAAAAATAAAGCTTGTTCTTAATCACCATCTGAAAATTTAATATCATCAAGCAAATTGTAACAGATAATGTTAAAATATTAAATGGCACTGTAACTGATTAATATTTTTTTCACTGGTAAAGCCACGAGAAGTAAGTCATTGAATTGTTTTATGTGTAAGTCAAACTGTTTATTGACTTGTAGTGCCGCTGGGATGCGTTTCAGCTGCTGCCTTGACTGAATGTGTAAAGCTACTACTTTGGAATTAGAATGAACCACCTCATTGAAAGGATCCTTGGTGAACTGAGAGAAAATAATAGATAGGCAATGTTGTAAAGTACTGTAACAAAGTTTTGGTTTTATCTTAGCAGTTTATACTTCTACTTTCAGTCTGGGCTGTGGGTTTATCTGATTCTTCTCTACAATTTTCCCAGATACAAACTTGCACATTTACACTTACTGTTTGGGCCAAGCCGTGATACTATGAACACTACTCGGTGCACTATAGTCAATATGTTAAAATGTTTGAAAGTCTGCCTGTTTTGTGTCATCGTAGTAAAGTACATTCTAACACCGGATACTATTGATACTTAGAATATTTAGTTACCTTAAAGTTACTTTAAAACATAGGTAAGTGATTTCACTTTTATAGTGAGATATAATAACTTTTACTCAAGTATGGTTTTATAATAAAATGCTTTTTTTTTTACCACACTATATGTAAAACAAAAGATAAAAGCTACCATATGCAACAAACTCTGAAACAGCTATTACAAATTTTCAACACTGTTTAGCATCTTTGAAAATACACAAGTTGACATTTTTCCTATAGTCAGTTTTTATTTACACTCTTACAAAGACCTCATTTTTTGTGCTCGACCCTGAAAATTCAAAGGCATTTGCTTTTCAAATATGCCTATTTTCAATGTTCAGAAATATGATACCTACAAAGCTTTATTTAATAAATTCTCTGAGTGTCTGACACTATGGAGGCTTAAGAAAATCTGCTATGTAGAGAGCTACCTTGATAAAAAACTTCTGCCGTTTGCATGGTGACTGTACTGCCTGAGGCAGACAGGCTGGCTGGCTGCTGATGTGAAAAGCATGCAGCAGGGTGCAGATCTGTACAGGCTCCACATCAACAGGGTCTCACAGGGCCAATCTTAATGTAAGATGAACCCAAAAAATGTTTTCCATAAAGCGGAAACAAGAAAGAAGAAGTTACCTTCTTCACAGCTTGTTTATGTAATTTTTTTTTCCTACAGCACCAGAAAATTGACCCAGGACTCATTTCCAGTAAATAGGACAAGGGTTGCATATGCTGTCTGCACTTTTTGTCGTTTTCTGAGAGGGTGGGTTATGCAAGCCCTCTTTCACTGCTAATTCCATCAAAGCTTTTGGGAGCAGTTCTAATTGGGCGTCTCTATTTTTGGTTGTCTTCCAGCCTTGTTTTGCTGCCTTTGAGTAAAGGCAGTGCAGCGAATTTAAAGCTGGGTGATAACAGGGCCATTCGCCACAGTACTGAGTTTGACCCTGCAACCAGCCTCCATGACGGATGTGAGATGATTCCTAGCCCTCCAGCTCAGCACGACACACTCAGCTCAACTCAAATACACTCTCACAGTCTCTCTTCATTTTGCTGTGTTTCTCGTCTCGTCCCCCGTCTCTTTCCTTCCGTCTCTCTCTCTCTCTCTCTCTCTCTCTCTCAGTCGGTCTCTGTTACTCTGCAGATTGACTCTGTGCTGTATGCAGTCTATTTAAAGCTGGTGCCATAACCACCCACTGCATCTTTAAGAAGTGGTGACTCACCTAAACAGGTCAGCTCAGTAGACACACACATACACCCTCTCTCTCTCTCTCTCTCTCTCTCTGTATGGGCATTTGTGTGTGTTCTAAGGGTGTTAGATCATCTTGGCTTTAGTGCTTTGCCAGGGCCTTTTCTTTTTGGTGACAAGTGCATCTATTTTGTAATGATAGCACTTCTCTGTGTGTCGAACTGGAATCTACAGGATTGCCAAACTTATGCACACACACACACACACACACACACACACTTGAATGTGATCTGTGCACTTAGTGGTATTAAGCTGCATGCTATTCTGGGTGTATCCAGGGGACTTTCTAGCTTATGGGAAAAGTAAATGAATACATTTTTCTTTGCTTTGCTCAGTTGTGGGAAGTACAGTATGTGTCAGACTATGTAAGCGTGTGTGTGTGTCTGACAGGACTATAGGTACGTCTACCAATTGGAAACAAACAGGGCAGTACATATAGTGAGTTTTGTATCTATGGCAAGAGCTCCCAGGCAGCCAAACTGTGGCAGTTTTCACTGCCACAGTTTTGAGTCTTCCCCTTGCTTCTTTGCATTATTAAATAATCCCTGAATAATTCACCGCCTTTCATATTAAACAAATATTTTTGCAACTTGCACCTGCAAGTAGGTGAGGGCTGCGCAGTGGCAGTTATTTAGCACCAAGAAAGTACACATTGTGATGAAGTTTTTATGTAATATAAATACTCTTGTCATGTTTCAAGCAGTCCAGTGATTGTGGACGGTTCTAAGCTCCTGAATGTCATAAGTCATGACATCTCATCATCCCATCCTCTGCCGAATCTATGGTGTAATATCTTCAAGGATGCGCGCAACACTTGTCGAACGTTGACCCCAGAGAATTGGTTTATGCCTGCATGTGGATAAAAATCATTGTTCCCTTTGTGTCTTTTTGTCATTTTGCATTGTAATGTATATTTTCTACACAGCACGTAAATCTGCTCAAAGGGTCCTTGCGTTACTTTTTTATGCTCTTTCTAATGTTTGGGGTGACACAGAAATAGAGCTTGTTTCAAGTCGACCAACTGTTACCATATGGCGTCTCGTCCCCGTGCGTCGCATAATGACATGACACGACCACATGAAATGCTTTGCTGCAGCAACGTTGCCATGCAAACTCTGTGTGGTGGACGCTCTGAGACCCCGTCTGAACTGTGATAGGCGACGCCTAAAATCCCAGCAATGACGCCGCAATGTCATGGCAGACAAGGACTGACTCGTGTGCTGACTTGTTAGTCATGCCTTGATGCACAGTTTAAAGAGGACTCCTGGAAGCACCCCGGATGCGCATGTGTACTTCACACACACACACACACACACACACACACAGGCACTGAGTGCTCAAAAAGAAAGTGGCTGCATCATTTGCTAGTCTGACATGAAACCTTGGTCATGTGTTTGTATCGGGTGACTTCAGAGCAGGTTCTTTGTACAGTAACAGAGTTCGAAAAATAGAAGCCAAAAGGTAAATAAACGAGGATAAAAGGAGAAAAATAATTTTTTTTTAGAAGTACATAGGCTCCAAATGAATGTTAAACAGCACGTGTTTGATTCTCTCATACTATAGCAGACTGATTTCTTCATGATTTCCCCGCTGTGTGTATCAGTGTATGGCTGATACAAGTATGGGTATGCCCCTAAAAATAATCTTAATTGAAATATTACATACATTTACAAACAGTCTCTAGGTCTGGGTCATGATTAAAAAAGATTTCCCCGGACTTTTATTAAAGCCCGAACCACAATTGTTTTTTCTTTAAAGCAACAGTTTAGAAGCTTTTAACCACATATAAAAATAACCTTTTATGGTGTATGTAGTGAAAATATATAAATAATGGGAGTAATGGCAGATGGACCCTTATCTAACCAGATAATTAACTCTTCAACTTTCACACACACACACACACACACTCACAGAGACATATACATTTACAGTCAACACTAAAGTTTTTAAAAATACTGAGACTGACATACTGTAAAAAAAAAAAACCCATCTGGTTCTGGCCTACATCTATATTTCTGTGTGCAATGTTGTTTTTTCATAAATTCAACTCTATTGAGGAACTCAGTTTGCACTCTCATGTTTACATGTAACTTTTAATGCTTTTTTAGTTATCATTAAAAAAAAATTACATATAAAAAAACTAATGGGATAATAATTTTAGTTGCTGCTGCTTTACATTTTAGAATTAAACGGATTTTTTTCTATAATGATATGAAAACAAAGACATATATAAAAACAAAATAGACAGCTTTTTACACGAGCTTCATGTATTTTGCTATATTGCAATTTAAATACTCATATTTTTCTCTCATTTATTTTTTATTTTATTTTCCTTTAGCATTTTTATTCTACAAACCTACTTGCTTTTAAAATGATTCATGGTTTTACTGCAACATATATTTAGCGAACTTGCTGTCTGATGTGAGGAAGATGAAATGATGCATGCAAGAGAATCAAATCAAACCTTTAAATATTTCTAAAGAAATTAACACAAAGTGGAAATCCACTTGTTTTTTTGTTTTTTTCGGGCTAACATGTACGCCGACCACTCCGGCTCAGTACCAAATATTTGACAGCCGAGCTGTACACGCTCCATTTATTAGAAAGTTGCTGGCTCATTTTTTTAGCAAGATGGAGCGTAAGAGCTCCAGCAAACACTCAGAAGCTGCAGCCACTCTTCACATGCAATAAAGTTTGCTGCCTCATGTGGGGGATCTCTCCCTCTTTTTAAAGCAAGACTTTTTTGGTCCATAATTTATACATTTACCTTACTTGCTTCTGCGTGCGTTGGCCTCCTGCATTTTTTAGAGGCTGGGTATTGAGGGATTTTCTGTCATGCTCTCTTGCTTTGTTCTGATCACGCAAGCTGCTGCCATTCCACATACGGGAGCGCTGGCATAACACAGGGTCCTAACTCATGCCACCTAACTTGAACGGTGACACACACGTGCGCAGACACACTATGTCATGCCAACAAATGGTCAGCAGACACACCCTCGTGCAGAGTGGAGAGGAAGGCCCACATCCCTCAGCTCAGGCTCCGGGACTAACTTATGCTGTTGCGTGAGTGTTTTTCACACAAACACAAACCAAACTGAGTCATTCGTGTGTGTCTGAGCAAGCGGAGGGGTGTTGAATCTTCCTCTCACACCCGTGCATGCAGAAGCAGTCCACCTCGCCTGCTCCCTGCGGAGGACACATGGCAGACTAAAATAGAGGGTGAGACCGAGATGAAGAGATTAAAAAAAAATACTGACATATAGTTCCTGGATAAAGTTCTACTACTGATTTATTCTCTGTCTTCACACAATAGTATCTGTTATAAATAAAATAAGCATAAAAATCCATGCCAGTAAACTGGTGCATACATTGAGCTTTTGCCTCTTTTCATTATTTTTTTCATGTAATAAAATACAGTCAATGTTTGTAAAATTACTGTGGACTAGTTTTCCCAGTCAATTCATTATAACCAGATATGGATTACACCATCCTGTAATCTATGTGCGTTTGAAAATGTGGATTTTTTTTAAGGTTGCTGTTGTTGCTCCTTTGCCTGTTCAATCATTTCTAAATAAAGTTGGCTTGACCCTTTTTCAAACATCATAGATGTCATTTAAATGGAGGCAGACAATGGCTCACTGAAACTCTTTAAAATATCAAGGGTACAATATTACACAAATTGTATTAAAATATTCTTTTATGTTTGCACTATTGTGCACACTCCTCAATATTAGTGTTTGATGTCAGCAACACTGCAACATCAGTGTTCCTGTTATTAGCTAATGTTACCTAGTTGATGTATTTTGGCCATGATATTGATCTTCGGTTTTGCGTACTTTTCTTCATAAATTGTCTTAAGATATCATTTTTTTAAAATGTAATTATCTTTTTATTGCAAGATTTATATTTCATAGTATAAGAAACAATATTGCCTGTGTAAATAAGAAATTAGTAATAAATGAGGACTGATGAAACTGCATTTACACAAAATGCTTTGTGTCAGGTAAATTGTCTCATCTCTATATATTATGGATTTAAGAAAAAAAATGTTTTGCTGAAACATAAGCTATAAATAGCTATAAATATATATAAACATTTTTCTAAACAAACAAATTCAATGCGATAAAATCTCCAATCAACTTTGAAAGTAATTTTAAAAAAATAAAATACAAAAACAGATATAAATTTGTTTTTCTTATTTTCTTATTTTCTTTAAAAATTAATTTCATATCTTCTTTCATCAATTTTTTTCATATTCTGTACAATAGCTCTGTGATGCTTGCTAACCTCAAACTTACTTTTGAGTGCCTTTGTGTCAACTTTATAAAAGTATTTAATTGCATTATCATTTATAAACTAGTATTCTAATTATTCTTTAAATTCCTACTTTGTTCCTAATTTATTATGTAATTAATATTTGTCTTTGATTCTGTTTATGAGCTAATCTACTGTTAAACTCAAATGTAACACAGACAGGGTCTCAGAATGATCCACTCAAAATAGATTTGAATTAAATCACAGTCATAACTAAACATCATTTTCACTTTTGAAGTTATTCATTTGCAGAGAAATGTAGATTAATTTTTTCTTACTGTCCAAAGAAAGTCCTTGACATACAGAGACGCCCCCTCCTCATCTCTCGGTCTCTCTCTTTCTCTCTCCCTCCTCCATGTGCTGTCATCTAGATTCCCTCTCTAACACGTAAATTTAGGTCAAGCCACAGTTTCCGCTCCGGGCTTCACAGGAAAATGTGGAAATGGATTGTTTCACACCACTTAATCTTATTGGGAGCGAGGGAAGGGAATGTGAAAACAAGGGGGACTAACGTGGAGGGCAGGGAGTGCAGAGGAGGAAGAGAACTGATGAGTGGCTGTAATTACAAAAAAAGTAGAGAGGGGTAAGTAAGAAAGGATGAGTAGGAGGGAGGAGAGGCAAGGCTAAGCGAGGACAGAGGGATGGGCTGAAGACAACAGGAGGAAGGAGGAGGAGGAGCAGAGAGAGGGAGAGAGAGGAACAGGTGAGGGCGAAAAGAGAATAAGAAAAGAGCATGCCACTCATGTCTCATCTCAGCGCTGTCTGCCAGCATCACAGCTCCCAGTGCTGGCAGCTCGCATACTAACAGACAGGCCATATGGCTTCATTATTACACACACACAAACACACGCACGCACACAAACTCATTACCATACACACACACACACACACACACACACACACAGGTGCAAACACTTGCAGGGAGAAGAGGAGGAGGTGCGTGACGAATTGAATGAAGAGAGTGAGGAGGAGGATATAACGGCACTTTGAGTTTCTTTAACTCTGGGGGCCTGCGAGGGAGGGCAGAGCTGGCCCAATTACCAGGGGCTTACACACACACACACACACACACACACACACACACAGACAGACACAGACACACACGCTCACAAACATGCCTATGCATATGCACTCAGTCATGCACACCTATTCTCAATCTATGAACAACTGGGAGAATATAATCTTCATTACCAGATACACGGACTACTTATACTTGGACTAAAAGAGGACAAATGACAGTGTGTATGCAGATGGTAACCACTCCAGCTGAGACACACACACACACTAAGAAAGCACTAGGGAGACTTACTTACCTACAGCCATGGTGGAGGTGTTCAAGCAAGAGGGACTGGCTGCGTACCGCTGTGTCAACCATTCGACATAAGTTGCATTCATTTGTGAAATGATCCAGGCAATGGAGGATCCTGGTCATGAGTCTTCAGGGGGGCAGGACTGGATGCTTGGTGGGGGGCCCTATTGTTGCCCTATTGTTTTGCTATATACAGTCAATGTCCTGCTGTAAATATAGTGCATCATATTTTATTTGATTGAAATATTACTTCCACCACAACTACATCCAAGCTTGTGACCAATTTACAGATTTCTGTAGGTTAATCTGTCAAACTAGAGTTGTTCATGGCTTGAGAAAATAACATTTCAAGTATTTGATAACAAAACATGATTAAAGGAACATGATTAGAGGAATTTCCTTAAAATACAAAACTAAATAGAACTTTGTGGTCTCTAGGGGAAAACCAGCCTGGGAATCACTGCGGTGCAACAGATTGTATATACATCAAATATGCTGACTCCATCTAAACTATTCACATTCACTGTACTGCACAATCAGCACTTTTCACAATGGAGTTTTTTTTTCAAAAGTAACTCCTTGGTTTCAGTTCAAGTAAGTTTTACTTTTTGTTTGTTTGTAACTTCTGGCAAATTCCCTGTCCAGGTTATCCAAGATTATCCAGCTTGGTTTGGAATAAATACATATATTATTTATAAGACTGAAAACTGGTGAATATGCTAAAATGGTCATAAGTAATGCATTATTGCTGGTCATTTTTAAATATGCACAGCTCCCTCTAGAGCCACAGAAAACTCTATTTTCCTTTCAAATGTGTGCGTGGGATATTAAGCTTCCCTTTAGTCCTACATTTCCCCTCAACAGTCGACTGTTTGTAAAGTTCATCGAAGCAAATTTCCTTCTCAGTGTTTTTTGTCTTCTGTGTGTTTTTTGTTTCTACAGTCACACAATATTATTAATCAGTGGTACACAACAATACTTTGAAATTAGTAGGAGATGAATGTGTGTTTGATGGATTTAATGTTTGTCTACAAAGCAGCAAGCAGACATCTTCATCACATGATGCAGCGAGTATGGATTTTTCTGTGGCTGTATATTAAAGTATGCAAAGACATATTGAATTAAACTAAGCATGTATTCCTTAAATTAGCTGACTCCGCTTCATCGCAAATGACTTTAATTCTAATTCACTTGTTATTATTAGTGGCCAAGTCATAAGTTCTTGTAACAAAACTGTGAACAAGAATAGCTCGAAAACATATGAGTGGGACATTTCAGCGGCACTGCACTGCGTTGACTTGGTGGCTGTAAATGTACTGGAGCGTGAAGAGACACGGTCAACAAGTTTAGCGATATCAAAGTCATAAAATACAGAGTCAAAACACACAAACAAACAAGCACTCACACTGCGTCCAACTTGGAACTGTTTAATAGCAACTCGACCCCCTTGAAATGATGTTTGTATCTTATATTACAAAATTGTTTTCATAATAATACTGTGGCGAGGACGTATTCCCTGCCTGGATTGTGTCAGGAGGCAGCATTTTTCTGACTTTAAGTACAGCACTTGAGTCACAGAGAGTTGGAAGGCAGACATACGACCGGAGGGCTGCTGTTGTGTTCCACTCTCCTGTCTATGGTTAGACATCTATACAAAACAGGAAAAAAATGTCAGGAAAAAAAAGAATGATTGTTTGCTGTTTAGGAAAAAAAAAAAGTACTGCTGAGTTTGTCTGCATTGCTGCAGACCAAAGTCAGGTACTCAGAACCTTCAGATGGTCCATGTGTGTGAGTCCACAGGGCCTCGCACCAACAGAGGGCCTCACGCTGACCTCTTGTTGAGGATACTCAGAGAGAGCATTCCAAAGTGAACAACTTCAGCACTTCAAAAACTTTGTTTCCTCAAAAGGATTGAAGAAACCTCCCTAACGGTGAGACTGCGCTCAGTCTCCGGTCGATGAGCTTAGTAACTGTGGGCCAGGGAAGCAAAGCTTTTCAGAGTTAAACCAAAACATTTCTGAGCCTTCGTGTCTCAGCACCAGACTATAATGTCTCACCCTCTTGAGAAATAAGTAGAATCCAAGCTGGATTGCAAGGACATATTGTCAAGTTTGCTGTCAAAAAGACGAGCAAAGTGACTCTCATTTAATTCATGGGAGTCAGACTGAGTCCATTTGCTTTCTTAAACAATCACAGTGAAAGTTCTGACTGAAGCATCACATGGAAACATTGAAGCGTTTGTCAACATTGGTCATTATCTCCAGTAAAGCCAGCAGGCTGTATGAGATTTTCTTTCCTCTGAAATAATTGATAAGCTTAAACATTGCACACATGATGCTGTATAATCCGGGCCTACTTTTTCAAAAGGAACACGTGAAATATGATTTTAAAATCAATTTAATTGAACCTGTGATATACTGTGACACTTTAAAATGAATTTATTTTTACAGCTGATTTATTGCCACTGAAAGACTATAACGGTGAAAAGTTCTATTCCATATATTTGATTAAAAATGTTTGCAGATTATGCGGTGCAGTAGAACTAGGATAGCTTATGCGCTTGTGCCCGTTATTCGTACACTTGGACATCAAGTTTGCACAGGGGTTTGCACCCCCTGTGATGGCCTTGAAACTACTACAGTGTCTACTATAGTGTCCAAACCTTTCTATAAACCCCCCTGGTGTGTTGCCTCATGTCAAGGGCATAAAAGTTGCACTGGAACTGGAACACTGAATGACGTCAGCACACTGACTAGTAGCATGTACATTCTGTGCCTGAGAAATAAGGAAACCAGATCGGCGGGGATAATAAACTAAACAGCGTTTCCTTATTACTCCAACTGAAAAGCTTGATGTGGCTAAAAAGAAGAAGGAAGATGTGTCCTGTGTTAACACATTTGAAACTTGCTCAGTATGTTGACCTTTCCTTATTTCAATTTGCATTCCCTCAAAACCGTTTCAAAAATTAAGAATGGAATTTCTTGGACACGGTCTGATATTGTTATTGTCTCCTTCAACATGAATGTAAAGTATATGAGTATATCCTGGATCTGTTTGTACTCATATTTGCATGCATATTAAGGGATGGGGCCAATGAAATTAAAAGAGAAGTTCCCAGCGTTCCATCGTGTTATCAGCACAGCGGTCACAGAGTGTTTGCCATTAAAAATGTTTTCCCTCAATAACATTCTCTTTAATTGCTCTCTGTGTTGACAATGGCAAACGATTTACTGACCCCCTGCGCCTATTGTTCAGGTTAATTTGTCTGGGCCAAGTTATAAGAACGGATGAACTGAAGCTGATGAAACGAAAATGGAGCCCTGCAGTCTCAATCACCGCCAGGACTGGAGCACTCACGGTCTCAGGGTAGGGGGCAGTGCCTGTTGCCACGATACAGGCCGGATCCAGTCTGGAGGTCCCGCTGCTTTATTGGACAACACGCTTGACCCTCAGGTGACCCCAAATTGGCCCCTGACCTGTGTAGTCACACCTAATCAAGGCAGCCATGCACACGCTGACTCAGGAGAAGGTTGGTGCTGCCTACCTGCTGTTCGAGACACAGAGCGCCGAGCGGCACCGCGGATCAGTATCATGCAAAGTGACATCTGCAAACATTTAAAATCACATTTACTACAATCACTCTTTGATATGTTGTCATCAACATGACATGTGGCATCTTGGAAATGTGTTTCAAGTGGTTCCAATCTCTGCTAACTATTTTGGAAATGGCAAAAACAAACCAATGGGAAAACGTTTGATATGTTGCTCAACAACGAGGGGGGCAGAACATTTATACAACAGGACAAACGGCCAAAAACGCAAGGGACCGTTTTGGTTTGTGATTCTTTCTCCTGTCCGTATTTTCTCCATCAAATTATGAATAAAGCCCAGAATATCAAAAAGTAACCATCCAACTGTTTCAAAAAAAAAAGAAAAGAAGAAGAAGAAAATAAAGAGAAAAGGCCCTTCACTTAGAATTACAGGCGAAATGGTTAAGTGATTCGGTTGGTCATGTGCCGCCTGCTCATACTTACATTAATTGACTCATTTAATGCTGTCATTTGCTCTCTGAAGCTAATAGCTGACAGTTATTGGGTTTTTATTTATGTTTCTAATCATGGAAGAAAAGCAGTAGGTTTTTAAAGTGCGTTAAAAGATTGAATACAGAGCACACATCTGCCGGGTGTGGTAATGAGTATGAAACACTGGCCCGTCACCAGTCTGCCTGCAAATACAAAACCATGCACTCATGTCATGGATCTCTTCATTCTGCGGCCTAACATGAAGAGAAATGGGACGGCACGCCCAGCGATCTGTCTGATTGCTTCAGAGTGGCCAGCGGGCTCAGACAAGGCAGGTCGGGCTCTCCGAACCAGACGCACACTTTCAGGAACCGGGAATTCAGGAATTTAAAGACGTGGATACGCTGCAATCACGGGATAACAACCGCCAACCCATCCTGAAATCTATTTACAGTGAATGAAAGTGATTTCAGAGACAATGAAAGGATGGAACATTCCCACCAAATGGATCTGTGGTACATAGCCTCTTCTAACTGTCTGATGTCATTGTTGAGTCTGCCCGCCTCAGTCCTCCTTGGTCCGACTCAGCCTGGCTGCGCTTCGCACGCTACTGGCATTTTAACCTTCATTTATTTTGATTTATTTAGATTTATTTATCTACATTTTTTTTTTCTCAAAATCACTATTTAGAAATTCTTCTGTTGAAATTCCACTTCTTTTTATAACCAAGACGTCGCTGCTGAATCATTACAGCTCCTTGTTTAACCATAATGTTTGCCCACTTACAATAAATGACTGAGTTCAACTTGCCCTTCATTCTTTAAAATTAAGAAAGCAAAATCACAGTGACTGGGCCTTTTAAATCTATCCAAAATATATTGTGCATACATAAAGAATAACTTCTTGATGCACTGGAGAGCCTTTTTTTGTGGTCTTACGCAAATTACGGGAGTGTTGCTCCGCCGGACGGGAGACTTTACAGCACAAAATGTTTCCAGCGATTGTGGCTGAATAAGCAGAGTGCAGACTAAGAGGAGAGGAGCTGGCAGCAATCCTCTGGCAGAAATTTAATCTGTTTGGATAAACATAACACGCAACCAACATGGACAAAGCCAAGTGCTCCTCCATATTGCCTCCATACACAGCAACACATCGTCCTGATCAGTGTCCAGCTTTTTAAGGCCTTGTCCTTAACATTCACTACAACGAGTGACTGTTTGGAGTCTCGTTCATTTTATTACCACATCAAGCTGGATTTGTTTTAGTTTTGAAGTCAGAAAGCTCAAATTTGTGTTGTTTATTTCAAAAATCATCAGAAACCATTAAAGTTGACCATCCCTTGTTACAGACTGCTTGTCGTAATTATGTACTCGTGTCAAGTCAAATCCATTCAAATTTAATAAAGAGGAATGACTTAGAAAAAAATACCTTTTACATTCATTAGCAGTTATTTACGATACTTTAATATTTCTGTTGAAAATGTATGTATAAATTATAGAATGGTGGTGAATGAGGTAAAGTTAGCCTCGCTCTGCAAACACATGAAAATCCCCCCAATCTGTATCTGTTTGACATGAAAACTACTTTGCTTAGCTATCATATTCATCCTTTCCTGTGAGAGCTTTGAGACCGCTGATGAATGGATTTTTCCAAGAGATATAATTTATTGGAATGAACCGGCCAGCCAATTGGAATAATTAGGAGGTTTTACTTGGCCACAGAGGCCCACCTACCTCGCCAGCGAAACAATCTATTCACCTGACCACAGCATATCTGCACACATAAATCTGTGGAATTACTCTGCTCCTGCCTGCTGGCTGTTTTTTCTTTGTGCGTCTCTCAGTGTGGTTTTCTTGTTTGTGTATATTTGCATGTTGCATGCATCCTTGTGTTTTTTTTTTTTTTTTTGAGTCAGACCCAGTCCAGTGTGTCCAGTTTGAGACATCTCCTCTTGGAGACGGGTTGAATGTTTCCTTTTCCAGGGCGTGACTCACATGCACCACAGCGACGGGCTGAATTGCTGGTGATTGACTGTAGGACTTTAGGACTGGTCTGGCTCTGCCGACCACGGTCATTCCATCAACCTCCCACCTTTTTAATGTCACTCTACAGATAGCCAGGAGCTCTCTGCGTTTCTCCGTAACCTCTACGGTTGTGTGCGTTTTACAAAAATGCAGACAAATTTTAAATGATAAAACATAAATTCCGGCCAAAGTCGGCTGTGCTTCAGACTGGTTTTGGTAAATAATGCAGTGTGTTTCTAAACATATTTCCATTGAGTATTGTAGATTTGAGTGAGGTTTTCTAACCCTCTGTAGTCTCAGGGTATTTAGTAGTTTAGTACTTTCGATGCTGTACGATTCAGAGAAATATTAACAAAAATGTCAGAACTGGAAAAAAAAATTATTGAATAAAATAAAAACACCTGTGTGTCCCCAGACCTGGAGGGGATGATAATTTTGTTACATTATCGCTCATCCTGCCTTTTATGCAATAGCACAATGTTTCAGAAGCTCCTTTGCAACAAGCAAAACAACATTGTAGAGTGTAAATTATTGGCTCTTTTGAACTTTAGTCTGTACTGGCATCGAGAATTTAACTCAAATGTGTGTGTGACTTACTTGTACAGTCGCTGTTCAACAGTCTGACATTTTTCTGAATTTGAAACGGGACTCCCCCCCCCCCCCACTCACACGACTCCTCCAAGTGTCTCGGAGTTCAATCTGTTTCAAGTCATATTATTTATATTGAGAGTACAACCCAATCGTCCTGGGCTCCGGGCTCTTTTTGCGAGTGCCCGCTGTCCATTTGCACAAAGCCGATTTTGCATCGGCCTACTGAGAAGCTGGAGTTGCTTTGAAGTGCTCTAATCCTTCCTCTACCTTCAGACAACCTTTCCCGACTCACAGCGGAATCGCAGTGCCCAGCGATCTGCACAGGCGGGATGGGCCACAGCCATTTATAAGAGTAACTGACACAAAAACACGTGTCTATGCACAGTATAATATGTGAAATCACATAATTATGCAGTCGGGTAGTACAGTATAAACAAACTTGGCCTTTACTGTGTACGGTATGAGTACACATACTGTACAATGATTTTTGAGGACAGAATTGGATCACCGTTATGATTATGGTGATTATTATTATGCCTATAGTTCATCTAATACAATTTGTAACTTTTTAAAAATAATTATTGTTTGATGATAATTTGAATAATTATTGATAAGATTTTTGAGGCCTGAGAACACAACCCACCACACACTAAACTGACTTTACTCTGCATTTATTCACCTGTGGTGTCTTCAGGTTTGCGCAATACAATCACAAGTACTCACAAGTGCGTTAAATACTGTCTCATGACCGGTTTCAACAGTAATTTTTTCACAGTATCGCAACAATGTTTAATTTAAAAAAACACCACCACAATAGGCTTAATTGGTATAATACGGAAATGAGACTAATCGAGCCCAAAACCGTTCCTTTATCGTTAGACAGGCAGGGTGAGTGTTAGGGAATTAAAGTATTACTACAGTTAATGTATTATTTTATAAGAAATAAGGAATTGATATTATTTTGGCTGGAATAATTTTCCTCCTTTTACCTCCCATTCTTTGATTATACACACCATATTCAGATTTAACTCAGGTTTTGGGACCACTGCTCTATTCAAAAATGCTTCATGCTACACTAATTTATAGTAAACAGGCTTGCTTTTCAAGTCAATTGTCAAAGTGATTCTTGTCACACATTCACACATTCATACATCAGTGGCAGACAGTACCATAGTCAGCAGTGGTAACCGTTCACATTTACGCTTACCTTCCCCCGGGAGAAATGTAGGCTTGAATGTCTTGTCCGAGGTTACTTTGACCCATATCGAACCACCAGTCTTCCAACCACTATCCAACTACACTGCCCCCTTAGTGTCAGTACTTATGAAATATTACACAAAAAGTGGTTCATTTTCTCTTTCATGATTGTTTCAAATTTAATTCGTGGCACAATTGGAGATCATTCCGTGAGAAACGCTTCCTCATAGAGCATCTATCCTCAGGGATGAATTTAGAATTGTTAGCACAGGTTTTTTCAGAGTATATGAATGTAAACAAGCACCTACTTCACAAAATATTGGACTATACTTTTGTATTGTGATTGTCCACCAAAATAGGCACAAATCGTAAATCACATCCAGGTGAAGGCCTCCTCTGGGTGAGATTCCTGCATTCTATTAAAGAGCCAGTGCTGTCACAGTGGGTGGCATTACTGAGCTGACAGCCGACTGAGGACTGCTGCTCTTTATTCGCCAGACTGAGATTTGCAAATTCTCAATTTCCTCCTTGCCTCATGCATAAACCCACACGCTATCAAGACACCCTTCAATAACAAAGGCCAACTTCTCTGAGTGAGGAAGATGACTAACAATTGGACTGAGCAGTGGACTTTCCAATCATAAATGCTCTTGTTGGGTGGTATGATGTCTCTTTTTCATACCTCTCTCCCTCTGGCTCTTTGGGTTTAGCCAATCCCCTGCCAGATGGGGTCACTAAAGTCTCACCATCAGCACCCCTAGTGGCCGGGGTTCTTTGTGGGGTTATGGTGTTGAGAGGAGAGCAATGAATAACATGACTGGTCAGGCCTATGCTGCGACTGTGTGCGTTTCAGTCGATATGTTTCAATCCAGCTGTTCAGTAATATTATAGACTCATGAATAATCCACATTCCTCTTTGGTAGTACTTCCTGACCTGATTATGTGTGAGTGTATGTGTGTGTGTGTTAGTGCTCTCTTTGCCTACCCAGTGCTGGAACCAGACGGTGTATGTTGGCTGCTTCTCTCTTCCTTAAGTGAGTGCCAGTTCTCTGACTGAAAAGAATCTCAGCGTTTAAAAGCAGTTTTTTTGAACTGCTCATCAAAGCCCCTGCAGACACTGTGCTGCCGATTTGAAGTCAATATGCCTGTTTTTTTTTAATATATATATATACATAGTTTGAAGGAGAACTTGTGGTCACAGTTCTGTGACTCTTTATTATATGTATGTGCTCCAATGAAAATGAGGCAACGGTATTTCTGCGGAAGGAATGATTGATTTAAAATGACAATTCTGATTGATTTCCAGAGCTCGGCTTCTCTTTAAAAAATTTTTCTCTTTGGATTTTGACTTTTATATCCTGTAAACCTATTTTTTTTTTTTTTCCTCCACTGAAAAATGTTCACATAAACTCACAAATATGATTCGTAAAATCAAATTATAGACAGTAACATTTAAAAAGGAAAGTCGTTTCATGGTCAAAATGCAGCTGATGACTTTTCTAGTTATTTATTATGGACTGTTTTGTGGACTAAGCAGAAAAAACTATGACATGACAAGATATATTTTTTAATCCCCTCTACATAATGCTAATAATAAAAAGGTATATAATATCTTACTGTTTTCAATGGGAATCCATTTGCTCATTTTCAGGCCATGTGTCTCCTCTGGATCATGATCCAAACACTCCTCCATGCCAGACGAATAGTCAATATGGTGCAGTTTTTCCTCCCTTGCTGGTCTCTCAAATGATTCAGCCAGACAGTCACCGGAAAATTGAAAAGTAAAAACCACGGGGTGTAGAAAAGAAAACACTGACACTAGGATATGGGAACAATGGAACTAGCTTATCCCCATGAACACAAATACAGTAGGATGACACTTTCCCTCCTGTCAAAGGAGCATTTTTTTGTCATTCCACTAATTGGATCTGATTACATTATAACTGGGGAATGATTCTGTTCACTAACCGGATGAATCTGGGTGCTGGTTCTACAACAAACGACCTCTTATTGAATTAACTTTCCATGAATAGAAGTTGGCATACAATTTGGTTATCATCAAGTGGCACTGCCACACTGTGACAATTGAAAAGGACAATTTGTTGCATGCAAAAGATCACAAAAAAGTGACGCTGATGCTTTAAGGAGAATGGAATCGTGTCTGATGGTGCATTATCCCATGGCACTTATTTTTAAGAGCCTGATGCTATATGT
>KV751348.1:9866759-9880179 GCA_001698575.1 Mola mola | reverse complement strand
AATCGTTTCACTATAGCAACTGTCAAAAATTGTTTCATTTCTGCACCACACAGAATCAGAGAGCTTTTGTCCACATGTACTACATCACAGTCCAAAATGTGTCTCAAAACAATATGTGAAAACAGGACTCAAAAAAGTTGGATTTCAGTCATTGCTGTTTAGAAAATCACAAAGCAAAACCTACATCTAATTTCATTTAACTCGACTCGGACTGTAGGAGTCTGATGGCATATCAAATCAAATTCATTCTGCAAGTCAAGTTCACAGTACTTTAAAATTATAATATCACAAATATTGCACATGACACAAAAATAAAAGTTGCATAGAGTGATCACGATAAGGAAACATGCAGATTTACAGTATGTACATATACATACAGTGACAATAAAGATCTATTGTACATGTTTTGTCTGTTGTTACTACAGTTAATCAGAGAGTGATGGAGCTGCTCTTCTTGGTGTCCCTGGTATTTCAGCTGGGCCAAATGGCGATACAAAAGGCCAGCACACGCTGAACAGCAGCTCTGCAGAATGTTGTGAGAATGTTGGAGAGTTTCTTATTTTGGTTAGAAAGTGCCACTATGGTGTTCATTGACCAGGTGAATCACACGCTCCATGGAAGTTGATGTTCTCCACACTTGGGAAAAAACACTGTGAACAAGCCGACACTTAAAGCCAAACAAAGCAAAGCACTTTATTTGAAACAAGCTAAAGATGAACGAATACTGTGAAATGTGTGTTGCAAACTATGAATGCATATAGCTATTGTATGTAATACATATGGTGGGTCGATGCAGGGGTATCAAGACAAATGTGTGTTGCAAACTATGAATGCATATAGCTATTGTATGCTATTGTACGCTTTAGAAAATTACATACGATTTTTTCAAGAATAATCCCGGGGGGACACTGAAAGTAGTGCTGTAATTCTGCAAACACTGGTGGATAACCCCTTGCTAACATGAACGCTACCTTGTAATTCAGTTCAAATAAAATGAAGCCTGATGATTATCACGATTTCTTTTAGTAATGTGTAGTACAACTAAAACATGAATAAATAAATAAAGTACCTACCGGAATTTAATGCCAGACTCTGACATCAGATTTCAACTAGAATGAAAAGGGCAAAAGTAGTAACTCTTCTACAATTGATTGCCCAACGTAAATGCTTTGCATCAAAGCCTTCTTTAATCCATGTGGTATACGCACATGTAGATTACTGACGCACAAAGCTGTGAACACATGATATAAACAAGAACAAGTAGGCCCGCTGCATATTCACTTTTTCTGTGGGTAAATGCAGAAAGGGTAACAAATCCCTTAAACCTACTAAATAAATTTACATTAAGCAATCTTATGAACCTGCAGGTATTTGTTCTGGCTAATTAGTTTACTTTTTTTGTTTCTTTCACTTAATTGGGTCGTTGCAATTACTTAATTTCAAAAGCACTTTCTTATTTCTAACTAAATATTCACAATTGTACCTCAATGAAGCAAAAGTGTGCCTTCAGCTGGGGGGAGGCATTGGGTTGAAGTTGAATTTAAGTTTGTGTTCTGTCTCAAACAATTCTACCGAGGCTTTGGGTTTGTTTACAGCTCTGTCTAACCCTGACAGTTTAAGAGGCACAACTGGGGACATGAAAAAGTGATGCTCACTCAGACATGGCTCAATTTTTAGTGTCCCACAGGAGAAGTTTTCTTTGTCATCTGTGACACTTGCAGAGATTCTATAGTTGTTTGCCGTGCATGCGTTCAGATCTCAGGGTCACTGTTCAGTATAATGAATACTGTGTCATTAATAATTGAAAAAAAAGGTGATTTATTGTGAAAATAAAAACCAAGACATGAAATCAGTTCCAGACCTTCAGTAAATCTTCAAGCTAGCAAATAGTAGCAAGTAGCAAATCAGGACAGAATCAGACTGGATTTGATCATGCAGATTGTTCCAACGCTCATTGTTAACACTCATCAGCCCATCTCCCTGATTCGTATTATATCTTTAGTTCATCTGCCTCTTATCTAGAGGATCGTCAAAAAAAGAAAAGAAAACAGGAAATTTCAGATGTGAAAATATCGTTTCGACAACCAACTGAACATGCTAAATTTCAGTCCCAAAACAAAATGATCAGCTGCTTTGGTCATATCACATAGGTTGACCCAGCCTCAGAACACAAAAGTCGTGGGCACTGCAGTCGCAGTTAAACTGTCAACATAAACCTCTGTCTCTTTCTCGGCAAATAAATCAAATGCTGTTGTGAGTCCGATACAATTTCCTCATCTGCTGTAATTGATGAGAGCAGGCTGATAGGGAGGAAAGGAAAGTATCAGGTAAGCAATTAAACCAAAGTGCTCTCTTGTCATCCCCGTCTCATCTCCTTCAGTTCCTCTCTCTCTTCCTCGTCTGCCTCCTCCTCTAAGCTCAGCGTTTATTAGACCCGGCTTCCCTAAACAATGTCTAATCTACAGGAAACTTTACTGTGTTGAACTCCAGATCACCCTGATAAACCGCCGGGCTAATTAAACAGAGGTTCGCACAATGTGTTCCCGCATGTGCATCTGCATATTTATGTGTGTATGTGCCTGTGTAATCCATGGAGTGTGTCTCTTTATCTCCTCTCCGCTTCCTCCCCCTTCCTCTCGCTCTCGTTCTTGTCTGTCGGGCTCGGGGAAATGATGCTGACTACTGAATGCTGAAAATATGGCACACGCTGAAAGCGGCATTTAAATCTTGACAGTGGCTGGGATTAGCTAGGTAACGAGTAGGACAGCTTGAGAAAAACAAGCTGGAGAGGTGAACTTGAGGACAGGGAGGCGGAAAAGGAAGATTCTGGTTCTTGCGTGTTTGGAAAAATGGGACAAATTTTAGCTCAAGTTTCATAATCATCCCTGAAACTATCTGCAGTGTTTTTTGTTTTTTTTCTTTTCTTTCTTCAAAGTTTCACTTTGAAGTTGTGCTCACTTTTAATGATTGTAGTGCTTTTTATCAACGTTCCCCCACCCCCAAACTTCAGTTAGAATGGCCCGAAGTTTTAAAGTCCTTTTGTGGCCTTTATGTGAGCCATCATTATCTGGTTTTCGAAGAAGGCACCAAAGTGACTCTAAAAAAACACTTGAAAGAATTTCTGGCTGCCTTTAATGTCCTCCTTAGTTCCCCCTTTTCTGAATAAGCTCACATGTGCTGCACAAAAATCAAATGCCATCCTGGCTCTGTCTTCGTCCCACTGCTATCACTCTCACACTGCAGTCTACTAAATCCTAATCCCCTCCTCTTATGAGCCCTCTGCAAACCTTGACTTGATGAACACGAGTCGGTCAGGAGATATGATGAGGTGGAGAGAGAACCGTAGAAGCTGTAGAAAGACTGGCACATTATCTGACATGAAAGTGTGCACATATGGGCAAGAATGCACATAAAGTCAGCTCCATGAACTTGTGGTCCCTTGGCTGTGCAACAAAAAAGAAAATAGGAGGTTATAGCAAATGCCTGGCTGCTTGTGTGTGCACTGCATATGCATGGATTAATGTTTTATGTATGAGCTCTTATGCAATCTCTATGTCAAAGTCTACAGTGTGGCTGCATTTCTATGCAGACAGCATAACCGTTTCTTTCCATTTCGTATGCCAAGCTTTGCATTGACTCCCGATATATATTCTATTATGCCACTCACAGCAGAGACGTAAGTTTAAGTGGTAAGACAGAAGGGCAACCCAACCTCAGTGCAACTGGCAGGCATTCAAAAGTGCATATATTACAGAATTGTTTACCATTCGATCTGGCCAAAAATAATTCCATAGAGGGTAAATTCTGAGTGTGCGGCTTGCCGGTAACAACAGTGTGGTGAAAACTACTGGAAAGCGTGATCGGTAAGAGGAATATTGATTCATCAATGCTTTTCAGAAGGTATTGTGTGGTTGTTAAAGCTTCGACATAAAAAAACAAATGATAAAATATCTACTTTTTATCGCTCTTCATTTCATATCACTAGCTGTTGGTTGGTTGGTTGGTTTTTTCATTGAAAAACAAATGAAACATGTAGTTAGGGTTTAGCTAATGGCTGGAGCAGGAATTTAAGGGGAATGTTCTTCCTTGTTGTAGGTGTGCATTCTGGTGAGAACTATCATAATTGCTAATTTTGCAAAAATGTGTGTGAAGCTCTTACCCTATGTGAGCCACCCTCTACTGTCTGAAACATTTACTCTGTAAAACAGTAAATATTTTATAATGGAAATGTAAAACCTTCATTTTACAGAGGAAATATTGGGTATAGTTAACAGATTGTTGTCTTGTTTTGTGAGAAGATTTAAAACCTGATGTGAAACTGATCATATGATGATATATTTTTCTACTCTTATCCAAATTTCTTTTTAGCTGATACAGATTTAACTGAGTGTAACTCCATATTCAGTCAAATGAAAATTGCTTATAGATGCATAAACTGAAAAAGCCTTTCAGTTTGCTTCCTCATTTCTTTGCACTTTGCCTGTAATAAGCTTCAAGCTGTGTTAAAACTTTTGTTGCATGAGCAACAAGTGAGCCATTATAAAATGACTTCAATTCAGGTAGTTTTACTTAAAGCACTTATACATATATAATGTTGTGTTTCTCTTACAATTTTACAACCCAAATTTACATTCTGAAAATAGATCCCAGGTATCTAGTGCATTTGCCACCTATTCCAACTAATTTTTCTGCAATTCAGTGTGCATTCAGGTAGCACTGATCAAGTGAAGGATAAGTAAATCAATCAAACTTCACTATTACATTAAAGCAGGATATCCAGTTTTAATGTAAAAGGCCTCATTTATCCGTCTAACCTTACTTGTCAATGAGGCGTCCGTGCCTCGGGCCTGTCACTTTACTGTCTCGTCAGAAACCCGCAGAGAGAGAGCAGACAAGCCCTCTGAACTCTACCACTCACTGGTTCAAACCCTGACACACACACGTACGCAGACTTGACACATTGACAGAGCTCTTGGATAGGCTCGAGCAGTAGTTAGAAAATAATACACAAAGCCATTTACTTTGTCACAAAATGCTACAATTTAGATATTCTTATTTTTAGTAGAAATTGACTGAACTCAATTTTTTGGTCTCATCTTACCTTTGTTTCCCTTTATTTTCTAATATAGTACAACATAAAATGATCTTAACTGGGTACATTTTGGCTGCCCAAACCCGACATCTTCATCTTATTAAACGACCTTTTTATCTCTCTTCAGTAATGGTAGAATATTCAAACAAACTGGCAAATCTCATGAACAGTTTTTTTTTAAAATCACCATTGCTTTTTTGAGTTGGATTCGATTTAAACTGATTGGATGTGATCTGATTCAGTTCCTAACATTTGTTTGATAATGTCGCTATCCCCAATAAAAATCAAAATAACATAATTCAATAAACATGGAAATTCCCTAGTCACTTTTGAAGCACGTACTTTATATTTGATTATGTTAGAAAAAAGTATAAAAACTTTGACATTATAAATAAAAACTTGAGTCTGTCTCACACAGCCTATGTGCCTTATTTTACCAGTATGGGGGAGAAATTTGAAAAATAATATAGTTAAAAAAAAACCAAACCAAAAACACATGCTTGGTCAGTTCATGAAATGTGCAAATTTCAAATTTCAGATCCAAGACTGAAGAAAGTTCACATTCAATCTTCACTAATGGCACAAATATCATGTAATGAAACTAAAAGAAGAAGATGAAAAAATACTGCTGGACAGAGTTCTGCTGTCAGCTCAGATGGACAGAAATGAGTTATATAATCCAGGTCAAAATATCAATAGGAATACACAAGTATGTGATAAAGTTAAAAAAAAAAAATGTTTTAAGAAGTGAATTAGAATATCAATGATATAATTACACCAGAGCTTGATGACTTATGGCCGGAAAACATCTTTAATATCTGTGTCTTTAACTTACTTGTGCTACGTTAGCTGTGTGGCATTAGCACAGCTAGCCAGCCATGCTAGCATTCACGTACCCCTCATGAGGTGAGTGTTAGGATTTGTTGTTCTACCGCTGCTCTTAATCACAGCTCTACAGATTTTATAAATTACAATTTTGCTTATTTCAACTTTTCTTGTGAAATCCAAATATCTATCAAACTTCAACTCAATGGCAGCATGTTAACTCAGCTCTGAGGTAAAAACAATATTTTCCATATGTGGTTTTCACTGTTCCTATTCTCCAATACAATGATGAGAGCACACATTCTTACCTGAAGTCAAATTTGCAAAAGGCAGACACAGCAAGCCCCACATGTTAATATTCTGAACTGCCAACCGCAGTGGGGTAGAGGGATGCAGAAAATAGGATAATGAGAATAAGCATGGTGTTGGCTTGGGAGAGGTACATTAGAGGACAGGACCGTTGTAGGGAGGCGTTGCTGTAAGGCAACAACAACATAATCGACTCAGAACATTGAACACTCCCCTGTTACCGTGTCCTCTTATCCTTGCTGCTCTGCAGCAGCCTTTGTTATTCCTACAATAGTGTTATTGTGGTGGCATGTCATCCTTTCACAGTCATTGTTTCTCACCTTTAGCTCAGCGACAAGGGAGGATGTCTCTGTGGGAAAGACTGACCTCTTGTCATGTTCTTTTGTCAATGAATCACTCTTTTTTGTTTTATTTTCAACCCTTCTGTTTCTCCAACTTTGAAATTAAGACACATCAGTATGAGCTAAATATTAAAATCAGCAGTTTTGAAGTTTTGACATGACAAATGAAGTGCAATACAGCAGTCAGTATTCCAAATTTCAAATCTAAAATAAAGTAATGTAAATTAAAGGCCACTTATCAACTCGATGTGGCGTTTGTGTTTTTAATTACCTGCTCAGTTTCATGACAGTTTCTCTTTCCAGCCTTTCTTCCTTTCTTTTCTTAAATATCTCTTCTTACTGGCTTCTTCTCATCCACATCACTCAGACGTGCTTATATCTCTGTGTCAGGGGACCAGACACATCACACACACACATAGAGGAGCAGCAGCTGGAGTGTGAGGCGCTATTAATCCTATTTCTGCTTGTTAATGGGATTATGTCTTTTAATTAAAGGCGAGTGGAGAGCAATTATGAGCAGTGAGAGGATGTGGCACAGTTCACTGTCGTGTCATCCTGTATTCAAATGTTCAAAGGTGCTCTCATGCAGGTGGACAAGGATATGATGCTGTTTGAACTCTTTAGGTAATACCAATGGACAGTCAATTCATTCCTTTAAACACATACTTGTAGGTCTGTTAAGCAAAGTTGTATCACTTAAATGCTTGATATATACCTAATGCAGCGTTTTGAGACAGTATATATTCTGTGGTTGTTGGTTATACAATGTACAAGTGCTGGAGGTCAGATCCGTGCCCATCACTGCATTGAGTAAGAGTGTGAGTAAATGTATACAGCTCCCAGGAGAAGCTCCACCATATTTTTTTCCCTTCTGCTTATTTTCTGGCAATCCCTGGTGAATGGATATTTAAACAGAGGTGGGTTGGGAATAGAGGAGCAGCTGTGAAGGAGTGAGTGAGTGGCTCAGGTGATGTGGCTGATGTGGGTACTCTGTGGAGGCAACTGGTGGGCATGTGATGGTGGGTGTGGCAGGTGTGGAAGATAGATACATAACAGGAAATAAACAGTGGAGTTAGATACACAGAGAGAGAGTAGGACAATACAACAGCTTTTCCTGAGATAACGTTTTTATAATAACTGTTTCCATGTGGATATACACCGATCAGCCACTACATTAAAACCACTGACAGTTGAAATGAATAACATTGATCGTCTTGCTATAGTCTGACGTTTTCAGTGGGAAACCCTGAGCCCTGGCATTCATGTGGAAGTTATTTGACCTCCCAAACATTGTTTCAGACAAAGTAAACCTCTCATGGCAACAGCATTCCCTGATGTCAGTGGTCTCCCAACAGGACAATGTGCCCCTGTCCTGCCGCACCACATGAACAAGGAAAAGCATGGCGAGCAGTGATTAAGACCTCCAGCGGTTGACCAGGCAAGTTTGTAGGTTTGCTGTTAACTTTGGGAGGGACACTCCCCCAATTTCTCTTAGGCTGTACATAAAGCTTAAACAGAGGCTGCAGAGAAAATAAAACCAGGTTGTAGTGTGTATGTTTCAAAATGGTAACATTAAAGTTCAGACTATGCAACATCGAAAAACATCAGTAACCAATTTCACTCCCAGGCGCAACAGTAGTTCCATTAAGCCATACTCTCTCACAACCACAGTATTTAACAAAAAACACTAAAATATAACTTTTACATATTGGTAGAGACAAATCTGTTTACCTAAAATTTTGGTGAGGCCATGTTCCTACCATTCATATGCGTACCTAAAGTATGCCCTTCTGACCAGGGCTCAGTGATCCCCAGAGAACAAGTTGATTGGACATGCCAGAGTAAATTTAATCCATGGAGAACCTACCTTGCAACCAACGCCATGGTGCGAGACACCACAGGCCCACCCACAGAGGGTCATACAGTCATATGTTTGTTTTGCCTGGTAAGAGCCAATAATGGAGCTTCCGTGGATCGTACATTATTTGGGCACGTGCCAAAGATGTTTAGTCTATTGTCACATTGTTCGTGTCAAGAAACATCCACATGTATTCCAGGATCAAACACACACTGCACTGTAGTGAGATGATCAATGTGATTCACTTCAACTGTCAGTGGTTTTAATCTTGTGGCTAATCTGTGCTTACTGTGACTTGTCAGAACCACTGTATGCAAAGGCTAATGCAGGGGGAGAAGTAGTAACTGCTGAGGGTGGGATTAAGCTTAAAGAAGTCTTGCTCACATATTGCACATATTGTTTTTGTTTGTACAACATTTTAAACAAATACTGTGTATTTATTCTCAAAGAATTGATTGAAGAGACGCCCTACAACTCAATACAAAGTTTCCATTGTTTGCAAGGCCAAGTTAAATGCAGCCTTACATTCAACAGACAATATATATAGTGCTAATTACTGAAGTACTCATTTAAAAGGCTTGCATACCCATAGTTTAGGTATCCTTTGTCCTTCAAAATGTTGAGAACTCTCCTTCATGTTCTGTTTCATCGGATCAAAACCCACTTAGATCACCACAAAGGCCAGAGTTACATTACAAGCTGCAATGGTTGCAGGGCCGCTAAAGTAGTTAGAGAAAGAGGGGAAAAATTACAGTGCCTTTATTTACATCTACTAGCTGATAGTTTGCTAATTTGTCACTGTAGGACATGCACTGCTTCACAGGTGTGAATGCCAAAGACACACTCACACACACACACACAAGCATAAATAAATGCACGCAAGTGGACGAACTCTCATTCATGCTCGCTTAGAGTGTACATATGGACACGTATGCTGTCAGAAAAAAATACATTTATGTTCTTTAAAGTACAACTGCCTTCTATGTACCCTAAAAGGGACATATTTGATCTATATTTTACTAATGTGTACTTTTTCAAAGTATATAAGGTACAAATAAGTTCTAAAGGGTAAAATGACTGTACCTTTGAGGGTACTGCTCCAGTACAAGCCCTTGGACCCCTAAGGTTACAAACTTAGCACATTATTTCTGACAATGTACTGTTACTCTCGTGCTCCTCTCAGCTCTTCTAATCACCTGCAGTTGCAGACATGATTGTGTGTTTATCCCCCTCTGTGTCTCTTTTCACTTTGTGAACAAGAGTGTGTTTTGTTCCATTTAGTCTCAGCAGGCAAGCCTCAGCAACCAACAGTCAGCCCTGGGGATAAACACACTTAGCTCTCCTCCAACAGGTTAATTTACAGATATGCTGCACACAGAAGAGAGATAGTGTGGAACACGAGAGGATGCCCGTCTAAGACCCATCTATGCCAATATTAAAACATCTACACTAATTTTCAAATCTATTCCCCTCCAATATAAAAAAAAAGAAATAAAATGGAGTAATCATCGCAAAATTAATAGTCAATACTAAATATGTCATTAAACTAATTTTTATTACCTTTCAGTTACAGGGATTTATTCATGTACATTGTGAACTCAATATAATGATATTGTATTTAGAGTTAAATTTGCTTTCTGTGGTTGATGGTGCTGATTGGGCCACTGATCGAGTAACTATATGCGCCTGTGACATGGTAGAATTAATAGTGTTTGTGTGTTTAAAGTGCAATCAGTTTTAATACAGTCAGCTTTCATTCGCAATTAGTGATCAGTGGCCTCTTGAGTAAAAGGGAAGGTGACAGGGATTTTCGTTAGCTTTTTGGTGCAGACTCTCAAAAAACCTATTAAGCTGAGAACAGTAAGAAAATGAGTACCAAAGAGAGATAGACAGAGGATATAGACAAGGGAATGGTAAAATGATTCATTAAAATATTGATGGTTAAGCTTTAAGCTGTGTAGCTCTCGTCACGACAGACATGGATCGGTTCTTTGATACTGGCATTTATTTCGACTCTTCCCCCATCGTTCCTGCCGTGAGAACTGTTTGTACAACAATAAAATATGTATCGGCTTACAACAATGACTGTACATGAAATAACTTAAAGCGTAAATATAAACAAATGTATTACAAATGTAAAGAAAAGTGCCTCGTTGGCCGCTTGTCATGAGAGAGGTCTTTGCCATGCTTTGCAATATAGAGTCTTGTTTTTGTCTGTCGTAACAGCGCAAAGGCAGCTAACATTGGTTCCGGGCTGAGCACAACAGCGACAATGAAATAAACAATATAAACACATATGAATTTACCCTTTTAACATTTTATCTAAATTATTCAACAGCATGAAAGTATTAACTATTATTTAACACAAATACAAAGACATTTACAAGTTGCAGCTATCAAGTATCCAAGTAATGAGTGTTTGACCAGTTATCCTCTCACTAAATGCTTTTGCTTGAATGTCACATTTACGTAATGTAACGCCATGTAAGGAGACGTGGTGTGATGGAAGGTAACGTAACACATGCAGCGTGTGTAACATAATATAGTAACACATACGTAACACATACGTAATGTATGCATGTACATGCATACATGGGGAGTACTTGTAAACAATCTCTTTTGTTATTTAGGTATGGAAATGTGTTGGTATACCAAAAATGAATATCTATTTGAAATTTAAAAAAAAAATGTTTTCCGTAAAATAATTGAGAGTGAAAAGCCTTGACACATTTTAAGTAGACCATCATCAAAAACGAGGACATTTTATTACTTATTTTTAATAAGGAGAAAATTGTAGATTAAATTTTTAGACACTTATCCTGCAACCTGACAAAACCTATTAGTTTCCATCCATTCATCCATCCATCCTCTACCGCTTATCCTGTTAGGGGTCTGGGGGAGGGGGGGGCTGGAGCCTATCTCAGCATCTTGGAACTTATCTCAGTATCTGCTGGCGAAGGCGGGGTCACCCTGGACAAGTCACCAGTTCATCTCAGGGCTGACATATAGAGACAAACAACCATCCACACTCACATTCACACTTACGGGCAATTTAGAGTGACCAATTAACCTACTAACCCCCAGTTTTGCATGTTTTTGGACTGTGGGAGTTTCACATACAACTAATTTAGACTTGGCATGACAGGTGCAATTGTTAATGTATTGTACTTTAACGACTGGGCTGTTTGCGTTCTTAACACTTCATTATTAGAATTTCAATATAATACTCTATAAAGCTTTTATTACCACCACAGGGAGAATGGGCTGTACAAGCTGAACAGGAAACAAGGATGGAAGACCTGACTCTATTTAACAACCACGGAACCCCTCCCTCAGGGCCAGTAAACAATACAGGAACATGTACCAAGAAGAACCACAGACCCAACCTGGCCTTCATTTTGTGTTTTTACTCGCAGAGCAATCCTTCTAGTATTAGTGAAAATAGGAGACATGCACACTCATGCTGGTTTCTGAGCTTGCAATGTTTAATTTCTATATATTTACAGTCAACCAGCACCTTCACTTGTGAAAAAAAGGTTCTCATTCCTTTCATCTTTACATCTTACATCTTTGCATCTCACCAATTAGAAAGTTATTGGTGGCTGTCAGGAATTTCTGTTACTTGCATTGTAATTAAAATTTTACATGATACTTTTCACCTTGAAACTTAAAACATTAACATTCAAGGGTACTTTAATCAACTTTACCAAGTTTGATTATGTTTGTTTGAGGGAAGATGCTTCCGCTTTCTGTGGAAGGTTGTCCATAGTTTGAAGGCCTTATTCCTAAAAGGCTAAACAAACTAATATGGATGATGAAAGCAGGCCCTGATCAAATAATCTGCTTTTGCACCAGCTCGATCTTGCCAACAAAGCTGCAGGAACCCAACGAATGTAGGCCATCTTAAGAGGCTCACTGAGGCCAAACAGTAGCTAATGTTCCTATCGCAATTAGGCACGACTTGCCAGATGTTGAAAACAAAACGCTGTAGTTAAAGTTATCTCCAGGCGATTCAGAGCCCCTTGTTTACCAGGCCTGCATGACAAAACTGAACCATGCGAGAGAAACTCAAACTATGCAAACACTCAGACTCCCAGCACTGACCTCCAAAATGTACTGCATAACCTACTGAACTTTTCAAACTCTCAAAAGTCCATACTCATCTAATAAAACTAATAGCAAGCGGTTGCATGTTACTGCATGTGAATAAAAGCAACTTTTGAGATAGGTGCAAGATTACACCAAATTACACTACAATGCTGCAACTCTGTCAAAACAACAGGGCTGTATTATTTGCTGCCTGTCTGTTTTTTTACATTAATGTTAGCCAGACCACAGTAGCAATACAAACATCCAAATCAAACTATTGTGTTACATAGAGTTAGGTCCAGAAGTAGTTAGACAATGACATCGGAAATGGAGCATACAATAGCTGTCATTCTTAAATGGTAAATGCTGTATTTTTGTAATATTTTTGTAAAACACCAATAGTTTGTGTGATTACACAAATAAGTTGTTTGCAAATTGCAAGCTTTACTTTTGAAATTACCTTTTTTTTCCAGAGTGTTTTATTCTCTCTGCAAGTCTCATTTTTGTTTTATGCTTAAAATGTTTTGCTTAGTCTTTTTGGCACAAATTTAACTCCATATAACTTGACGTTGTAACAGTCGGGATTGTAAGTGATTACTGACTTCTGAACTACTGATCTATATGATTAACAAGTCCCCAGGGTATCTCTTTTATGGCCTTTTAGCCTTTAACGGCACAAATACAATACATTGAGATTTTGGGCATAATAATCACAATATTGACCTCCCATTCCCCTCCCAAGATTAGTTGCTGTAATTGTTTCGAGTGTTTTATGTTGAAATATTGTCGGAATCTTACAAAATGTCCCTTTAATCCTTTATCATGCATTCATTTTTAAAACCTTATTGATAGAAAGTGATGATGGCCATCCCAAAACCTTGCCATTTCCAGGGTCTGGTACACTAA
>KV751348.1:9832441-9857773 GCA_001698575.1 Mola mola | reverse complement strand
ACAATCTTATTCTCAATTTGCTCTCCAACCCACTTTTTTTGGGGGTATTTTTCCATCCCACACCGATGCCACAGTGTCCGTTACAAAGGAGGGTATTCCAATCTTTTTCTTTTTTATTTTATCTGCTTCTTTACGTGAGGATTTTCTCCTTGGTGATAATCAGTGGGAGGGCAAGGCTCTTCGTTTGGGCTGAGGATAGTGGATACTGCTAAGCACAGATGAATGGATGAAAAAGGACACTAAGAGTTCCCTATCCTCGTGCCCACCCCCATCTTTTTGTCAGTGGATGGAAACACTAAAATAGATTCATGAGCTTTCCTGTCCAGTAGCTTAGGCTATGCTGTGCCAGCGCCTGGCACCAACTGAGGACAGACAGACACACCGCCACACAAAGCGGCTCTAGAGATGAGCAATGTGAGAAAGAAAGGATGTTAGAAAACTTGAAGGAAAATCTGATAGTAAATCCTGGAGCTAATTTTTTTGCTAATTTTAATTACTGACTAACCTGAACTCTAAGCTTATTTGGTCATTATCTTAAGACAAACACCCCTAAAATTGCACTAAAACTAAAGACATTTGTGTTTATGTTGAAAATCACATGTTTGATCTTGTTAACATGTACAGTATATGTGGTGTTTTCATTGTCCTGCAACAAAAAAAAAAAACATCACTGAAACAAGTAGTTAGTGCCATAAATGATGATTTCTAGTTTTTTACTGTAATCCATCATTGTCAGTCTCTGAAAATCTGGCATCCCAGGTCTTTTGTGTAGAAAACTTAAGGAACCAATCCTGATGACTTGTGGGGTTGGAACTTACTGTTGTAGAAACCAGACTAACCATTATTATGCATCAACTTGTAGGCAACCTTGTACGAATAGCTCTTCCTCTTCTTCCAGGGAATCTGTGAGTCCAACACATACGAGTGAATTACTCCAGTGTCAGAACTTAAACTGTGCAGTGTATAGTAGACAAGTTGAAAAGTCAGACCATGACAGAACAGGTAAGTTGAGCGAAGATGGGCCGGGGCTAAAGGCCATTCGATCTCTGTATTGTCGGAGCAGGAGCTTGGTTCGCATTGCCGGCAGTAAGTCGGACCCGTTCGCAGTCAGGGTTGGTGTCCGCCAAGGCTGCCCTTTGTCACCGGTTCTGTTCATAATTTTTATGGTCAGAATTTCTAGGCGCATCCAAGCGGCGGAGGGAGTCAAGTTTGGTGGCCAGTTTGATTCCGTCTCTGCTATTTGCAGATGACGTGGTCCTGTTGGCCTCATCGAACAGTGACCTCCAGCTCGCACTGGGACCGTTTGCAGCCAAGTGTGAAGCGGCGGGGATGAGGATCAGCACCTCTAAGTCTGAGGCCATGGTTCTCAGCCGGAAAAGGGTGGATTGCCCACTCCGGGTCGGGGGAGAGTCTCTTCCTCAAGCCATTTCCCCAAGTGGAGGAGTTCAAGTATCTCGGGGTTTTGTTCACGAGTGAGGGGAAAATGGAGCGGGAGATTGACAGATGGATTGGAGTAGCGTCGGCAGTGATGCGTACGCTAAAGTGGTCTGTTGTGGTGAAGAGAGAGCTGAGCCAGAAGGCAAAGCTTTCAATTTACAGGTCAATCTATGTCCCAACTCTCACTTATAGTCATGAGCTCTGGGTAGTGACCGAAAGAATGAGATTGCGAATACAAGTGGCTGAAATGAGTTTCCTTCGCAGGGTGGCTGGGCTCAGTCTTAGAGATATGGTGAGGAGACATCCTGGTGAAGCTCAGAGTAGAGCCGCTGCTTCCCCGCGTTGAGAGGTGCCAGTTGAGGTGGTTCGGACATCTGGTCAGGATGCCTCCTGGATGTCTCCCTGGGGAGGTGTTTCGGGCATGCCCATCCAGGAGGAGACCCTGGGGCAGACCAAGGACACGCTGGAGAGATCATATCTCTCGGCTTGCTTGGGAACGTTTGGTGTCCCCCCGGAGGAGTTGGTGGAAAAAGCCAGGGCGAGGAGCGTCTGGATCTCCCTGCTCAGGCTGTTGCCACTGTGACCCGGGCCCGGATAAGTGGCAGAAAACGAAACGAAACAAAACAAATCAGAAGTAAGTTTTTAAAGGATCAATCAATGGCTAGATAAGGACATTTACTGATCACATATCTTCTACATGCTATTTAGTTAGCACCCCATTTGAACGAACTGCAAGGTTTTAAATATCATTACTGTGTCAGTTAAAACTAAAATAAATGTGTTTCCAAGTGTGCTCTCAGTTTTCATCATGTTTTAAAACTTGACAAGCATGAGGAAATGATGAAAACCAGGACCGCTCTTGCTAATTTTGGTGTTTGGGCAGAGAATGATTCAGTGATCAGAATCTAATAACTGCTATCTGTCAGCCTCCTGAGCATGCTGTCAGTGTTAGACTTTTCATGATCTTTGGTTAATTTATTCTAAATAAAAATACACACCCTTAAACTCATCCAGCATGTTTCTTGCGATCACTAATTATCCCAAAGCCGTCCTAAATATTTAGATAGCATGGGGTTGGGAATCACTGCATTGCAAGTTAATACCTAACAAATGTATGTAGGAGCTTTGTCATGCAGGGCACTTGTTAAATGTTCCATTGAGCTGAAATCGATGTGATCGTTGGAGTCCTGTCCAAACAGTGGGATATGAGGCAAACAGTGACCTTTCCCAGCGGTTCATTCCTACCACATGGAGCATGTTTGTACAGACCTGCCGTGGCTTCAGCCCAGGAATGCATGTCTGATTCCTCTACATCTCCACATCCTTTCCTGCACCTTTACAGACCTGCACCTAAACCAAATAATGTGAAACAGATCCCAAATGAGAACAATATTCTGTATAAAACATCTGATTTGTTGAGAGACTCAAAGAACGCTGCTATGACTTTACAGATAAATGATAGTATTTTGCAAAAGTAGTATATGATGAATAGCCCCATTACCCTCAGATGATCTCCATGTTGGTTTGTTATTTCTGGAAGTTTTGCCCTTCAAGGGTTAAGAAGACACCTCCAGGCTAAAACAAATGACAAGGACAGACTATTCTCTTGTCCGACTCTGTGTACATTATACCAGATACCAGATTGTACTATCACAATTTGGATTTATTAACTTTTATCTCCTTTTTGGATACATAATTTTATGCACAGTAGCAAACTACAGTACTGAAACAAATAGGCTTGATAGTAGCATTTAGGGCCAAGCTATCATGAGCAGTAGCATTTCTGAGTGGCAATTCGTTATTATTTTATCTAGCCTTCAAATCCATATATTTTATGGATGGTTTAGGATGGTATGAGACTTTTAACTGTTTTAACAGAATACAGTGGTTTCAAGTACCATGTGAAGCCAACAATCACGTTGAGTTACATACTGTAAGGTACATCAGTAGTTACAGTGCCAAAATCTAACCAAACTGTACCTGTTTGACTGTTGACAGTCCAAAACTGTGAAATGTTGAAATACCAAAAGTTTCTCAGAAAGCTTTTTTTTGACACATTTCTCAAGCCTAACCTGACAACGGAGAGCTTCAAATGATAGAGGGGTAAATAAAGCATCAAAGTTTTAAGCTTTGAGTGGGTACAGGTCGAGCTGCATTGGAAATGAAGCCGTGTTGACATTATGAACTACATATGTTCTATGCAAAAACACTAGCATGGCAGCTTTAGCTGAAGTGAGAGGGTTTAATAAATAGTGATGCAATTTTAGGTAAGAACAACATGCAAAATATGAATAGAATGGCAACATTATACAGTAATGCACACCTTTGCCAACATCCAACAGATACAGATGTCCCTTTATCCAAATCAGTCCTAAAATTTAACATATTCTTCCTTGGTCCATATCTCATCCGCTCACCAAGTTTCAGTAAAGTCCATTTAGTAGTTTTTGCACAGCCCTGCTAACTGACTGACAAACAACTGACAGCTTGAGGAAGTAACAATAGACATATTGTTCAAATTAATCTTATTGTTGCATACTACCTATAGTATTGTATGTTGAGTGCTGGAGATCCCTGCTACCAAGGCCTCAGATGACACATCAAGGCATTTTCATAGGAAAACAGTTGAGGTCAGGGGGTCTAACTCACCTTGGAATGTCTAAATGGAGGCTTACTGTTGCCAGGGTATCAGTATTTCAACACTTTATCCTCATGGAATGTGCCCATTTCTTTTATACGAAAGACATTCAAATAGGAGTATACATATTGTTGATTAAAGGATAAAGAATTAATCGATGCTTTGCTTGTTTCTGTTAGTTGCAGAATTTTATTTCAACCTGCAAAAGGTATATTTTACTTGTTTGCATTCTTAACTTACTTGACAAAGCCCTTTTCAGTTTTTCTTTGTTATTTGCCATACTTCACAGTTGAAAAAAATGCATTTTTTCCCCTCAGGGACAAATTAAGTTTTACCCCTTCTTTCTCAGAAGTCAGTTCAGTAATCTCTATTGATTGGTTATGGGTCAGAGAGGTTAGTCCCCAGGTCAATGTGGTAGCCGTTAGTAAAGAATATCTGTCTGTCTTTGCTCTACATTTTTGCTTACATTTGTGTCATGATATGGGTGCACACTCCTTATAATGCTACAGGCCGAGGCATGATGTGGGAGAGTCATGATTTCTTTAAGGTTGCATGTTATATAATGCGCTTTATTTTAAGCAAATCATAAAGTGCCTCAGAAGATAGGTGTATAAATTAGAGGGTTTCATGGTCCAAATATTAGTGGCTGAACCCAAAAAGACCTGTAGAAATATTACCTGGAACAAAACTGAACTCATTTATCATTTGAAAGCTGGGACAGGGGCCCAAAGAGAACTGAGAAATCTTGGACATGGCCAGGAGACGCAGTGCGATATGTACCAGTTTCACAGCTGATTCCCATTAATAAGTGATGAATTTGATAAGAAATTAAAAAAAAACCCAACAACTATTTTTCCCCCTTGTTACCTAATATACTGCTTATATATTAGCTTCCTTCCCTGTGTCTGCCTGTGATGCACATAATCCATCCTCCTTGCCAAGAAAGTTGGTAAAATACAATATGATTTGTCATGCTTCCTCTCTTCCTGTAAGAAACAGCACAGATAATATACTCATGAATTCAGCTTAAAACTCCATGAACTCTCATGGTGATGGAAAGAAGAGTTTTTGGGATCAACTATGTAATATATTTACATCTAGTACAACAAATGAAATGTTGCCTTTTTTAACCATGAAAACGATTGGTCATCCATTGCCATTCATTTACTATCATTTCTGCCCACTGTCCAATCACCTCCTGAGCAGGTGAGTATCATCATCAGGTCATTAGGTGTCACCTTGTGACCGCAGATGCATCACTATTGTCCAATCCTGGCTAGTTCTTCAGGGATGCACTCAGGCATAACACAAAGTTAAACGACCCATGGCACGGCCCCCAAACAGAACGGGACCCGATCTGACTAACGACATAAAAGCTGGTCTGAACTTGTATCAGTCCTGGTTGGGTCTCAGGTCTGAGAGAATAGGTGGACCAGTGAAGACATTTAACATAAATTGATATAAACTGATCTTAAATTTGAAGAAAATTGCAGTGTAGTTATTTATAATGACTGCAAGTGGATTCCAGGGAAAGTCACACAAAGACAAAGCAACCCTCTCAGTATCTATGCTGCAAAACAATGAAATCGTTGACATTCTTCTTACCTTTTATCAATTCTTCTTTATAATCTTAATTAATTGAAAACCATCAGCAGCTTTGTTGTTGCTTTGTTTTGTTTTTGGAATTTATGATCTTATCATTAAAAGTAATTATTGTGTTTATGCATATCACATGATACTTGTGAGCTGAGGTTCAATGCCGCATTAAGAATTTTATGTATTTGTTTGTTTTAATTTTGCAGAGATAAAAACGGAGACTGTTACCCAACTGACTTTAATGTGGAATACATTCTTATTCATACAAAAAATGATTATTATCCAATAAAAAAAATGACCAGAGAAATAAAAGAGTTTACTGAAATTCCTGTGAGGGTCTGTTTTCGGGCTTTCACTGAGGTGAAGGTTGATGTGATCGTTCTTGAGCAAAGGTCACCTACTGTTTTCCAGTTAAGAGTGACTATCACTAGACAAGTCTCCCTACAAAGCCACCTCTGCTGTCCTTTGAGATATGTTTGTCTCAATGCAATCAATAAACCAATCCCAGTCTCCATGTGGAGTTAGAGTGCATGTATGTGTGTGTGTAACTCTATACTCCAGATAGAGGCCACCAATAGGTGGAGATCCCCCTGTCTGACCTCCAACATGCATCATTTTCTTCCCCCTTTCTGTCGTTTCTTTGTCAGTTTATCCAATGCGCCTCCATTTGGGTCTCCTGAGCCCCCCCAACCCACCTATCTGGTCATCTTTTCACCTGTGTTCATGCATCGGTGTGTCCATCTGTCTATCACTCAGTCACAGCCAGTAATAAATTGGTTTGTTCTCCAGAAAATCTGGCTTCACATTCAGCGCTGATTACTGTCAGTGTATCTGTCATTTTCGGTGTATGTCACTATGATCGATGGAGTGTGTGTATTTGTTTGTGTGTGTGTGAGAGAGAGAGAGAGACATCGGTGGAGCTGCCTTGCTGATTCTTGGTTGCGGGATGTAAGAGGTTCATGCCATCTTGGCCCTAATCAATGACAACAGAGCCAAGCTGTCTATTCATTTTATTCCTTCAACACACACTTAAACTCGCATCTTACATCAGTGAAAGATAAATCGAAGCTCAATGATCAGACACTAAACAAAAAGAGAAGAACTGGAAATGATAGGTCACCTCTGCAAATCTGCAAATCTGCAAACCTTAGGGACTTTGCTGTGTATGTGTGTGTGTGTAAGGACTGGACACCGCTGGTTTTCCTGTTGAGATCAAAGATGCAAGGAAGATATTTTGCAGACCAGCATAACAATATAGCTGTTGCGGTTCAATTCCCTCCTCAAGCGGGTCAGTGTGGATTGGATTAGAAACAACACCTGCCTCTTATATGAATGACAATTTAATTTATGCACCTCATCTAAAGCAGAGGTCACCAATCAGGATAGGAGGAATTTACAGGTCATCTGCAATGCAGCTACAAATCTTACATGCACATAGACGTGTGGTTGAGATTGCAGCCGGTTTTGAAAGAAATCTTTTAATTAATAGACTCATTACCTTTCAATCTCCTTGTGCCCTTTCCTCTGTGTTGTCTCAGCCTCCAGAGGGAAGCTTAGTGATTCTCATTTGTAGTGAAGGATCACGTCCCTGGAAACACAACTCCAAAGTGGCCCTGCCTTTGCCTGCTGGGCCTGCATTTGGAAGCAGGTGTGGTGCAGCTGAGAACAATTGGATTTGGAGGCCTTAATAAAGAGGAGACAGCAGTTTTCTAAGGGTGGGATAAACTTGAGACAAACACCCTCAAACAGAAATTGCATTGTAGATAAAATGCAGTGATTAACCCGTAACCTTCCTTTATTTTTGTCAACACTGCATGTTGATTGAATTTTCAATTCCCCATATTTGTGCATAATCTAAAACATCTCTCAAGTACTCTGAAACAACTGATATTCAACCAGAAATGGTTCTTCTGTATCCAGAGAATCTGTCTATTGCTTTCCCCAAGGATGAGTCACTGCACTCTACAATGAAAAACTGTTTGGTATACTTTTATCTGTGTTCCTATGTTCACATCCAATATAATGAATATAAGCAAGAATTTGAAAGTATCGTAAAATAGCTTCACCTTTAAAAAAGATGGGGGTAATTTATTATTTTCTGGTGGAAACTGGTGCAAAATGATCTATAAACCATTAGAGGTGTGCTGGTATCTGTGCAAAGTCCCAAACAAACAGATTTACATCATCTGCAAAGTCATGTGATCAAAGTAGACAAGACTCAAACATCAGGCTACAACACTCAATTCTAACACTTGAGTGTGCAGATTTTCACTTAAGTTATGCGAGTAGGGGGCAGGTTGCTGCAAATGATCAATCCTTTATTCTTGCTAGGGTTACGTACCTGGTCAGAACAACAACACAGTAAGGATTTTTAGACCGTTTTAAGAATATCTATGTTCTCAGAATGTTATTAAAAAAAATCAAAAACATTTGATTAACAGTTGTTTTATTTTAGCCCCTACTTTAGTATTGACACCCCATAGAAACCTTAACTGATGCAAGACTTCATTCATTAGTGTACACTGATTGGTTGAACATAAGTAATTCTAGCACTGTTAATTGACAAGTTATGAAACCCATAGTTAAGTGTTCCCATTTCTTTTTTTCCCATCGCTGAGGAGAGAAATGCAAACAGGAACAAACAACAACAACAAAAAAAACATAGTGTTCAGTTCTTAGGGAAGCTAACCAGTGAGCAGTTATCTCAAAGAGACTTCCCATTGTTCCCCCTAAATCTAAGATTTAAAAAAAAAAAAAAAAAAAAAAAAAAAAAAAAAAAAAAAAAAAAAAAAAAAAAAAAAAAAAAGAATCTACCAAAATCAGACCTTGTGTAGTTTGAAATACCAACTTCTTTTCTGATGGCCTTACAGCATAACAAATTAACTCTAAGAAACTGTATCCAAAAAAATGGCATAAAGGTTTAGTTGAAAGGCTTAGTAAAGTGCCTGCTTACTAATAAACTAACAACTAGTTACCACCAGGTCTAATTTGTGAAGGTAAACTCCAGAACTGTATATCTATCACTGTAGGGCAAGTTTTTAGATCCAAATGAGAATTCTTGCAATTGCACACCCAATCTCACCCACCATTCATTAACTATAACTTTAGAACATTCAAATAAAGAACTGTGAAGATGTTCTTTAATTATTTTAAGATGATAAGATGTTTGGTCTTTTTCCTGGTTTGCTGGTGGCCAGTCCTACCTACCAAATCCAAACCCAAAGTGTCATTTGATGTCCTGTTAAGAGACTCAACGCGAACTGTACACATTACAAGTCAAAAGGAGCAATTTGTCAGGTGTTGAGCCTTATTCCTTAGTCCTCAAGTACCAGTGCTTTTGGCTGGTTGATTAGGCCAGCTATCATCCCAAATTCAAAGTCAGTTTTCACCAGCCTGAAAAACACAGATTGGTATTTTGACAACCTCAGAATGAGACTCAACAGTAAACTGAGTAACATATCATACCTTTAAGGTGACCATTATAAACAAATTATTCCAGATTTGAATTAGCTTGTTGACTCCCACAATGGATTTAAAGGCTTGAAAGCATTGACATTTAATGTGTTGTCCCTTAAAATATCAAGACACTGAAAAAGTGTGAAGAAATGCCTTTGGACAACAAAAGTGTTAAATTTCTGTGAGATGGATTTTTTTCTTGAAACATTTTACCTGTCAAGGCTGGCTGCACATTGAAATTGTGGAGACCTTATGGTTGTGTTCAGACTCAATGTTTGACTTTATTAGATCCTTCAAGTAGTTGGTGGGTACTATAATAAGCAAGTGGACGTATGAATACACACAAACGAAGAAGATGAGCTAGACAAAACTCAACACAATCCAAAAGAGATGAATGACAACAATCAAGGATATCTATTGGGATGTGTGTGTGTGTGTGTGTAGAGCATGTGTTTATAAAAGCTGATTTGTGTGAATTTGAATGACAGTTTGTAAATGATAAATTATGCATATCTACATGGTTTTTCATGCAGATCCCAACAGTTCTTTATCCTAATGACCATGACCAGAGAGAGTTTCATTAGCGCAGAGTTAGTTGACCATCGCTTACTGTTTGTTTTGCTCACTCCATCACCTCGGGCCATTTGGCGTTCATCACAGTGCTCTTCCCCATTGCCTGGGTTTAATCAGACTACTGTGCATTCCAGTATAAATCTCCCTCACCTCTCATATGAGAGGGGTGGAATGGTAGGAATTAAAGGGGAGTAATCTATCAAAGGCTTCATTTATAAAACTGACCTAATGATCAATTTTGCTCATTAGTAAGACTTAAGCAGAAAACCACGTATAAGCAGTCATTCATAAAGCTTTAGTCAAATAATCTTATCAAAGCAAAGTCTACTTTTGATATCCAGTGTATTTGTGTTTTTCGAGCTATGTATTTGCATTGCCATTTTGAGTGATGTGAATCCAGGTCTATGCTGACCTTTTCATAAGCATTATGAACAAATGTGAAATGTGGGAAATTAACTGTGTGACCATCAGCAATAGTTGAGGCGTTCTGTCCTACTTTGCTCACAGCGGTCTCCCTAGCTACACATTTGGGCTTTGTTTGTTATACTATAGTAGTGTACTCCTTAGAACATGATACTGTAGTCAATTGTTTAATTGCATCAAATGTATTGATGATCCATTCATACTTACATGTATTTAAACATATCCTGTTATCTTTGAATGCAAATTTTCATCCCCCCTAAAATGTTTTTTTTGTTTTGTATCTGTTTGTCACAGATATAAATAACTTTACATACCAATTGTTTCAAAAGTAATATCAAATGGTTCACCTCTGTATTATCTACTATAGGTGTAACGGGTGTGAGAGCGGACCCAAGAACAGCACAAATCTAGACCGGAACAGTTCAGAACTTTATTACCAATGTTCAAAAGTCCAAACAGACGGCAATCAGGAAGCCTGGTCGGCGAGCACAGTCCAAGTTCAGAATGGGACAGGAGTCTCCGGAGAGGGAGTCCAGGCAGGCTGCAGGCAAACAGGGAGCGGGCAGATGCAAAATCTGGTCTGGTACCAGGAGATCCGTCCGGAAAAGTGTGCGGGAGAGTAGTGCATGACGTGACGACAATCTTGCAGAGAGTGAGTGTGGAGGAGCTGGTTAAGAGGAGGATGGGTGATAGAGGCGACTGGGGGGAACAGGTGAGTTTAATGATCTTGATTAGGAGAGGTAGGCAGGCAGGTAGAGTGGGTTGGTAGAGGGGAAAACCAGGAGTGGACTATAACAATAGGTAGATTGTTTTTTGTTTTTTTTACTTGCTGAAAGTAACATTCAAACAAAGCTTTGGAAACTGGTCCTTAAATATTGCCTAACATTTGCATACCTTTACATTTGTTCTCATTTGTGTGTCCTTGATGCCAGTGAATTGAAGTAATTGTAATGCTTGTCTGGCCCACCCACACTTTAGCAGTGCAGTGAATGGGGTGGCTGCGAATCCCAAGAACTGGCACTCTAATAGAGTGATGGATAGTTCCCAACTGTCAGTGTGACGTTGGTAATGGTCCCATCTTTTGTAAGAATAAGGGAGGGGAGGTATAAATGCAGGGCAAGAGACAGAGAAAAAGAAATGTTTCCTTTGGTTCTGTGTCTCCATCTCCATTTAGGCTGTAGGGACCAAGGCAAGGGCACACTAGACATGATTCACTTTGAAGAGTGAACAATAGATGCAAATTACCACAAAGAGTTGTGTGCATCCTGCGTAAATCTTTCTCTCTGTCTTCTTTAGATGCAACTACATTCCATTTACATTCCCCATCACATCACTCTGCTCAGCGGACTCATTTATTCTCATGAAACAAGGTCAATCATTTTAGTTTGTCTTTCACAATGTTTTTCAGTATGCTGTCATTAAAGCTAAATAAGCAAACTGCCCCCTGAAGTTGTGGAACTGAGTTGTAAGTTATGCTTAAGTCAAGCATATTTCAAATTGGAAGGGCTGCTGTAAAACCTCATGACTGGGTGGGTCCTCACTGTAATATTATCATCAGAAAGTAAAAGGAAACCGCTCCCACCGCAAAAACTACGCATCAGGAATTTCTTGAAATGCTTTGAACTAAACCATGGGGGTTTAGGTATGTCAAAAGACCAAGAATTCTGCAAGAAAATAAATATCAAACTTACATTAAAATGGAAGCAGTACACATTCATTCACTTAAAAAAGAAAAAAACCCTTTCTTGCGAACATTCAATAGAAGTATTACATGTGATAATAAATAGAACAATAGGAGCAGGCAACAAAAAGGCAAAACAAAAAAGAAGCAGCAGGAGAACAAGAAATATGAACAATACAGGACAACAGTAAATAGCAGACAAACAAAGTCGAAATATTAATTAAATTGAGAAACAGCTGCCTATAGTGTGAATAGAAATCTTGAAAGTGGACTTAAGAATAAAACTCTTTAATTTTTATGGTTTTCATGATATCTCTTACACGACATTAGGGAACATTAGGGAAAATTAGGGAAGAAACAAAAGAAACACACAATAAAAGATGGCAAAATTCTTGTGATGTTGTAGCCTGTGAAGTACTTGTAGCCTATATGTGAACATGTTGTAGATATGACGCCTGTGTACAAGGAGCTGAATTTTTATCCACTGTCTTATCCTGATAGATAAATATATAAAACATAAGACATGGAGCCTTATGGTAAAGAGATCCAGGAAAAAACTGGAAGAAAAGGTTTCATGTCAAAGCAGGATCTATAAATACACTCAAGTGCAGACTGATGTGAGGGAATATTAAGTTTTGCTGGTGAACGGCGTGAGAAAGGATGGAAAACAATTACTTTGTCCTTGTGGAGACACGCGTTTCTGCTTGCGTTGGCCAAAAACCTGAAAGAGAGAGGGAGAGAGAGTGTGTGTGTGTCTGTGTGTGTGTGTGTGTGTGTGAGCGTGAGTGTTTGTGTTTGTGTTAGCTGACTGAAAGGCTAGGCAGCGAACGAGGAGAGGGAAGACAAACACTGGCGTTTGAAGAGATGTGTATGATCCAGCAAAATCTCTTTTGTTTTAATATGATTGTTTGTATTCATATGTACAGAACACATTGTGAAATTATTTATAAGTGAGAGAAAGCAAGAAAAACTTCAGAAATGTAAATCTCTCTGTTGGGACATTAAGGTCGTGACAGATGCAGCTTAGGTGTTGAAACTGCATCTAATGTTTCTTAAATACAGTATAACTATCCACACAATCACAAATAGAATGAAATAAAACAAAATATATGCAAACCTTGTCTGATTATATGTTCTCACATTTATTCTTCAGAATTTGTCTCATAATAAGTGGTGTTAAACATGCTATCACAATGGTTTAGAGCTATTGAACATGACCCAACAGGGTACGTGTGTGTGTATGTTTTTAAGTGTGTATGACAGAACAAAAAGGCCTTGGTTTAGTGTGTTTAGCAGTGTGTTTTGTTTTTGTGGATCAAGGATACCATGTCCAAGCACAAAGCAAATGGGATTTTCTAGCATCTTTTTCAATGTGTGTGTGTGCGCACAAGCATAGAGTTAACTCTATATTGTGAGGCTTAGTTTCTGGTCATCCAGATCTCCAGTCACCACCGCCTTTGTTACGACATGCTAGATAAATCCTGTTTGCACAAACACACACACACACACACGCACACACACACACACACACACACACACACACACACACACACACACAGGAGCCTAGAGATGTGGGCTAGCGGGTTCAGCTTAACCACAGTGAACTCTTCTTCGTCCAAAACAAATGAGAAAGGCGATGTGGGGATGAGGCTTTTAACAGGCTCTGTTCAGACTTACATATTCCAAGAGTGTAACGTCATATATTATCTTTGACCTGTATTAAAGCGAGAGCTGAGAAAGCTGGAATATTGTAGTAGTTGTACTGGTGAGAACCTTTCACGTGAACACCAGGCAAAGCCAGCAAAAGACCAATAAGCTTTCTTTTATTCCATGCTGAAAATCAACAATCAATTTTCTCTGTTCACACACTATGTTCAGGTCAGTACCTCCCAGCTCATGTGGCTTATTTAAAAAGTTGGATTGATCTATTTTGGAGTCGAAAACACCTCATATCAAAAAGGCAATTAGCAGGCTCTGTTGTTGTTGCCGCAAACAAAGATCCTCTGCATTTTAATTTAATGAGCCATGTCTGGCTCAGGGTGAGAATCTGTTGGAATTTAATAAAGGTTTCCACTCCGTCTCGCACTGTAGAAAAAGCTACGTCTCTGCACTGGTGTTGTCACAGTGTTAGGTAGCATCAAGGATATTATGAGAAAACAGGCCCAGACAGACTTATTAAGAGTCAGGCTGATATTTATCAGATTCATGACAACGCTAATACACAGTCTACGTGGCTATAATTTCATATAGATAATGGATGCTTTGTACTGAACGGAGCATATTAGTAGTTGTTTTCTGTGCACTAATTTACTACACAGCTCGCCTTGGCATTCAAATGTTGAAACCAAACAGCTAAGGAGCAAATGATGCATCAGAGCAGATTTATTCTCACAAAACTGAAAGACCAATATACCAAATACGTAAGCACACACACAGAGGGCTAGAGGATATCCCATTAGGTATAGTCAATTGAAGTTTTTATCTCAATCTGCATAAAATTAATATACGAATGATCGCCACACTATTGGTAATTCTCTACTTATGGACTGTTTGCAAAAGAGAGAAAGAAAAAGAAAAGCAGCCAGTTAGCATTCAAACAGAGAGCTATAGTATTGTGGCACTAATGGAGCATTAGATTGGGGTTAAACGCTTGAATGGGGAGTGGTCCACTTGCTCTGCCCTGGGGGCAGCACATACAGGGCTACCGCTTAGCATTACCATAATTGCTGGACACTGGAGCACAGCGGAAGGTACTGAGCAGTCCCCATTCCAGTTTACCTAATTCACTCCGATTTAGCTGGGAAGACTGATGCTGAACCCCATGAATGACCCTGGGATGGGAAAAGAGGATGGCTGGATGTTTTGCCAAAGAAGTTTAGACAGAATACAGAACTCTGTGGACAACATACAGCCGTACTGGTTTGAGTGGAGAATTCATGCTGCTGCTATTCAGTGTCAGGATGAAATTGAGTAAAGGAAGCAAACTAATAGTTACAGTGAAAACAATCACATGTCTGCTACTCATGGTTATAGCTTAATTAAAAAAAAAAAAAAAAAAATCAACTTTATAAAAAGTATGACCCTGCCAATATCACTGTTTGACAGGCTGAACACATTGGCTGGAAGTTGGCCTTTCTCTATCTCGCTCACTTCCCTCTTCTACCCCTGGGATAAGTCCTGTTTTGTATTTAATGAAAGAAGTGAAAACACTGGATTGCATAGGACTCAAATGGGACCCCAGAGAGTCCCAAACCAATTTTGTTGGACAAAGGCAAAAACAAAACCAGAGATGTGCACAGTGTTGAAGATGACGGAATATACAATGTGCTGGCGGAAGAAAAAGAGGCTTCAATGGAGAGAATTTGACAATTAGTTTGTGTGGAACAATAGACTTCATAAAGGTGCAACACAGTTGGCTTTAGGTTGTCCCTTTTTTTAATTTTAAATTCATACTTGGCCAGCACCGTAAGCGTGCGTTGGATAGATATAGAGACAAGATGTTCAAAGTTGATAGTAGATAACATGAGGGTTTTCTTTTATTGTACTAAAAACAGGATCACAACTTACCTGAGTAAGTGCAGTGGCTCCCATAATCATGAACCCTTCTCCTGCTGTGATGATAAATGCATTCAACGTTAGCTGCGAAGTGGGATTGATATAACACCATGCTGTGGAGCCCCACTTTCAGAGGATGCCAGCTTCAATGGGTCCTGTGCCCTCTACATAGCTCCTGTGAGGGCTCCCTGAACCCAGACAAGCGTTTCCCCTCCCACCTAGAGCTATTGCTCCACTCCCCTTGCTTTGGGTTCCTATTCAGCCTGTTTACCATGCCACCAGGCCTATTCAAACCCCAGTCAGCAGGTCTTCCATAGCCATACAGAACCACTGAACTCTCCATAACCCGCTAATCAGACCTCTCCTCCTTTTCAGCCCTTAAATATAAAGCCCCATCTTGACCACCATTTTGTAGGTCAGCCACTGTGGGCTTTGTGCAGGCCTTAGCACCACCAGAGAAAGATCCTCCTCCTATTGATGCATCTTGAGCAGCTCCCCAAGCCACCCAGACAACTCCCCCAGCAGATGCAGGCATTCAAAGACATCCAGTTTATTAAGCTGTCACTGCGCATCTAAATCTGTTCCCTATTGCAATGGTACAGGCCTTTCCACAGAGAGAGAGAGAGAGAGAGAGAGAGAGAGAGAGAGAGAGAAAGAGAGAGGGAGCGAACCTTTGTGTGCCACCGAGGTATTCAAAGTACTATAAAAAAAAAAAAATCACACACATTAAAACTAACACTCTCACACACACACACACACACACTGGTGAAATGAGATGCAAATCCAAAAATTTACTTGGCAGCAAGAGCAGTCTTTCCTTTGTGTATGTGTGCATCTTGTGTGTATGTATGTGGTAATATGTGTATGTGCATGCCTAAATCCTGTAGCATAGTCTCATGTGTTCTGGCATGGCAGCACCTGTACAGTTGAGTAATTGTAACCTGTAACACAGTTGTTGGCACAAGGGCAATGTGTAAATGTGGCAGGGAGAGAAAATTATTCAAGGAGCCTGGACAACATCTTTGGTTGGACCAGTCCACAGTGAGGGAAGAGATGCGCAGACATTCACAATGCACTAAATGGGCAATACGGGGTGACAGAGACTGGGGGAAGAGAGAAAACGAAAGAGGGGCAAAGAAAGGATGAAGGCTGAATTGGATCTTGGTAAAGTCTTCGAGCTTTTTTTTTTCTTTTCCGGACAATCAACAGTCACATATTGGATTTGCATGGCTAATGGAAGTTTTAGGGCTTCAGATGGGGATGACCCCTGGATTCCAGAGCCTGAAACTTACCCAAAGATTCCAACAAGTCTGTGTGGTCCTTTTGATCTGCCCTGGCTGTTGGAGCTGATTGCAATGATGTTTGTGAGTCTACCAGGTACATTGTGGCACATTTTAGAGATTTCCTGTGCAGACTGGACTGTATTTAAAATCCTGCTCCAGCCACTGATTAAACTCTTAAAAACTAATTACTGTTTAAATCCTACAAGTAAGTATTTAGATGTTATTTTTTAAAGAAAAGTGTCCCTTTATGGCCTTAAACTGGTATGGGCATAGTTCTATACCTTTGCATCAATAACTGTGAGAATTTTAACGTGGGAATTTGGTTGAATCTCTCCCCCTCGCCTGCAGTTGCAGCTGGAGGTTATCAGCTCCGTGTTCTTCGTCTTCTGAACTATTCTACTACACACTGCTCAATGGTAAGTTCTAACGCTGGAGTAATTCAGTCATAGAAGCACACGGGTATTCCCGGGTAGAAGAGAAAGAAGTACTTGTGCTTGTACAGGGTTGCCTACAAGTTGATGAACCAGAATGGAAAGTTTCTTGCTCCACCCCCACGAATCGTCAGGACTGGTTCCTTAGGTTTTCTACATAGAAGACCCAGTGTGCCATTGGTGAATTGTAGAATGAAGGCAGAAAAAAACCTCAGCCATGATATCGACTGTTTATTTGTGTCATGATGTGTCTTGTAGTACATAAAAAAACACAACCATCAGTATGTTAACAAGTTCAGAATTTGGATTTTTTTCAGAGGTACTCTTTAAGATTATATTTGACTGCATTTCTTAAGACAGACATAAACAAGCATTTAATTGACTACGTACGCATGATACAAGCACACAAATAAGGCTAAAATACTTAAAAGACACTATCTAAAAAAGGCAAAAGCAGACATGACATCCCACTTCTGAAACTCTGATAAAGTCAAAAATGCAAATAAATAAACAAAAGTGAATTTTACTTATATCATTCCACTTCATGACAAAAGTCATCTCACGACACTTTGTGTGTAACTCTATGTAACACAGTTATAGACTCTAACTCTTTATTACCAACAAAGTTAGTTAGTTTAGAGAGACCCAACATTCCCCCACGAGCAAGCACATCTTAAAACTACACCTTTATTGTTTTTATGAAATGTAATTTACAGGTTTAAAAGTTAGACGATGGAACCATTTTTCTGTTTAATAACCTTTTTTAAAAGAGGCAATAGAGTCTTAAGTCATCTTGAATGAACTTGAAGCACTGTCAACAATATGATTAACTTTGGAGCAACTAAAATTACAGTGCTCAGGAACAGTGACAAAATAAGGGGGAAAAGGTGCAGATATTCCTGTATAATGAATGGTGAAATTATGATAAATAATACTGTGTAAAACGTGACCTTAATGGTTACTATACATAGCATAAATATTATAGTGTCAGAGCATTGTTTGAGTATGTACATGTGATCACCCAGTGAAGGTGTTGCAGACATTTATTCATTTAGTCTCTTTATTTTCTGTAAGACAAAAACAAAATTAAAAAGAGGTTGCATCTTTAAATAACTGGTTAATCTATTCAATCACAGGATCTCATATATGATATTTGTCCACGTGCACAAGGTACCCTTTGGTGCCTATGGTAAATGTGCTAAGCCTTCTCTTCCATCTTTGCTTTACACACAGAGTCTCACGCCCTGCATCTCTGTTATTTAGGTTTGGATAAGGTACAAAAACTACTCCAATAGGTTTAAGAAATGGTTGCTGATGCTTAGAGACCCTTACCCGACCCCGACCCTCCCGCCTCTTGCACTGTCTCATTTTGGAAAGCAGATTGCACTACGTCGTCTTTTCACGTCACGTCATTTATAACTGATCACATAAAACCCTTTTGCTTCTGTGGCTGACACCAAAGGCTATGCCTTATGTGTATACGCCTGGATAAGAAGCGAGGGGCCGTGACAAAACATTGATATCCAAGCTTGGTATGAGATCCGGCTGAAATGTTTTCTGTGCGTGCATGCGTATGTGCATGGGTGTCAGTGAGTATATATTTGGCTGAAGGATTGGAAATTAAAGGCTCAAGACGTAAATGTCGGTATTAGTAAAGGTAACTACCAGTGGGCCATTCATCAATGCCCTCTGTTGTTAATGACCACTAACCAGGTTCAGATAGATGATAGATGATAGATGATGATAGAAAGGTAACAGGAAGAAAAGTAATAGGAAGAGGAAATGAGCAAATGATCCGCTCCATCTTCTACTGTACATTCCCACAAAGATGTAAAGATTTTTCTGCAAATTTAGGGCCAGAGAACTGAGGTTTTCCTTAATCTCAAGCAGGTTGTTCTGGAGCCAAAACATTTTTTATCACTCACATGTTTCTTTTTCCCCCCTGCGCTCATGGGGAAGCCCCTACCTTGGCTAAGTAAGAAAACATTTCACTCTTGTTTGTTTTAATATCATTAATAAGTGGGTTTGTATAAACATTGAAATATGACCCGATTAACAACTGCTGCAGTTTTGTTTTTATTTCTCCCTGAATTAATCTTATGGAAAAAGGAACTAAGCGCTAGGTAGATATTTCTCACATGGTTCTTTGAAATGAGTTACACATGTATACTCTCAGCCCACCGCTGCCCTCTTACTTTAACCAGGCCTTTCTCCATAAGCTACCACTCCTCTCTCATGTGGCTCCACACTTGGTAGACAGAGAGTTAGCCAAGTTTGGTCACAGGCTACACAAACAGTATTGCCTTTCTCCCTCGAATTAGTCCATTTGGCCTGGTAATAATTTTAGGTGAGAGGATGAGGAAACACTGAGCCTCTGTGAGCATTACAGATGGTATTATCACATGAAAATAGGTATAATTGCTCTGTGCTTGTGTTGCTGGTTAAATAAACCTACAGTAGGGATCAGTTTGCCTCACTCTCCCTTGTGCATCACCACTTATTAGATGCTGTTTTAACAGATATAGGAGACTGTATAAGTGTTTCATAATTGCCTGGAAAGGAATTTTTCATACTTGTGTTTGCCCCAGTCTGTCAGTGGTTCACAGTTCAGACAGTGATTAGCTGTAGGAATTCGTAAAGGTGGAGGAGAGGAGACTTCTGTTTCAGTAAATTTAAATAGAAAAAAACATATCTTACCTTAAGGTCTCTACCACAGGAAGTGATACAATGCAAAAGTTATCGTTTATAGGCTTACCTTAAAAGATAACTTCTTCATTTTGTCAGGGTTAGGGTTTTTTTTTATCGTGGTGTCATAATTTTCCGGCAGTGGTTCATCAATTGTGATGTGTTTTTAGCAAAGATTGTTCAACCTAAAGTTGAGTCCTCCAAAAAATAAATTAAAAGTGGGCGGGCACAATCTTAAACCATGTGATATCCAGCCAAAACGTCACTCATACGATGTGACTGCAACGTAGGCTTGCTGCCGTCGACGTGAAAATGGAGGACATAAAAGCAAAAGTAGCTAGTGGAGAAAACCACATTGTGAATGATAAATCATTAAAGGCCACGTTGGATGTTTTGGAGAAGTTTGGTGTGAGAATAATGTTGTCAGTGGCTTTGCTGGTCATAAACAGTGCCATAGCTGAGCATATTTCATAGCTGCAAGATAGGCCCGTTGAAAGCATGTTGAAAGATGCAGAAGCACAGCAGCTGCTGTGAAAAAAAAAATGGTAGACATGTTTCCAGAACACATCTCTCAAATCCTTTGTGCTTAACCATGACTTATGGAATGGGTGTAGGTGGTTATGGGTTTGATTCAGAGATAATTGTAAAAAATGGGTCTGTTCTTGTACTGAGCTTTACGGGTGTGGGCGGGTGCAAATCTTCAAAACTGGACCTGTGCAGGATTCACTCAGGACTTACGATCTGTATTTTTGCATGAATTGTGCCTATGGAATCATAAGCACATAAACACTTTGTGTATATTATATTCACAAATACCAGAGATATCTTACAATGCATATTGACCAGCAGAACAGAAACATTCATGGTGACACCCTGACATTTCTTCTGCTATGCTGCCATCTTAGCTGCGGCTACCATATTGTCAAAAATTAATGTTTTGTGCTGATTTTTGTCTCAGTGTGGTGCATCATTAGTGGTGCAAAAACTGTCAGAGGCTGAATCTTGTTTTCTTTGCACACTTGTAGATATCCATGACTTGTGGGTTTGGGTTTTTTTTAGATTTTCAGCATTTTCTGACATTAGAATTTGTTACCACGTTATGTTTTTCTTGTCATAAATTAATGTTTTCAGGCATGCTGAAGATGTATGTTTGATTCATCTAACCACTGGAAGGTAGACACAAGTGTTCCTTACTGCAGCAATAAGATTGAAATTCGCACTTGATACAGTGGATAAAAATGAATAAAACAAGAAAAGAAACTGTACAGACACAATTTCAAAAATCTTTCTCCTTTTAATATGTCACTTTCAGAACGCACATAAGAAAAAACAGCCCTTTTTCTCAGTTTTTCACCATCAAATGATTTCAGCAAGTGCACAGTATTCAGGGAAACAATAACTGTAATGGCCAATTGTTTGGCATCTTGGAAAATCTATCGCTTTGCTCAATCACAACAAGATGGCTAATGTATTAGAAGTGCAAAAGAAATCGGAAAACAGCCCTGAGCTGCAAATACCAGACACATTAAAGCCTGGAGCCGTTCCAGGGAAATCTTTCAATTACACAGAGTGAATATACCACTCGGCTGTGAGGGCATGACAGATACCTTAGAGAAGGAAGACTGTCAAAGAAGTAAACTGCACTATAAATTTAATTAAAATAATACATCTGGGAGCTACTTGCTTGAACAAGGCTGCATCGTAAAGGACAGGTGGACGGCAAATCAATGCTTTGACTCTAAAGAAGATCTTTAACAGTGCTGAGAGCTGAAGTGGAACAAAGCAAAAGGAGAAAGGAAGATTTATTGAAAATGGTCAAAGTTATCCGTTCACTTATAGGCCCTGTATCTTTAAAATTGCTGCTTCACATCCAAGTGTCCAAAGTTGGCTTGTACTGAAATATTACTTGATGGATTGCCTTGGAGTTTGGCTCAGTCCATGGTCACTACACACTACATTTTAATGACTGCTGACCCCCGACTCTTCCTTTACCGATGATTGGTAGCTAAATCATGGTTTTGGAAACAAATCTCAAACTTGTCTAAACCCACTATAAGGTCATCTTAAAGAAAAATCGTCCAGTACTTGTATGATCGTAATCCTGCGGAGCTAAAAATAATCCCATCATCCTCAACTGTACTAATTTGTCATAGCTGGATGATAGCATGATCGCTATGTCCATGTTAATAATAGCTGACATCAGAGGGAGAAAGTGTGAGTACCTGTTTAGGTTTGTGAGGGTGAAAGCAGAAAAAAAATGGTAGAAGGAAATTCTCACAGATTTATTTTGATCTCTACAAGGTCGGTGCGCCTCTTAAACAAGTTTGCCAAATGTCAAGTTTATTAAATAACCACATCTATCAGTATCTTGAAAGATCTCCCCAGCTAATATTGCCTGCCTCCGCCCTTCAGTCGGTTTGATGGTGTTCCTGCCTGGTCCTGCAGCATCAACTCCATGAAAGACCAGTCTGTCAGTACATTCTGAAGCACTTTATGCCAGACATATGGTTCTTATTTTCCAGCCAGAGGAGAAGATTAACATAAAAGAGGGTGTGCAACAGTTCTTGCATTCAAAACCCTGCCTGAGGCAAGAGGACGAGAGGCGGTGTTTGGATTACCTCATTTAGGATCCTTTAAAACGCTGCTTTTCTGCCAAAGTGTGCATCTTAAATAAAAATGTGCAGTGGCAGCGTGCATAACAGGGTCAGTGGCATTAACAATCAATTTTCTTTACCTAATACCTTTACCTGGCAGAATGAAATGTGTTGATACACACATGGTGTTGGGAGTTGCTGCTAAATCATGATACTCTATAAGACTATGACAGCACAAAATCTGTTCTTACAATAGACATGTGATGTGTCTGTATGTCTATATATCTATATATCTTGTGATAATCATAGGCAGAAATAGGCATTAGCATAATCTAACAAAAATTAAGAGGGTGTTTATTTAAGTGTTACCTTGCCTTGGAAGCAGTAATATATATATAAACAATAAAGATAAACATGATGTAATCAACCTTCCCCTTCAGCCGGCGTACCGTTTATTGGTGGAAAACCATCTTTAATGTGAAAAGTCGTGTGGCAGAATCCCAATGCCACCCCTCGCTGTTTGTGATTGGAATGGCCACTCGCCATTCCCATCTGTGAATTAACTCTTCTTCAAGTATGTGTTGAATTATCTGTGTGGTCCCCAACCTGTGATTGGCGCTTGCAGCTGTGCCTCCTGTCTCTCCACCGCTCTCTGGAGCCCGATTGGTGCGGCATGTGAACCAAGCCACCAATCCCTGACCGTCAATCAGCTGGGACCATTGAAAATACCTGCCCGTTCTTTACTCCAGGCAGCCGAATCCCTCAGCTTGCTACATGCTTCCTTTAGGTTTTGAGATTAGTTTTTGTGGTTGATTGTTGAGGCATTTTTTTAGGATCGTTCTATTTGGCCAACGTTTAGTTTAAGTCACCGATTCTGTAGATAACTTTATGTTTAGACACACTGGGTGCTGCTTGATTGTGTTCTGGTTTCTACACTGACAAGGGTAGTTATTTAGGCTTTGTTTCTTTTTGTTTAGTTAGTTAGTGAGTGTGTGTTTTTAGGGTTCTTTTTTGTTATTATGCTTAAATTTAACAGCACCTATTTGCTCTTTTCTGTAAGGGGGTTTAATGTTTGCATTATTTGGCAACTCGATTACTCACCCTAATAATTAAACTTAATTATCCAGTTACATCTGGTTATTTTATGTATGTTTTGTTTGTGTCAATAATTAGATAATAATGTTAATAATTCAATACACAATAAAGTTGAAGTAACTCTACCCTCAATTTTATGGCAATACCTCAAGAGTTAAGGAAGATGGTACAAGAGACAGCTAAACCATTAGTTAGATTTTAAACACAACAATGAACCTAATGATTAAGGTCCTGAACCTTCTCTAAACTTTCATTAACAAACATTTATTTATTTAATTTATTTTAAAAAGCCACCTGCTCAATCAGACCGTACAAGGCAGGATTAAGAAAGGGGGCTGTCATTGTCCTCTACATCTTGTTACGTTCATAAAAGCCACAGAAAAAGACAACAGAATGTTTTACCAACAGATACAGGATATCAGTCTTTTCAGAAAATGCCCCAGAAAGATTTATTGTGTCAAGTCACAAAGTTTGGACAAGTGTGATCGGGGTGGATGGGTTGAACGACATGAGACAAATAGAACACTATTGGTAGCATGAGTGCTGTAATTCAGAACTTGGGAAGAATAAGGATAATAATGCTTGAATATAATTTCGGAATAAAGTCAAAATGTTGGGAATAAAGATGAAAAATCGATAATAATGTCCGAAATACAATTCAAGCCACCTGAACTCCACACCTTCAGGATCAAACAACTTGATCAGTCGTCTTATGGTGACTGGTGAGTCTTCACATCACCTCCGAACTGCATGAAAGTGTAACTATCATTACCTTTGCATTTGCCACTATTCGTCCAATTTGACTGTTATCAAACCAATGTATATGGCCATCATCTGAACAGACACTGTTTTCAGCTCAATCTCTTCAGAGTCCTAATACTGATACTCTGCTAATGAGCTGAAAGAGGAAGAATTTCTTTGTTGCGAAAGCCGATTCTGAAGTACAGTTTCACCGGTTCATCTGTACGAAGCATTTTGTAAATGCACTGTTTATGTACTTAAAAGTTTGACTTTAAATATAAAATATAAATAAGTAGTTATTAGAACATGTGTAATTGTAAAACAAAATAGAACCAGAGCTTGTGGTGTCCCTAACCATCTTGAGTGCCTGGACTTGGATTATTATTACTACTATTCATTTTTGGTCTTACATAAATGTTATTTTACTCACATAGACAAAATAAAATAAAACTGTTTATGTCTAATCAGTTACTTTGTGGAGTCAGGGATGCTTATTATGATGATTTTAATACACATTTTTTATTACCTGTGCGATTCTTTAGCCACTGTCACAGCTCAGAAGCTCAAACTAGATGAAGAGACGATGGAAGCTTCCTGCAGGGATACTTCTTTATCTGCCAACCGGTTGGAGGAGGCTATATTTTTTGCCTGGCAAGTTTGTACGATGTTTTACCAGTCTAACTCAAAATGAAATTTGCATGTGACCTGGGTATGACGCAAGGCTGAATGGATTCACTTTTGTGATTCAATCAATGGGATCTGGATCAAAAACTAATGGATAAATATTCATTTTGTGTGTCGGAATTAGCCTGAGGTACAAATGCTTAAATTTTGTGAGAGATGAACTGAACGAAGCTAAAAAAAAAAAACTGAACTACATCCGATTCTGGATGAGTTTTAAGAATTAACGTAAGTCAAAAACTAATGGACGGAGTTTATTGAAATGTGTTGTGTGGGTAAGATTTGGCCCAAGAAGCAGACTTGAGTCTACATGAATGTACATGATGTGATGAATGTATTATTTAGTGGTTGACACTTGCTACACATGCTAATAAATGCAATATGACTTGTTCTTTCTGTGTAAAGTTGATTGTGCTTTCAGAGAAGCTCATCTTCAATTTCCAGAACTGCACTCAGATGTTTA
>KV751348.1:9819166-9832390 GCA_001698575.1 Mola mola | reverse complement strand
TCATAAACCGGACCATTTCTAGCGTATAGTTTTTATTGCAGGGTCAACATTTCTCTAGTTATAGTACTACTGCTTGCACTAATTTTGGTGGAATTCTGTGTGATTCATCTGCATGTGGGTTTTGGTGGATTGAGCGCCCTCTATTGAGCAGCTGTGACTGGTTGGTAGTAAGATTTGACAGGTAGACATGTGTTTCTGTGGAATCAGATGAAAAATGAGTTAAAGGATTTCCTATAAACCATTTTTTGTCAATTCAGTAGTTGTGAGTTGTGTCAAAACCACCGGTTCATTGTATAAAATGTATAATGTCTGGTTTAGAATTTAAAGACCACTCCATAATTAGGCTAAATAATATTGGTGAAGCAACCCCTCCTCTTCCAACCCAGACCTTTTGCTATTGGTCCAAAAGTTTCTAAGAAACACTACTGACCTCGTGCAGACTCGAGAGAGAAGTGTAGCTATGATGGAGCCCTTCGTGAGTGAAAAATTAATATAATTTTGTGCGGTTTGATTAAATCATAATGCAGCACGTAATGAATCTCCACCTTAGCTCTTTCATTACTCAATGCAGTCAAGCTATCAAGCCCCAAATATAGCCTCATTATATATTCCATTTCAACCAGATTCAAAAGAATAAATGGTCCTTTCCGAACTTCAGGTGTGTATTACATTATACTATTCATACAAAAACGGGTGCCTCTCCCCTTTCCTTTTCTTGTCCCTCTCATTAAATCTAAAAAAGAGTTCTAGCCACCAATCAAATCTAACCAGTGCGAAGGAAGGAGGCCTTTGGGACTAGTACTGGAAATAGATAAGGGAATCATGGTGAAACATTTGATGAAAGGTTCAATTATTTTGATGACTAGTCAAAGGAAATGTTTCACGTTGACACTCATTTGGTTCGGGTGGTGCTCTGTGAAGGCTTATTGTAAGCTGAAATTGCATTGTCTCTGCATAATATATGAAATCAGCAGAGTTGTGCTCACCCATGTGATCTTTTTCAATGAATTTCCCTTGATATGTTAAGATTTGCTTAACTTGTTTGAATCTTTAACTGTCGGCGTAGCTTCAGACAACCCTTGCTAACTCAACCAAACGTATCCAATTAAGCAAGATACATCTGCAATCAGGAGGGTGCATAATGAACTTGACCCCTGAGGTGGGACAGATGATGTCCTAATCAGAGTCGAGGAGCTAATCTATCCCGACAGAGGAGTCAAAGGTCACAGATGAAGCTGCGATAAAAGATGAGTCTAATGAATAACAATAGGTGGATTAACTGGAGGCCAATCCCTTAGAGGGAGGAGATTTGGCCAATAATGTCCTGCAGATTTTCACAGTGAAAATAAAAGGCTTTGTGTCCCGCAGAATGATGGAAAGTTTTATTTTGGAGTTTTTGCCACAAAATAATGTAAAATCTCAACGAGCCCCTAGCTTGGAGCCCATCATTGTAACCTAAAATTTGAAAGTTATGATGGATAACTGTTACACACAATGACAACTATTTCAAACAGTCTTAATGGTGTAAGCAATAGTTATGTTCTATTTTTCAAACACCAGCTAGCAACCATTCGACAAATCGTTATTACTATAAACGGCTGCTTTATCATTTTGTATGACTGGATGTGAGCATGTAGCATGTGTGTTGGCAGTTGTGTCCAGTTTCACTTATTTTTCTCCATGACCTATTGTCCTCTATGTTTTGCTCAATACAACAATGCACATTTTTCACAGTTTGTGACATCCTGCTCGTCATAGTGATATAAAAATGATGTAATTTTATTTTTTTAAACAAAGGACAATTCTTAAGTGGCTGAAATCATTATTTCCCGCTAGAGAGATTTTGAACTCACAAATATGCGCATAAACCTCTAAAAAGGGGATATTTGATTTGATAGTAGTGCCCTGCAAACTGCTGGGATGTGTGTATCTCTGTGTCATTAATAATTACTCTGCTCAGTAACAGAAATCATTTATTCCTGAACCTCTGGATAGGGAAGTGTTGCAGTTTATGATATTACGCTATATTTAGCTTATTTGGTTGACAACGCAGTCAAACGATTAACACAAAATTTGTCAGTAATTACTAGTACACAATAATAATGTTGTTGAGGTTTTTAAACGTCACCAAAAAACAATGGAAATTATATTTGTAACTCTGTTAAATACTGTAGACATACAGTCACAAAAAAGTGCAACAGCACACATTTGGCTTTGGTTTTAAATGAAATTAAAAACAGCTTAACAAACAAATTCAGAAAACAGATGAGTGTTAAAGCTACAAATGTACTTCACTGTGTATTACATTTAGGTGTGACTGACTGTGTTTGTAAGTGTATCCTGGTTAATATGTGTAAGACACAGGAGTATTTCTATATTTACAGTCACCTTATTTATTTACTACTAACGTTAACCAGTTTGTTCATATACGTATATTTATTTTTGAGTTAGTTTTGTGCATATGTGAGTTATATGTGACTCTGAGATTCACTGGAGAATGGACTGCCCCCCCCCCCCTCCTTGATACAAACCTCAACAAAGGTCGCTCAGAGAGGTTTCACACCCAATTTTGACCCCTGAGGTCACAGGAGGCCTGTATGATGGAGATATCCAGGGAGCAATAGATAATAGAGTACCATTTGATGTGTTGTGTGTTGTGCTTGCATGAATCCTCCCACTCATGTGTTTACACACTCAGAGCATGCACAGAAGCATTTTGTGCATGCATGCGTCCATGTGGTGGTGTGTTTGCTCTGCTTATTGGCCCATGAGTGCATCATGGGTAATTGTCAATCCAGCATTAAGAGCAGAACGGTTTCCAGTGTGGCTGAGCATGTGCAGCAGATAACTGTGTTTGCATGTCTGACTAAACTCATGCATCATAAATCCTTGTGTCCACAGCACAAATATTACTTTTTATTTACTGTGTGGATTATATGCTACAGATAATTGGCGATAACGGGTTGCTTAGATGGCCTGTCAGTGTTTCTTCCACCTGGGCATTATTCCATTATCCATTCCATTTAAAATGTCAACATTTGTTCTTATGTTTGCAAAAAGATATTGTGACAGGTTTGGCAAATTTAAAAATGACCACCATTATTTAAAACAAAATATTATTTAAGCATTTTGTTTTAGTTGGGGTGTATTTTTTACATTGAGATGATAGACAGTCAGCATTTGCGGACCGAATGCAAACTAAAAGGCAGTGATGATATTGAGTGGAGGGAGGACGGGGAGTAAATGAGAAACAATGGAACAAAAATTAACCTAATCCATTTTAGCTATGCTATGTTTCCCCCTGTTATAACTAAAATCAAGTTGGACATGTAGTGCATTCTTGTTTTACTGAACTACAGTAAACACAGCAGATCCATTTTTGTCTTTTCGTGAAGATCCTGAGCCTCACTCTATTGTCCCCTGGGACAGGCTCTGGCCTTTTTCACTCTGTTTATTCATCAATTACAATTCAGCAACATGTGTGTAAAACTAAATCAATTTTGGCGTTAAATCAAAGGGTATTTTTAAGTCGTCGCTATCACAATCTGCCTTTCTCAGACTGTGTTCTCCTTCATTCATTAACTGTATCTGTGCTAAAAAAAACCCAAAAAAGGCTCATGGTGTAAAACCCATTACTTAGAGGAAAAGCCACAGAGACATTAGGCTCACACAGAAAAAAAAGACCTCAGATTGCTTTTCAATTCTTCTGTAACGCATTTTAATAGATCATTTCTTTTCAGTTGATACTCAGTTACTGATAATGAATCATAATCCCCTCCGGGACCCTCTCCTTCACTGTACCTTCATTTCAAGCCAGCTTAGGACTGGCTGGTACTTAAAGTATTATTCACCGGGTCATCTAGATGAGCATAGCACGCTTTAACATCTGTGTGTGACGCACAAAGCCTTCCTGCCACAAAGCCTTGAGCTTACCATGAAACAGCACTTTGGTTAAGTTTAGGCACAAGAGCTACGTGATTTTGGTTCTGGTGACATTTGATTTCTGTATGAGGTGTAAAATCCAGTTTCCTGTATCAGCATCGTATGTGTGTAATATCCTCAGCTCGACCTCATTTCACCCTCTTTTCTGCTTTATAGACTACATTGGGTTTCGCTGTTGCTCTGACTATTGCATTTTGATGTGGATGTGTTTGCACTGAAGGCACATTAAAACCTGGTGTGTCTCATACAGATGCTAACGGGTTTCTTCCGCACCTGGGGAAGGGGCTGAGGGATGTACCAGAACAAAAGCACTTGACAGGATCTATGATGTGGTCTCATCTTTAGGTTTGGCAGATGAGAGGTAGGGATTGTCTGACGGCCGTGTACGCCCCTGCAAGAAAGGAACAGCCTTGAAAGTTTCATGCACTCCAGGAACCCTCCTTTATTTTGGCTTTCATCTGTTTATCCATAAGCTACAATTGTAATCAAATGTTATCCATTATTTTGCTAATTTGGTCTCGTTGCTGTTCTATCCTTGTGTTATGTTGTGGCTTTATGACTTTGAAAAGTCCACAGTTATACATGTTTTTAACAAATGTCCAGCAAGTTAAACAGAGAGCAGCATTTTCCTTGGGATTTTCAATTTGGATATCACCTTTATTTGCTGTTCTGAACACAAACCAAGCCCCTGCCATTACTGGGTTATCTGGGGTACAGATTTTTATTGACTACCAGTTTTTACTTTGGTACATAGCACTCCTGATGAGCAAATGAGCGCTCCTTTCATTTTCAAACCAATGAATGCAATCCATTTAAAACTAAAAGATGAAAAGAATATAAAGAAAATATCTACACCCTATAGCTACCCAACCTGAACCTGTAATGCATGCTTGTAGGGACACTCAAGTATACTCGAGCTCCCCCAAAAAGAGATTCTTAAATCACAAATGGCTGAAGGTCATGTGTAGCTAAAATGTAATATCGATTAACTGTCTCACTTTTTGCTATTTTTGTTGGCTAAGCGCTGGCAAGCACTTCCCTGCTCACTTTTCAAATGCAGTTACATGAACTGGCATAAAATGCTGACCTAATGTTGGTTTAATTGCAGTGCTGGAGCCCTGAGTTGTCTTGTAGAGCTGTTTTTCAGAAAACTTAATCGTGTGGACAGGCAGAGTGAACTAATTATCTGCATGCTGTTTTTCCAGCCAAAGCTGGTAATTTAGGAGCAATTGACCTCCTGCAGTTTGCCAGCAAATGAAAACAGGCAATCTTGCTAACGAGGGGCCTTGAAGACCCCAGGGTTTGTCTGGGCCCTGCTCTGCACGGTGGACACAGAATCCCTCACATCACTTCCAATTTACCTCTTCACCACCTCCGGGGAAATTGTCATCATCCTCACACTGTGTAACAACTTAAACTTGCTGCAGCAGAGGAGAGGCCTGTTGGGAGACAACTCAATACTGTGATTGTTTGGAAAACAGGACGTATTCCTTTCCAAGGTGGCTCACTGATGGTATGTGGCCTTAATAACTCCAGCTGGAATCTGCATGTAAAAATGAAGTATAGCTTCACCACTGATTATGTATAGGTACTTCCATATGCATCTTTTTGTTTGGATTTTAAGTTATATGCATCCGGATTTGTTTAATATGTTTCACGGTTGTTGAAACCTTTACTGCTGGCTAGCTAAGAGAGACAATGGCAGCATTTAAAACACATGGAACATAACCCAGACAGATGGTTTAGATCTGCAGGTAAGCAAGTATACTATTGTTTTGTTTAGTCCCATTCTTTAAAAAACTAATGTTTGATCCTCTGTTTACATAAGTAAACATAGGAGTTGCCCAATGCCGATCATATGATGGTATGTTCTTCGACTAGGATTTTACACTGTGCATCAAGCATTGCACAAGAATCAAATCAATCATTATTGCTGCTGTATATAATTCTGTACTTACAGGCACACAGTAAAAAAGATATGAACCAGAGACACCCTTTGGCATTTTGAGAGAGACTTGCCTTTTGCAGAACAGATCCATATATTTGTTAGCTTTGGAGCCTGGCTTGTGGACTTGTGGCACACACGCACAAATCAAAAGGGGTACTTCTCTAGATTAGTCAGCTCTTTCATGCTACTTGATATTTTTAGAATAAATTGCTCCAGCACATGCATGATGTCATTTTTGGCTGGCTGCTGTAATAACTGCCGATTTAATGTGTTGCAGAAGAGAAAGGAGCATATAGTTGCCATCCCAACATCATTACGTGTTTTGCCATGTTGTCGCCAAAACTAAAGTTACCACATCTTGTCATTAACAAAAGAGGTAGAACACAAGCACGTAAAGTCTACAGTCGCATTTAATGGGTTTTCATTTTAAAACTGAGATTTCCATTCCATCAACATTCCATCCATTTGGCCATTTATTTATTTGTGCGCATTGGGGTTAGTTGCTGTATTTCAAGAAAATACTTAAAATGAAGAACAGCGGTGGTGAAAAGTGAGACCAGAGATATCTTTATGTGGACTGACTGTGAGCATCTCCATTTCCATTTCTACCACCAAGGCTAAAACCCAACGGTGGAGTTCTAGAACTGAAACAGGTTAGCTTTTCCAAATGACTCCTACCGTATTTCTATTTCCTATCTGTTGTTTTCAAAAAATAAATACATCAAAATAAAATCAAGAGATCTGTTTGTGACAGGATCTGCCCCCCTGAGGTGATTTGTTTTCAGAAGTGTGCATCGTGGAGGAGAGTGGGCTCATGAGGGACGCAAACACAAAAAGTGTGAGTAAAATCCTCTGTGTGGTTGCTTAAGTAAACATAGCTGCTTTAAGTAACTTCACCACTGTGATGTGCTAATGTGTTTCTGTGTGTGTGTGTGCGTTTGGGTGTGTGCGTGTGGGTTATAAAGGGTGAGTAAGTGCACCACACAGTTATGGTTAATGGTACAGCTGCTGTGACTATATTTTACTACGAGCAGTTTGTGATGCCAGTAACTGCCTGAGAAGGAAAACACATCTGCTCTCAAAATATTTGGAGTACGTTAACAACGAAAATGCTTAATGAATAGTCTTTGGACTGGAGAATGTAACTCATACTGATGCTGCAATTCACTGCTCCTACTTAAATCAACTGTCTGACCAACGCGTTCAGCTCCACAGCATCCAGCCCACCGCAGTCTGGATGAGAGGACGAACATATATGAACGCACACATATATAGTATGTACTATGTTGCACTCATTACTTTTAAACCCTTAATAAATCCTTTTTAAGGGGAACTGTAGTGCCACTACATGGTATATTTTCACTGAATCGTTGACCATTAGAAATGTCTTTCTGATGATATTACAGGCATCTGGTTTCTCCTTCCTTTTAAAACTCTGAAACAGACAGACTTATTCCCCAACAGGGCCACCTATAAGGGCAACACCTTGTGGTGGGCCATCTGTTGTCGTTAAAAATCAACCTAACTAAATACACTATCTATTGTTACTTCATTAAGATGTGACTTTCTAAATTGTTTTGTTTTTTTACAATACTGAGTCATTTTTAGAGAATGTCAGAATGTCAAAGTGACGCTTTGCAGATGTAGTTGACTATCTCAGGGGCCCAGTCCCTTTCTGTTGATGGGCCTGCTCCCAAGATGTCACATACTGTCATTTTGTAACGTTTCCATGAATCTCATCCAGAAAAAGAAGGGGGTCTGCATAGATACAGCATCACATATATGACTTTCACCTGGAAAATTGGAATCTGTGAGACAAGGTGTCACCAGTTTTATCAAAAAACCAAAACAAGTGGTTTTTCTGCCTAGATTTAACTAAAGGAACGTTCAACTTGAATGTTGATCGTTGATTGGACAAACAGATGGATGGAAAGAGAACTCCTTGAAAGTGAAGCCAGAGCATCTCAATTGCTCTCTGGTGGCAGGGTACAGTATAGGTCATAAATCCCATCTCAATTATATCAAGTAGGACCGAGACCAAATTAAAAACTCACCTCAAATAAATTTTTTCCAAGGATGGTTTCTGTTGTTTTAGTAGTTCTTTGCACAGTGATGTACATTCAGATGTTCATTTTTCTAATCAGAATGATTTTAATTATAGTTATTTGATGCCACAAAAGCATGGTGTAACGGCATGATTGACAGCTGAACTCTGCTTGTGATTGGGTGGGTGGGTGTATGGGGAGGAACTTGATATCGTGACACCGATTTCTGCCTTCTACTGTGCAGACTCTGACTCCAAATTAAATCTCCAGCGCAGGAATGACAGAATCACAAGCATAGCAGTGCTCATTTCCTGGATTATTTGCCTTAATGTTTGGTCAGTATTCTGGATCAGATAGGAAGGCCATGTGACAAAGCAACAGTATCTAATCACCTGGAAGAAGCACATGGTGGAATGAGAAGTAACAAAAGAGAGAATTCTTCTTTTTAACAGTAATGGCTGCCACACGGGAAAGAATAAACAATATCTTGCTATACGGTAAGGGTCATTTGGGATCATCATTTGGTCTTCTTTGGCATAACTTGCAAGTTTTGCAACACATTTAAACATATTATATTTCAGACTTCTTTCATTAATCGACCTACAGGTGTTGTACAAAACACAATGACTCTTTGGAGCTATGGAGGCAAACTAGAAATCTCACCTGTGCCGCAAAATGTTTCTACAATAACCGACCTTTGCTGAATCCTCTTTCCTGAAGTTTCTTTGTCTTTTGAATAACGTCCCACAGCACAATGCAACAAACGCAAGCCTGTTTTCTGGGAGGTCTGTCATCCAACAAATGGTAACAGGCCAGGAAATGTTTATTAGGAACAGTTATTTCCTCAGAAGTCCTCTGTGTATACACAAAATATAATTAAAAACATCACACGTTTTCTTCCAGGATGACAAAAAAAAAATAAAAAAATGAATGAACACCTTCCAAAACCAGCTTCAACGAAAAAATGAATGTCATAAGACAGGGTTTGTTGCAATACTGTTGTATTAGACTTGAATAGTTTCACCTGCTTGTGAGTGAGTGGCCATTGACATAAGTGCATAAACAACTTTACAATGAAATTAACTTTCAGTACAGTCAATTTCCACATGTTGTATTCAAGAACATGCTAGATGTACCCGATTTTACTGCGAGGATAAAATGGCGATCAGTCTGGATTGTGGATCTTTGAGCTCCAGCTAAACACCATCATGTGACTGTTTCCAGCGAATGTTTTAAATGTCAGCAAAACTCTGTTCATGTGTTTCTCAGGAAAGTCATCATCCGCTCCTCAAGGTAAACATCTGCACACAAAACTGAGACTGTGAAACACATTGTATACAGTATGGCAAGCCGCTATCGTAATCAGAGGACGTAGCTGCATCCGTAGCGGCATCCTTGACATATTCCTTATGTTTGCCCAGCCTCTGTTGTACTGAGCTGACATTTTTGATTAGTTTTGATTGGTTTCATTCATTCATCTGTGTTAAGACATCAAATCACAGCTCTCACTTTATAAGGTCTGTCTGCCAGCTGGTTGTATTTTGTAAGTGCTGCCGCGTATGTGCTTGGTTTGAGAGTCTCGCAGGCGGCCTGCTATAAATCTATAGGTGATCCAAAAGAAAGCTGCAGAACACAAATTCCATGAGGTGTGAAGGTGGGAGTCTGGTTGTATATTGGGAAAAGCTGTTTAGGTTTTTGGCTCACTGTTCTGGCAGCCTGCCTGCATGTGATTATGTTTAAGCCAAAATATCAGTTTGCCAGTAAATCAAGTCAAATTTACCTCAACTCATAAAAACATTAAACAAAAATCAAGTACGAGTGAGTTTGGAGCTAGCAGATATAATTCCATTATTTTTACTACCCCACATTAAAGATAATGAAATGCATATCAGCCATTAATAAGACCCTTCAATATGACAGCAGGCTGATGTAAAGAAATTCATGCAAGTGATTGTTTACTTTACTTGTTTACAACTGACTGACGCAATGCTTGTGTGAGACAAGTAGAGGATGGTAGATTAACTCAGTCCTGGTGCAGGTATCCAGGATGTCAGACCGCCCTGACTGCTGCTGCAGAAATAATTGTACGGCTCTTCCTGAGATGATCCCAGCAATCCATCTGGGGATGGCTTTTTTTTTTTTTTTTCCTTGTTTTGTTATTGTGAGGGGTGAAAGATTCCATCTTGAAGATGTCTGCTTCCTCCGTTTTGCATGATTATCTGGGAGAAGGATGGAGGTCCACTTGAATACAGCTTTTGGCCCAAAAAAAGTGTAGGCAACTGTCCATGAAAGCCTGTGGGAGGATGAGGTGGAGGGTTGGCAGAAGCAAAGGAAAGAGGGGGGAATAGTGTGTCAGAGTGAGATGTCTGACATACTGAGTTCTCTGACCTGGCGCAGCCCGGAATTGCCATGGCTCTGAAGTGCAGAAAATGGGGAGGGGTGGAAAGAAAGACAGCGGAGATAGTGTGTGGAAAAAGGTGGATGGTATTGCCCTTCTTCATTTAACCACACTAAGGTAAATTGAGCTCTTTTTTGAATAAAAAAAAATACCCATGTGGTTTTACCCTTGGCAAGAACTCTACTCTGAATAGATGAATGGATGAAGAGAAGAGGAGGAGCAGTGGAGAGCAAAGATTGGATCGTAGAAGTGTGAGCCTGGGTGGGTCTGAAAAGTCAGGAGAATTTAAGTGGTACCCTGAGTACCCTGGCAAGATGGCATGGCACCTCTAATGTATTCAATCAAACCTGTATAGAAGCTCCACCTGTCTTTCATCTTATATCCTGGGGTACAGTGATGAACTTTTGGTCATGATCCAAATGCTGATGCAGATTTTGTAAGAGATTCAATCTGGATGCTGAATCATGTAACTTAAACACTAATGGACAACATTTTGTGAAATTTGTTGTGTGATAAGGATTTGGTCCAAGACAATTTGTTTTTTCTAATTTTTCAAAGTTATCTAGATCTGATTTCGGCCCTTATCCTGGAAATGAAATTTGGAGGCAATGTGCAACCTACAAAGTGCTTTCTTAGTCAATTCATTTATTTGTCCCTCCACCCACCATTCATACTGTATACCAGCTATGTGTTCTGTGATATTACTAGTTACAGTACTGGATCAAAGTTCAAGCAGAACCAGCAGTATAGAGGATAAAACATACAGTAAATGTACCAATGACTCGTTGCCTACAAGCTGATGCATCTGAGTGGCAAATTCTTCTGTGAAGACCCATTGACTGCAAGTCACCAGGACTGGTTCCTCAAGACTGTAAGAATTTGTTTCTTGGAGATTGTCATTGGTGGATGTCGGAACAAATGCAGAAATCCTCAGGCATCACACTTACTGTTTACTTCAGTCAGGATGTACTTAGTACTATACTACATAAAAACACCCATATCGACGTGCATGTTAACAAGGTAAAAAAAAAACAAACGTGATTTTCATTGGAGCCTTTCCCAAGGTTAGTGATTTTACTCAAAATCAAATCGGATTGGATAAAGGCTTCCCACACGGGAACTTATATACAGGAGAAAGAACAATGATCTGTTTTGTAGGGTCCAGAGGGGTCTGTCATACCTGGATGCTTGTTTCATAACTCAACCATATAACAGAAAACTCAGTCTCACACAAATCCTTTTTTTGTGTTCTTTCTGTCAAGAGATCATGAAATAATTGGGGTTTTTTTTATGTTATCACCGTTACTCATGAAATGAATTACTAATAGGTAATTTTGATCATGCTATTAAAAGATAATGCATGAAGAAGAGAAAAAAAAGTGAAGAATGATCTGAGGAGGGAAAAAAAAAAATGTCAGCACACACCCACAACCTCCGTCACTCAAGAATATATGTATATAAATATATTCTTTTAATATTCTGATACACTTGAAATTGCTTCACTTTAATACATTACATTTTTTGAACTAACACAGTTTTCTCATGAGATGTGAAAAATGTGTTGTTTAAAACAAGTGTGTCCTCCATGAAAGCACGTACCTATACTTTGGCATTTAACATCAGCGTTAGAAGAAAAAGTGTCCACGGGGTTTTATGACGAAATATTAGTGACAAATAAGCCACTAGAACTGAGAAGGAAACTTTAATAATTTATTTATTTATATGTAATCCATAATCATTTGCTGCTCTGACAGCTAAAGTGAACAAAACTATGGGCATCTGTGTGAATGCCATCCATGGTTAGACACTCCACTGACCTGTGATAATCACTCGAGAACCGCTACAATAGTCATATGCATTTCTGTACAGATTGTGAAAACAAATGAGCATGTTTTGGCTTAAGGCGAGCCTCAATTCGTGGGTAGCGGGACTTAAGATAAATTTGGCTCCGCCCAAGTTATGAATCACACAAAAAAAAACAAAAAACAGAGTAAAAGCATTTCACTTGACGGGGTAACACAAGGTTTTTCTACTGTAAGAGTTCTGTTTAGAAAAAAATTAAAAATTAAAAATGGTCATTTGAAGGTTGCGTGATGCTGAGCTTGTGTGTCAGCGAAAGTATGCCACTGGGCACATGTCAAAGCACTTTAGACTGTCTAACGAGCGTGCGTCTGCATGTTGGTCAAATTGTACACGCAACCCAGGCATCCTCGGGACAAATCTGTGTATGGCGTGGTCACATATGCATAATGATTATTATGGGGCATTGTGTGTGTGGTTCAGCCCTTCTTTGCTGTTTCCTTCTTTGTCAACACAATGTTGGAGACTGATTCACACCGTAGGCAAGCTAACGAAAACAATGTACTATTAGGGCCAGCATGGTTAATTGACCATTTGCTATTCATGGTTCTCTTTAAACAACAATTAGACAGTGGGACACATAAATAAAGATGGACGACACATTCTTGCTTCCTCCCACTGACACAAGAGCTGCCATCTTGCATTAGTAATGTCATTAAACTGTCCACAGGGCTTTGAGCAGCCAGCTGTTAATCATGATGCTTCACCCGACTTTTATCACAAATAACTTTAAAACTGATCGGAGAATGAACACTTGTACTAATAAGCATGATGAAATTGAATAAACAAATAAATTAAAAATAAAATTACATAAATACAATAAAATGACCAAAATTATCTGTGTGAAAAGTTGTAGTTTGAGTTTTGAATTTGGCCTGAGTCCTATTTGATTTAATTGAGCAGGAAGGGCTAATAACCTATACTACAGCCCACCACCAGAGGGCAGTTGAGAGACTATGACTTCACCTTTGAGAAACTCTCATGTTGTCCATCTGTACAATCAGTTAATGATGGGACAAACAATGAAGAAT